>CM051460.1:329657992-330223114 GCA_028095005.1 Rhynchospora pubera
TATTACCTCTTGTATTTCACTGAGGAACTCGTGGTAAGTTGTGAGAGCATCAAGATACCGGTCTTCGAGTCGCTTTTCGACCGGAATCTCTTCCACATCGATTTGGTAGCAAGACTCGAGCTGGTTTGAACATTTCATAGCTTGGTCGATTGAGTATTCCCATTGCTCGCCACCGACTCTCACCAGAATGGTCCCGTCTCTTATGTCCATCAAGATACCTGCAGTTCTAAGGAAGGAGCGTCCCAAAATGATGGGAACATCCTCGTCTTCCTCCATGTCCATTATCACAAAATCACCAGGGACAAAGAATTTACCGAGCTTGACTGGAATATCCTCGATCTCACCAATGGGCAGTCGGATCGACGAATCCGCGAGTTTGAGAGTGGTATTCGAAGGTTTCAACCTCCCAATGCCAATCCGGTCGAACAGAGATTTGGGCATCAAGCTCACACTTGCCCCGTTGTCACATAAGGCTCTTTTGATCTGAGCTCCGCCGATAGTGCACGGTATGGTGAATCTACCCGGATCGTCCATCTTAACGGGCATCTTCTTTTGAATCACCATGTTGCAATGCTCTGTGATCCCTGCACTTTTGAACTCTTCTAAAAGAAATTTGTGAGTAATTAGATCTTTTAAGAATTTGGCATAAGAGGGAATCTGAGTAATTGCATCAGTGAAAGGAATGGTGATTCTCAAACCCCTAATTACCTCTAAGAACCTTTTGAACTGCTCGTTTACCTTTGCTTTGGCCAATCTTTGAGGAAATGGGGCTCTTATGCGCTGATCGGGAGCCTTCAGCAGTGGATTTGGGGCGGATGTACGTTTGGCCCCTTCGAATTCGGTCCGAATTGGCTCTGATTCGGTCCGAATTAGGTGTTCTGGAATTCGCTGCGAAGCAATTCGGTCCGAATTAGATGGAATTCGGTCCGAATTCGCTTCAGGTCCAGCTGCAGATGCGACCTTCGGCTGGACTTCTTTCGGCATAGGTGGGTCCTTGTATTGGGTGCCACTCCTGAGTGTGTGCACTGCGTTGATCTCCGCGCGAGGGTTGGCTCGGGTTGACTTGGGAGCTTCCCTTGTTCGCGAGTGTTTTGAGATGCAAAGAACCCCTCGATCATCTTTTCCACTCGCGAGGCGGCTCCGGCTTCCTTTTGGAGTTTGGCCATTCCATCAAGGAGCTTCTCATTTAAGGCATTTTGAGTTTCAACAAAGTGTTCGAGCTCAGGTGTAACGTAGGGTTTTATTTGAAAATTCTGCCCTCGATCGTTGTTGGGCAAGGGACCTCGATTTTGATTCGGTTGAGGTGGATTTCCAGGACGGTTGTTGTATATTCTCCTCGGGACAAACCCGCGGTTTTGGAAGTTGCCTTGGTTACCACCTGTCTCATTATTCCCATTAACTCCTTGGTACCAGTTACGGACGTCCTCAAAAGAATTGACTTCCTCTGGTGCGGGGTCTCCATACTGGAGAGGGCAATCTGGAGATTTGTGCCCTTCCTCCCCACACACTCCGCACTCTTTCGAGAGCAAGTGAGTGCCGCTAATCGATTGCATCTTAGCAAGCTCGGCCTCGAGATAAGCGATCCTGTCGCGAGTGTCTTGGACTTCCTTAACCTCGTGTCGAATTGGGTTGCCTCTCGACGGGTTAGGTGCCGGCCAATTGTAGTGCAGCGCACATCTCTCAATAGCTGCACGTGCTTGCTCCGCGTCGAGCTGCGTGAAACTTCCACCTGAAAGAGCATCAACATTCACTTTAATACCATCATAAAGACCGTTATAAAATGAATGGATGGTTAACCAATCCTGAATTCCATGGTTAGGGCAAGAATTCTCTAGGTCTCTAAATCGTTCCCAAGCTTCCCTATACGATTCATCACCCCTTTGTTTGAAATTTGTGATTTCCCTCCTAATTTCAAAGGCTCTTTTTGCTGGAAAATACCGTTCGAGAAAAATTCTAGCCATGGCTTCCCAACTATCTATTGACCCTCTTTTCAGTGTATTGTACCATTTTTTGGCCTTATCCCTAAGAGAAAAATGAAACAAGAGAAGTCTAATAGAATCCGGGGAAACCCCGTTGAATTTCAACAATTTGGTGCAATCAAGAAAAGCTTGTAAGTGTGCATGTGGGTCCTCTTGGTCAGCCCCATAGAATTGGTTTTGTTGCACGAGCGCGACATGCGCAGGGTTGATTTGCATGTTGTTTGCGGCGATTCCTCTAATGACAATCGGTCCATCCACGTCTTGGACTCGAGGGGCAGAGTGCTCGCGAAGAGTTTTATGTGGCCCCTGAGCTTCATCGGGATTAACTGGTGCTCCATGGATGCTACCGCCGTCATTGAAATTTCCATTGCGCTCTTCCTCGAAGACGAGTCGCTCTTGCTCGAGGGCGAGTCGTTCTTGGAGAATCCTTTGCTGTGTGGCCTCTAACTCAAGGCGTAGAGCCTCAAGTTGCCTAGCTTCATCAGTTCGATCGGCCATTGGAATGCTTGTTCCTTCGCCCGTCTGCAGGTTCTGCAGGAATTCGGTCCGAATAGGTTGGAATTCGGACCGAATTGGACCTTCTGGAATTTGCTGAGTCTCGATTCGGACCGGATTGGACGGAATTCGGTCCGGATTCGGTGCTGGTTGTTGTTGCTTCTTCCCCTTGCGAGCAGCGGCTTGCGTTGTGCTCGAGCTAGAGGCTTCGTGAGGGTTGTCTCCCTTACCCCTTAGGTTGTATTCGTGTGGAATTTGGGGTTGGGTGTTTCTTGATCCTCTAGCCAGCGTTACCCTACACACAAGAGATTCAACAACAAAAGTACCGAATGAGTAAAAAGAATAAAAGAATGAGTCTAGTCTCTAATTACTTTAATAAGAAATAATATCATAACGCCATCCCCGGCAACGGCGCCATTTTGATCGAGGGTGTGAACCAAGGTCAAACAAATAAATCCTTGTACTCGACTAGTCGCTTGTAGTAGAGTAAAGGTGTCGAACCCACAGAGATGGGTATGAATATTATTCTTATTATTTCTTTAAAGCTAGACGATAAAAATCGAGAAAAGAATGAATAACTTGAATTGAACGAATTAAAGGAAAATAAAAGAATGCAATTGCAAGTAACAAGAATATGCAAAACAATTGAAATAAATATTTTTGGGGTTTTCTAACGGATTAAGATACGATAATAAAAATGCCTTAGGGTTCGATTTCACTTAGAACCGGCCACAGAGTCGCAAGACCTAGCACTGTCGTATTCGGCCTTGCTAATTCCACTGTGTAAATGCTGTGGTTTACCCTCTTGTTGATTTATCCAAGCCAAAGGTCCATCTAGCCAAACCTAACTCCCTAACCCTCCGCTTTCGCCTATTGGGTACGGTATTTGGAATGGGATCTAGTGTTGAATAACCCTCATCGAGTGTATTGCACCCCCAACTTTCGTTGTTCGGTGGACTTACTCGAGTTTACCAATGGTTTTCTACGAGGTATCTAGTTAAATTTTCGCCTAACTAGAAACGTTTACTTTTGGTTAATAATTGGTCGACTTTCGCCATTGACCTACCTCGAAATACTTGCACAGGACTCGATTAATATAATGTAAAGAAGTTCCCAACAAATGCGCGCGTACAAAAGTCGAGCAATACAAGTAGTAAACGGTCCAAACACAAGCAATTTCAATTAAAATCCCAAGGGTAATTGACTTCATCCATCAACAAAACAAATAAACCAAGCAAAACCTAGATCTGAGCTACATCGTTCCCTAAAGCAACAAGTTTTTAGCCTAACATACTAAGAGAAACAATGCAAATAACAGAATATAGAACTAAACAATCCATAAAACCAGAAAATAGAGAAATAGTACTAGAAATACACAAATAAACCAGTCTATGAGATAAAACCACTGCCAAATGCACACTAGAAGGTAAGGAATCCGTCGGAGCAGCAACCACAAGCGAAATCTCGAGTCTAACCCCCGTCCCCGTCGCCAAAAGCCAAGAGAAAGAGCCAAAAAGTGGATCTGGATCTCCTGGGGAGAGAAGGAGAGAGAAATGGAATGAAGAATGCCCCCTCTATACAAGGAAGGCGCCTATATCATCCTCAGCAGCTGTCACATCAATTCTCCTTCAATTTGGGCGGAAATCGAGGCTTCCAAATGGAGAAAACGCCTCCAGAACGCTGCCAGAACACTTTCCGCATATGGCAATTCGGTCCGAATTAGGAGGAATTCGGACCGAATTGATGTCGCTGGATTTCAGAAGATGTCTGCACAGGAATTCGGTCCGAATTCAGGGGAATTCGGTCCGAATTGAAGAGTCTGGTTCGCGAAATGGCTTGATTCGAGCGGGGTCGCCTCATCGGGTTGAGTCGGGGCTTGGTCTAGGCTAGGCATGAGTCATCTAGCACCTGAATTGCTGCTTTCCTTGCTGATTTCCTTGGATTCCTACAAATAAGATCAAAGTGCAAAAGGCAGCGCCAAAACTGGCAAAGAAAGGCAAAAACAGCAATAAATCAAAGCTTTAGTCACGATTTCGATGTAAAGTCTGGTCAAAATAGCAATATAAATATGAGATATCAGGGATCATATAGAAATAAATTAATGCATTTTTCTAATCCCTAAATAATTATTATTAAGTTAATAATTATTTATTTCAACACATATGCAAATTATAGGGCTTTAATTAAATAGTTAATTAAAGGCCCAATAGGGAACCAAATTGAGAGCAACAAGAAGGGGCCATTTAATGATTGATTAAGTGGACCCATGAGGCAAAGCAAATGGCCCATAAAGGCCTTTATTGTGGCCGGCCATGCATAGAGGTAGGTGGGGTGGCAATTTGGTAAATAGTTAGTGTGAGGTAGGTTGGGTTTGCACACTATATAAAGAGGTGTATGGTTGCAAATCCCCCTCTCTCTCTCTCCCACTAATCCTAGCCGCCACCCCCCTCCTTTGTGAGGCGCCTCCCCTCTCTTCTCTCCCTATTGCTCATGTGTTGAGCCCCATTCTTCCACAAATCAATTAGTTCATTTGCTAGAAGAACGGGAAAGCTAGGGATTAGTCATATCCTCCAAGTTACTAGCATAACTTGTTGAGGATTTGGTTAATACCAAGTGGACTCGAGGAGCCTTCGACAAGGAGGCCGAAAGAGCAAGCAACACCTTCATCCTAGCCGCGGTTCAAATCCCCTTGGTTACGATATCAAGGAAGGTACATCTTTGAACCCTTTCTCTTGTGTGAGTAGCTTAGTACTAGTTCCTATGTGTGTGAATGCTTAATTATGGGTAATTAATAGTAATTATCTTTGAAAAATTAAAATTGTGCACTTAACTAACAGTGGTATCAGAGCACATGGTCGTACTTAAGCTATTTTGACACTTAATTAAGAGAAATTAGCTAATTAACGGATTAGTAGAGATGATGCGTTTGTTTGCTGTCTGGAAATGGTATTTTCTGTATTGTTTCGCGTTTTTCGATGTGATATGTTCTTTGGAAGATCTTTCCATCTACATGAAAGTTGTAGATCTTTGGATTGTGATTCTTTTGGCGTTGGATTCACATTTTTCTGATTTAGTATAGATTTACTGTAAATAAAATGGCGACAGTGCGCAGAACCAGTTTCTGCTCGTACTGTCCTGTTTGAATGGCTTGAAAGATTTATATTTTGAATATAAGTACCAGTGTTCTATGGCTAGAAATAAAGAGGACTTGAATCTATTTCTGAGCATGTATAAATTGTTGCATGACTCGGATTAATTTGTGGGTTTTCAAGTATGAAAAGGAAGATCTTGTCAGATCCAGTTTGTTGAGCAAATCGATTGTTCTAATAAACTGTACCAACTGAGAACTCCTTTAAAAAATCTGTTTAAATGGAGTTGTTCTATTTTGAGTTAGGATTCCAGGAAAATTAATTTCATAATTTTTCGTGGAATTTTGAACCTTCAACTAGGTTAAAACATTTCGATCGACAGTCTGTTCCAGTACAGAATTTGTTGATTGTTTAGCATGTAACTTAATATTATTGAACTGAACTTGGTTGTTTTCTTTTCATGAATGGATAGCCTGTAGTCTAAACAAGTTTTTCTATATATATTGTATATATAAAAAACTGGATAGAAGGTGGTCTAACAGACCAAATGGTTGAGAGGATAAGCTGAAAATCTCATAACGGTGTTTCGTGCACTTGTAAGAGATTTGTCTTTTTTGATTCTCCCAGATGGTTTAAGATCTCTTCTTGAAATTTTTACTGGTAATCACAACTATGATAAGGAGCTTAAGTAATTTATTTGAGAATTTTTGGAGACCGAAAACTGTTGTTTTTGTTGGATTTCTTTAGTTACGTTTTTTGGTAAATTACTGTTTTTCTAAGTATTCAAACTAGTTGAAATTAATTAGAAAACTCCTTGTTTGATCTCCTTTCAGTTATGGGATGTTGAAAGAACTTTCTAAATGAATTTAAACAAGTTTGGTTGTTTAAAATTGAGAATTTGTACACGGAATTTACTTATAGCAAACGATACGCAAAGATGCTTGAAAATCGTTAATTGGAAACAAAGTGCTTGTATGTGCTAACTTTGTTTTGTAGGTGGATAGTGGGTTTAGTATGGCTCAAGACTCAATGCCTTGTGGTTGTAAATGAATGCATGTGTGAATGTTTGTAATGCGGCCTTTGGTGCCATTAATTAATTAATTTGTTGATTAATTTTTGATGTAACTTGTGAGGCTTGCATGCCCCTAAGGATAGGATGGGAATAGGATATTTTCACATGTATTTTTGTTCCTTTATTTTATAGGATTTAGATCCTTATAGAATTTAGTGGGAGGGACAAAAATTAGATTAGTTTTGCTTCATGGAGGATGTGGCGAAACTAATGCAAGCGGGAGCCATACAAACCCACAATAATGAGATGCTTGTATAGGTTAGGTATGGGTGTATGTTTACACGACCACCAAACAAGCGTCATGATTGTTAATTGTCCCAAATTAAAAAAAAAGGATTAAGTCAAACCAAAATTCACTCTCCTTCTTTCTATCCCCTTCTTACGTGGTATGATCGTTCACTGATGTATTCTCGCCGACGTGGGACATCGTGATCCATCATCCGTGTCGGGGTGTAAATCGGATTTACTAGGAGCAAATAGAAAGAAGTAGACTTAACAATGAATCAAATCGTATTGTTCATTGGAGTGAAGTTCGTTAATCGAACCAAGAATCATAGGAACGTATGATTGGTTGGAGAACTTATTTCACTTTTGTTGGTGCAATGTTCTGCCGACGCCGTCATTGCATTAACAAATAGTGGGAGTCTTGGAAATTTACTACATTTAGGGACATGATTTAATGTAGTGGAAGTTTTACTTAGTTAAAATAAATATTAAAGCATAAGCTAATTGACCTTAAACTTATATATTGTTGTAGATGTCTTCCTCATCTTTTACGCTACGTTCTCTTCTTGAGAGAGAGAAACTCGCTTTTAACGGTGCCAATTTCTTGGATTGGCATCGCAACCTAAGGCTTGCCTTTAGGTATGAGAAAAGAGAGTATCTCCTCACCACTCCCATGCCATCGGCTCCAAAGGCAACCGCTACCCAAGAGGAAAATGATGCCTTTGCGAAGCATGAAAACGAGGACATGGAGATGTCCGTCGTGATGGTGGCAATCATGGAATCCGAACTCCAAAAGGAGTTCATGGATAGTGGCTATGGAGTGTTCGCTATGATCACTCGCCTATCCAACATGTTCCAAACTAAGGCTCGCACCGAAAGGGCCCGTCTCATCAAGGCCGTCGCCAACACTCGCTTGGCCGAAGGTCATGAAGTCGGGCCACACGTCATGAAGATGGCGGGTTTGTTTCGGCAGCTCGAGAAGCTTGATACGCCCTTCCCCTCGGGGGCGATTCAAGACTTCATTCTCAATTCTCTCCCTCCAAGCTTCACCGGTTTCGTTGTGAACTACCGGATGAACGGCATGGATAAGAGCATGGATGACATCCAAAACATGCTCATTGAGACGGAGGAGAGTCTAAAGAAAGAGAAGGGCCCAAATGATGTTCTTGCGGTGAGTGAAAAGAGCAAGAAGATAAGAAAGCGTGGCCGCAAAGGCAAAGGCAAAGGCCCGGTGACGCCCCAAGGTCCGGCCAAGGGTGCTCCCGTGGGTTCTAAGAAGAAGAAGAACCCGGCCACTTCCGAGACTGTGTGCTACTACTGTAGCAACAAGGGCCATTGGAAGAGAAACTGCCCAAGGTACCTAGCTGACAAGAAGGCGGGAACTGTCCAACCTTCTACCTCAGGTATATTTGTCATCGAAACCCTTCTCGCTACTTCTCACACAGATTGGGTATTCGATACTGGTTCGTGTGCTCACATTTGTCGAAATGTGCAGGTCCTAAAGAATAGAAGGCGGCTCGAGAAAGGCGAAGTTCAACTCCGCGTCGGTAACGGCACGTGTGTCTCCGCTATGGCCGTTGGGAGCGTGGAATTAACTTTGCCTTCTGGTTTTGTGTTGGAACTCAAGGATGTTTTTGTAGTTCCATGTATCACTCGAAACATTGTGTCCGTTTCTTGTTTGGATTTGGATGGATTTGATGTTGTATTAAAGAACAAGTGTTTGACTTTGTTTCGTAATGAAGTTCGTTTTTGTGATGCACATTTATTGAATGGTCTTTATGTGCTCGATTCGAATGGATTTGTTTTGAGTGTTGAAAATGACAAAAGGAAACGTAAGGTTTCACATGAGAATGCGACTTTAATGTGGCATTGCCGCTTAGGTCATATCAACGAGAAACGCATCAAGAGACTACAATCCGTTGGTTTCTTGGATCAATTCGCTTTCGAGCCAATTGACACTTGCGAATCTTGTTTGATGGGTAAAATGACCAAAGCGCCTTTCCCCAACAAAGGGATAAGGGCAAATGGATTGTTAGATCTCATACATACCGATGTATGTGGACCTATGAGCATTTGTGCACGTGGAGGTTTCTCATACTTCGTCACGTTCACTGACGATTATAGTAGATACGGGTATATCTACTTGATGCGTCACAAATCTGAAACCTTTGACAAGTTCAAAGAGTTTAAGAGTGAAGTTGAGAACCAACTTGATCGAAAGATCAAGGCCTTACGATCCGATAGAGGTGGTGAGTACTTGAGCCATGAATTTGGCGATTATCTAAAGGAGTGTGGAATCATTCCACAACTCACTCCACCAGGAACACCACAATGGAATGGTGTGTCCGAAAGGAGGAATCGAACTTTGCTAGACATGGTTCGATCGATGATGAGCCAAACTGATTTGTCTATGTCCTTTTGGGGTTATGCAATTGAAACCGCAGCTTTTACTTTGAACCGTGTTCCGTCAAAGTCCGTTGAGAAAACACCCTATGAGTTATGGTTTGGTTCGAAACCTAGCATAATGTTTCTTAAGATTTGGGGTTGTGAAGCTTATGTGAAAAGGCTAGTGAGCGATAAGCTTGGACCCAAATCGGACAAATGTCATTTCGTAGGATACCCTAAGGAAACGAAGGGTTACTACTTCTATAACCGTGTCGAGAACAAAATAGTTGTTGCACGACATGCGGAATTCTTGGAAAAGGAGTTTATCTCAAGAAGAAGTAGTGGGAGCAACGTGGTTATTGAAGAAATTCAAGAACCACAACAACAAAACATACCTCAAGTAGGTAATGTGGTTGTTCCAAATATAGTGCCAAATGAGGTTGCGCCAAATGAGGTTGCACCGAACGAGATTGTAGCCGAACCCATTCCTCAAGTTGTTGTGGAAGAAGAGGTTCAAGAACAAGCTCCCTCAAATGAAAACTCAAACATATTGCGAGTCGATGATGTTGAGGACGCACCTATACTTGATGTTCAAGAACAAAGCCCACAAACCGTTGTGGAGCAAGTTCAAGAACCTCAAGCATCTACCCTACGAAGATCGGCAAGGCCAAGTCGTCCACCTATAAGATATTTAGGTTTGCACGACGTTTTCGTCATGGAGAACGATGAGCCTTTGACCATTGATGACATAAAAAGAAAATCCGACTCCAAGGAATGGCTTAAGGCCATGGAATCCGAAATGCAATCCATGTATGACAACAAGGTATGGACCTTGGTTGATCTTCCCAACGGAGTAAAACCCGTTGAGAACAAATGGATCTTTAAAAGAAAGGTCGACATGGATGGCAACTTGACCATTTACAAAGCACGACTCGTAGCGAAAGGTTACAAACAAGTTCATGTTATTGACTATGAAGAAACCTTCTCGCCCGTCGTCATGTTCAAGTCAATTCGGATCATGTTAGCAATTGCCGCATTTTATGATTATGAAATATGGCAAATGGATGTCAAAACCGCCTTCCTAAATGGAAATTTGGAAGAGGATGTGTATATGACACAACCCGAGTGTTTTGTGGATCCAAAGAATGCTAACAAGGTATGCAAACTTCAAAGGTCCATTTA
The DNA here is from genome assembly GCA_028095005.1 of Rhynchospora pubera. Taxonomy (NCBI): domain Eukaryota; kingdom Viridiplantae; phylum Streptophyta; class Magnoliopsida; order Poales; family Cyperaceae; genus Rhynchospora; species Rhynchospora pubera. Next base: position 329,668,420 of record CM051460.1, read on the forward strand.
TGGATTGAAGCAAGCATCAAGGAGTTGGAACAAACGCTTTGATGAAGAAGTCAAGAAATTGAACTTCGTCCAAAGCGAAAAGGAACCTTGTGTTTACAAGAGGATCAGTGGGAGCGTGGTTGTGTTTCTTGTTCTATATGTTGATGATATCCTCTTGATCGGGAATGATATCCCCGAGTTGAATGCAGTTAAGGATTCATTAAAGAAGGTGTTCTCAATGAAAGATTTGGGCGAAGCCGCCTATATCCTAGGAATCAAGATCTATAGAGATAGATCGAGAAGGATGTTAGGCTTGAGCCAAGATGCATATATTGACAAAGTGTTGAACAAACACAACATGGCTAATTCCAAGAAGGGATTCTTGCCTATGTCACATGGCATTTTCTTGAGCAAGTCTCAAAGTCCGACTAATGATACAGATCGTGAATACATGAAGAAATTCCAGTATCCATCTGTGGTCGGATCGATTATGTATGCCATGCTATGCACTCGCCCCGATGTGGCACATCCGATTAGCGTGACTAGTCAATTCCAAGCCAATCCCGGCATGGCACATTGGACTGCAGTCAAGAATATCCTCAAATATCTCAAGAGAACAAAGGATAGCATTCTCGTATATGGTGGAGACCAAGAGCTCGTTGTAAGTGGTTACACCGATGCTAGTTTCCAAACCGATCGAGATGACTCAAAATCACAGTCCGGCTTCGTATTTCTGCTCAATGGTGGTGCCGTAAGTTGGAAGAGTTCCAAGCAAGATACTACGGCCGATTCCGTCACCGAAGCAGAATACTTAGCGGCTGGTGAAGCAGCGAAAGAAGGTGTATGGATCAAGGAGTTCTTGACCGAGCTAGAGGTGGTTCCAAGCATCTCGGGTCCAGTGGATATCTAATGCGACAACACGGGAGCCATAGCTCAGTCCAAGGAGCCTAGGTCTCACCAGAAGACTAGGCACATTCTACGACGATTCCATCTCATCCTTCAGTTGATCAATGATGGATGGGTCAAGGTCAAGAAGGTGGACGGTGCCGCGAACACAGCGGACCCTCTGACAAAGCCTTTATCTCGAGCCGCACATGAGTTGCATGTTGCATCCATGGGGATTAGGCGTATGCCTGAGTGGCTTTGAGTTGTATCTTTTATTACTAGGCTTTAGTATGAGACATGTATATTTTTGGATATTACATTGAGTACTATGCACTTGCTAGAAGTCACTATTGATTGACTCTAGGCCAAGTGGGAGATTGTTAGAGTTATGTCCTAGAAGCCAATCTTATTTAGGCTACTTCTATAGTTTATGTTATTGGTGATTTCAGATCATTTGTTCTTTGATTTAATCGTTGACAGTTCATTCAGGTTGAGGATCTGAATTATAGATCACTGTTATTCATTTAGTAGTAGATGAAAAACGATAAATCTAAATGTCCATAATCTTGATAATTAACAGAGAACATTAATTATCAATAAGATTAGTATGCGAATTAAGTGATGATTAAGTTCTATAAATCATAGGTTAAGAGTAACCAACTTAATTGCATATGTATATGTTATAGAACATAGTACAGGACTGGACCCCACGAAATAAATATATGGATTGTGTTACGTGTCATTATTTATTTCGTTATGATTTTGGTTCTAAGTTTGAGATATTTATCTTTTCCACATGAGGATAGGTTCAATAAATATCGTCTACCGCTGATTCCCGATAAGGGCTGCTATACGGACGTTATTTATGTTCTCTTGAATTGTGCGGGGAAAAGCTAAATAGTCAAGAAAACCGTATGTCCCTCATTAATTTACTTAGTGAGTGACGATATCTGTTTGGGCCCCTTGATGGAGATAGATTGTTTGCTAGCAACTGATACAATTATCTCTAGATCAAGAAACGTATAATCTGCAAGAATGGCACATTCCTATCTTGGATTATACGATGATATCGTGTGACATAAGAATCAAAATAGAGATATACTTTTATTCTCTCATGCAGGATTGAAATATTGTAGCTGTACACTATTTATGCGAATTGGGAATCATAACGTGTTGCTAGATACCGCTTATGATTATTGGAATTAAATAGCGATTTAACTCCATGTCCAACGTAGCATAAATCCTCAAAGGGTCACACAAAATTGGTGTTTTAACCATGCGTGCATTATTTATTTATTTGCAATAATTGGTATTGCAAAATATGATAAGTTGATTAATTAATTAAATAGCGTTATAGACCGTTATGATTAATTAAATCAAAGGGATCATATAGAAATAAATTAATGCATTTTTCTAATCCCTAAATAATTATTATTAAGTTAATAATTATTTATTTCAACACATATGCAAATTATAGGGCTTTAATTAAATAGTTAATTAAAGGCCCAATAGGGAACCAAATTGAGAGCAACAAGAAGGGGCCATTTAATGATTGATTAAGTGGACCCACGAGGCAAAGCAAATGGCCCATAAAGGCCTTTATTGTGGCCGGCCATGCATAGAGGTAGGTGGGGTGGCAATTTGGTAAATAGTTAGTGTGAGGTAGGTAGGGTTTGCACACTATATAAAGAGGTGTATGGTTGCAAATCCCCCTCTCTCTCTCCCACTAATCCTATCCGCCACCCCCCTCCTTTGTGAGGCGCTTCCCCTCTCTTCTCTCCCTATTGCTCATGTGTTGAGCCCCATTCTTCCACAAATCAATTAGTTCATTTGCTAGAAGAACGGGAAAGTTAGGGATTAGTCATATCCTCCAAGTTACTAGCATAGCTTGTTGAGGATTTGGTTAATACCAAGTGGACTCGAGGAGCTTTCGACAAGGAGGCCGAAAGAGCAAGCAACACCTTCATCCTAGCCGCGGTTCAAATCCCCTTGGTTACGATATCAAGGGAGGTACATCTTTGAACCCTTTCTCTTGTGTGAATAGCTTAGTACTAGTTCCTATGTGTGTGCATGCTTAATTATGGGTAATTAATAGTAATTATCTTTGAAAAATTAAAATTGTGCACTTAACTAACATGATCCAGCTTCAAGTATACACGAGCCTTGCAAAGCTCTTTTTCCACCTTTCTGTTTTTGTCAGGTATAGCTTTTTTGGCAGAGATTTTAGGTTTTCCACCTTTTGAACAAGTGATAATCACCCTTTTTCTGCCATTTTTGCTAGAACCTCCATTTTTCATTACACCAAAACCCCGGTCAAATGCATAACGTAGGTAATACATATGCCCCGCATCGCTGGATGAAAATTCCATACCAATATATGGTGGAGGAACAACAGACTGGAGAGGTTGTTCGGTGGCAGCTATATCTAACCCAACTTCAACAACAGATTGATTACCCTCCTCTATTAGATCAACAACTTGATCATCTCCTTGTTCATACTCATCAACACCAACATCCAACCCTGTCGGATCTTCAACACCTGCTTCACGTTGAGTACTCAGTTGTAAATCCTGAGCAAGGTCCAAATCACTACCTATTAAAACATAGTAAGAGGTTGTCAGCAATGACAGAATGGCGCTAAAATATCTTTATCACATCCCTAGATGCATTTATCAAAACATTTGAATTAACAAACTGATCACTCGTGTGAATCCACATGAATTTGATCATGCCAACCATACCAATCTCTTCTAGTAATATAATCAAATGGCTATATGCACTTAACACAATAGGTTAGGCAACTAACTGAACATTTTAGAGGATTCAGTCCACAACATGAATTAAATGAGGAATGAGGAATAATTAATCAATTTATTAATAAACCAAATAATATAAATAGCATCTTGTGACATATTGTTCCATCAATCCATGTAGAAATCTCTCGATTCCGACATTTAATCAAGACATTAAATGTATAAATAACTAAACGGTCATGAATTACTAACCTGATCCCGACATTTTTGTAAAAATTACAAAATCTGTCGAATCAATGGCACAAGATCGATACAAAACCTGTAATGGTAAAAAAAATTTCAACAAAATTTCTACGCTTGATGAAACAATGAAGTAAATGTGTGTCTATCGCGCATCAGATTACAACAGAAATTATCTTTCAATTGAATCCGAGGGAGAAGAGGAGGTTTACAGAAATAATAGAGGAAATATGATAAAGAGAATGAAATTACAACAAATTACACACCTGTTTATCAGCGGAAATGAGGCGACTGGAACGAAAGATTATCAACAAGAACACGATAGAGAATAAAGGCACGATAGAGAATGAAGGTTATCGCCAGAAGAAGTAAGGTATTTTGATTTCTGAAATCAAAATAGAAACGAAAGGAGGCAACTGGAACGGTCCAGTGATTCGGAGGGATGCTTAATTGCCGCGCGATTCCGTTTGATGTCTAGTTGGGCCAGACGCTCGGGCCCAAAAAGAATGGCGCGCCTAATTGGATGGTTGGATGGAAAAATGAGGGATGGTAAACACCAATTTCGATTTAGTATGGCGTACATATATAGGACTCTCATTCTTTACAACGATGATGTTGCAGAGGACAGTGATTTCATCACGACCGTTCGTTTTAATCTCGACGGTTAAGATTTACGGGCCGTAAGAATTTGATATTAATCTGGGAGCTTCCATTCTTGATCGGATGAAAAAAAAACGAAAATTGATTATTGTCATCTGTAATTTTTTCATCTCTTGTCATCGTTTGAACGAAGTAAACACATAAAATAGATAATGTAAACATATAACTGATCAAAGTGAACACATAAAAACAAATAAGTTCAATAAAAATAAGCTGAATATGCATATAAAAATCTGAAAAGGGATGACAAAACTTATTTTTATATGCGTTCACTTTGATTATCTATATATTCATCTTGTCTATTTTATGTGTTTATTTTGTTCAAACAATGACAATCGATGGTAAAACTGCAGATGACAGTTATCATTTCTCAAAAAAAAAAAAAAAAAACTATGCTCAAGTCCTTTCTAATTACATGCTTAAAAGAACCAACAAGGTCGTTTCAAATTAATTGATTGGATTAATTATTAGAGAGAAGCGAAACTCTAGAGAACTGTATCTGTATGTAAGTTGCCAAACAAAAAAGAGAGAGAAGATAAAATAAAGTACTTTAAAATTCCATTTTAATTTGGATAAAGCTAAACTTCAAAAAACTAATTTGGATTGATGCTAACATGGTTACATAACGTCATCGACATTTGGATGCCTTATCAGTTTGCAACTTTTAAAATATTAAATATCTAATAGGAAACTCACATTGGCCCCTTTCCTCTTATGTTGTCGTTACTGGACCAAAAACTTGCTTAATAGCAACTCACAGCCAGATTCCTTGAAAAACAGATTAAAGTTTTTATGTTGTATTTATTCATCATTGAAGCGGTTATGTCTTAATTTATGGTTGCATCATGCATGAAAGTCTAACATGAGATTGGTTGGCATGTGCTGTAAAAGCCTAATTAAATTCACATGATTTGAATGAGAAAACTGAACCTACCCACGTTGATCTATACTAAATCAAATTATTGGAATCAATTTCATATAGACAAGTCCATAATTATAACTTGTGCGAATTGATAAAACTGTGATTTATACTATAATTCAAATCAGCGTCGGTCTAGTTGACATGATACGTATATATATAATTCATTACTCAAAAAATAAAATGCTTAAATTTAAGAATGTATTTGTGCAGAAATTGTTAACACGCAAAATTAAGTTTAAAAAAAAAAGAACATAGGTGACATTCCGCAACATAATTAATAGAGTTAAGTTTAAAATTATGATCTCTACGGTGGAACTAAACAGTAAGATAATAGAATAAAGCTAAAGATGTAAGATTTAATAACATTCAAAGTAAGAATAAATACTAATATAGGAAAAAAGAGCTCGCTCCCCAACAATCCTCCACACTAAGGCTCTGTTTGGATGCGTTGAGAATAAGGTAGGAAGAAGGAAGAAGGGAAGAAATTTATTGGGAAGGGGTAAATTTATTGGGAAGTGTGTAACTTTTGTGAAAAGTTTGGATGGTTAGAAATAAATTTATTAGTAAAAAGTGGTTATTCCTTATTCCTTATTCCGGGAAGAAGCCATCCAAACGGAGCCTAAGAGAAATGACTATTTCTCTCTGATGGAGCAGCCGTAATGATTTTGTAAGAGAAATGACTATTGATCTTCATAATTACGACGATAGTTCTAATACCACAAATACCCATAGTATTTTTTATTAATATTTAAAAATTTAAAATCAATGTCGAATTCGAACTATTGATATTGTACAATTCAACGAAGATGTGACTAGCGGGGTGTGTTTGGATGAGCTGGGAATAGGGAATAGGAATAAGAAATTTCAGTTTGCGTGCTTATTCTTATTCTTGTGCAATCCAAACAACACAAGAATAAGGAATTTGGGCCCTTATTCCTATACTAACAAAACCATGGTATAAGAATTAGGAATAAAGATAAACACGCAAACCGAAATTCCTTATTCCTATTCCCTATTTCCGGCTCATCCAAACACACTTAGATAATTTTTGTAATTAATCTAACATAGTTAGTTGGATTCGTTTGTTTTTTCTCTATACGGGTGTGTTTGGATGCAACGGAATAAGCCGGGAATAAAGAATAGGAATAAGAAATTTCGATTTGCGTGCTTATTCTTATTCCTTATTCTTATACCATTGTTTTGTTAGTATAGGAATAAGGGCTCTTATTCCTTATTCTTGTATTGTTTGGATTGCACAAGAATAAGAATAAGTACGAAAACCGAAATTCTTTATTCCTATTTTCTATTCCCGGATCATCCAAACACAAGAATAAAGAAGGTATTTATATTTCTTTAAGAAAGAGGAAGGTATTTACCATCTAATTTTTTCTGAAATTAAAAATGCATGCGAGATTTGACTCCTTGACCTTTTAAAAACCAATCTAGTGCTCTTACTACTGAGTCACTAGACAACATGCAGTTTTTTCTATATCTTAATCGAACATCAAATGAACTTCAAAATACACGCTTCACGAATACACATTTTGCAATATTAAAGCATTCACAATTACTAATTTTGACTTCCGCACTTATTGTGAAAAGCATAAAATGTAGAATTTGTCAGCGAGTATTGAGCATTTGATTATTACAATATACACATTTAACTATTGAAAAAAAATCACACTTAGCCTCATATTTAACAATAACCAAAATATATATCAGAGGAGTTCTGGAGAGTGACGATTAAGAGGTATTTTTTTTTTTTTAGGGTCGGGTGGCAAACAACCACACCGGTAAATTTTATTAAATAAATAATTAAAAAAGAAAAAAAAAAGAAGAAAGAAAACCAAAGTCTATACAGATATAAGAAAAAAAACTAAACTAAAAAATAAAAACTAGACATGTTTCGTCCAAGAATGTACGCATGAGCAGATCTCTTTAAACAATATCTGCGGCGGAGTCGAACAATCAGAGAAAATTTTTCTATTTCGTGCCTTCTAAATATTCCAGGATATAACAGTCCAGATGGTGTCCCACAGTTTGAGATCAGGATTCATTTGAGTCAACCAAAAATCATCTAATCCGAGTGTGAAGTTGAGTAAGAGTAGTCTAAACTGGATTTGTATCAAAGTCCAAACTGTTCTTGCAAAATGACAATGCGGAAAAAGGTGATCAGATGTTTCTACTACCATAGATCTACATGAAGGACATGAAGCGGGAGAGGGCCAACCCCTTAGCATAAGGTTATGCTGAGTTAGTAGTCGATCTTGTAGAAGTAACCACAGAAAGATTCGAACTTTTGGAGGAGATTTCACTTTCCATAGATACAGATGGTATCTAGAGAGAACACCGGTATTGGAAAGTAAACCGTAGGCACTGGAAGAAGAGAAGATTCCAGTGGTCGTCCATTTCCATGTAGGGAGGAGGCTTCCGTTTGAGAAACTGCAAGAAAGGTTGAAGAAGGGACCCTGTTGAAGGATGTCCGACAGACCGTAAGAGATGTCACATGAGACTAGGTCGATTACATCTGAAGTACCATACAAGAGTTGGACTGTGGAAGACCAAATTGAATTTGGCTCATATTTGAGTTTCCAGAGCCATTTCAATAATAAGGCTTGATTTTGTCGATGAAGGTTAAGAATACCTAAGCCGCCATTAGATTTTGGCAAGCAACATTTCTTCTAATTTACGAGGCAATGACCTCTACGACATTTATCCTTACCTTTCTAAAAGAATCTTCTTCTGATACCTTCTAATTGCTTTAGCAACCACGGAGGTAGTTATAACAGGTCAACATAAAATTTAAATTTTCCAAAAGTTTGTAAAGATGTAGGTTAAATCGAGCTATCGAACTATTCAAAATTTTTTTCCCCCGAAAAGAAAGAGTTTTGAGCCCAACAGATCGGTCGGTTGATTATGAACCACCTTACCCTACTTCTAAAAGTAAATACTTCCTATATATGGGTGCGTTTGGATCGTTGGAAGAAAGAAGAAGAAGAAGAAAGAAGAAAAAAAAATTATAAACAATCCAAACTCTTCACAAAGTTACACACTTTCCAATACTTCTTCCTATTTTTTTCCTTCTTCCCACACCTATCCAAACGGAGCCTATGATAATATGTGGGTGACTGTGCAGCTATGGATTCCATACATGTTAAAATATAGCAATTGCCTAAAAAAATAAAATTAATAAAGCTAATTAAAATGTTGCTGGCACACAGGAAATTCGTATTATCCAAATTACTAAACGATTTAAATGAAGAAATGAATGTATTGATTTGGACCTACTAATTAAGTGCATTTAAAACTTTTAAATTTACATTTAACTGTACAAGTACTAGCCACTTCAGTTTAGTAGAACATGATGAACTCGTACATAGAACCAGTAAGTAGCAGCACACGCGAATTGCATTGCATGATTGCATCCCACACAGGAGGCAGGAAAATCGTGTGCACAGAGAAACCCAGAAAAGAATTGAGAAAGGCCACCCTTTCTAGCTGTTCTTTGATATGTCATCATGCAAATGCGTTTTACTTTCTACTTCGCAAACAGTTAATGTTGTTTGAGGACAGTTGAAATTGAGGGTTTAAATACTTTCTATTTTTCACGCATGCATTAATTATGCTTCCATAGTTGCCCAACTTTATTGTTAAAATTAGGCATAGTTGCCCAAGTTTTATAAGCTTTTTCCTATAAATAAAATTAAAATAGAAAATTAAAGGAAAAATAAGTGAAATATATGGACATTCCTTCTCAAGTAAATATCTCTTCCCTGTATTATGCATTTTATGCTTCCATCTTAAGAAAATAGTAATTAATTGCGATCTCAAATGTGTGAGCAAAATTTTATTTAGAATTACATTGTTATGCTTTAATAAAAATATAAAATAATGAACATGAAAAAAAAAGTGCATGGTTATAATGCGTATAATATACTTATGTAGGCAATTTCTAATTGTCAATTTTGTGAAGTCCTTGTTTTGCAATAAAACAAAGTGAATTCGTATAATTATATTATGATATTATTGAAATTTATTTTGTTCTTTAGATTTAAAAATTTTTGTCATTAAGAAGGATGGATGCACGACGAAGACACCTGGACTTCTTCTCTTAATCTTTATATAGAAAACATTGACGTAAATATCTTACTTCTATTAGAATAATCCTATACTGCACACTTGCGTGCAAAAACAGCAACCTTTTTTTTGATAAATCAAAAACAGCAACCTGACGTATTAGAAAGTACTTTAAGGAAAAATTGTGGGTTTTATTAAACATTCTCCCTAGTTAGACACAATATGCATATGAAAACAAATTAGAACGTGCTTTAAGAAATTATGACTTTGTTTGCAAATTGTCAAACCTAGAATGACATAGAACTTAAACTTAGCTATAATGGAAGGAAGCACAAGGTTATTAAAACCAAGGAAAAGAAACCAAAGATAACTTAAATTGTTTCCATTAATTTGACGCAAGGTGATAAAGGGGTACATTAGCGCTTAAGCATAATAGTTAACGGGGTATTATTTTTATGATGACAAGTTAAATTCTAAATTGCTAATGCGTAAATTACAATACTACAAATCGAACCCTACAAATTCTAGTTGAAAAAGAGTAATTCAGAATCTGGTATGAACACTTTGCAGATCATCCACCAGTTTACCATACTGTTAGGACTTAGGATGCAACCAGTCGAGGCTAGCAAAATGTTGCAGTATCGTTTTCTAGCAATTTCTAAGGTTACACAACCATATTTTGTGGATACAGCCGGTATCATTTTTCATTTATGTTAATAATCTTATTTTCCAACAATTTGTTGAAATCTTTCATCAGCCGGTAATAGTTTGCTCGGTTCTTCGGCTTGGTCTGGTACTGGTTAAATCGCTTACCAGTCTCTCTGAGTCTCTGGGAAGAATTAAAATTTAAAAGTAATCCTGTATCAAATGGATTTGATCAGAAGGAGAGCATTGATGTTGTACGTTTCAGAAGACAATCAAATGTTGTCCTTCTAATCACTGATCAGACATCTCTTCATTCCCTAAGAAGCACCCATAGGAGAGCTGCATGCACTTAAGTACCTTAAATTACCTAAAAAGAAAAGTAACTTTCATGTAAAGCTTCATGGTAACAGAGTAAACAACTAAACAAGAAAAATTTTAGTGGAATAGACTTGTTATATAGTGTAACTGTAAAGCTGATTAGCCTTCAAAAAAAAAACTGTAAAGCTAATTTAGGTTCCCACATATTTGCTTCATACAACTTGTATCCTGACGACTATATAAAAGAAATAAACTGTCCACAACATTCTCACTAAAGGCACAGCCACAATCAGCATGAGACATCAGTACCTGTAGGGCATGTAGCCTTGAAGTACTTCAACTTGCCTAGGTTACTGATAATTAAAAGCCAGGTAGTTAACCCATCTTTAATGCATGGGATCCAAAAATTCAGTAGAAGACATCAGAGTCAGACTCTTACATGATGCACTAAATGGAAAATTTACCCATCAAGACACCAACTTCAACAACTAAACATAAAGATACTTAAATCTGTGACAAAAATATACCTTTGGATGTAAAGATCGTAACTAGGATTTCCATAGAACTATAGAAGTCATTACTTTTGCATCAGGGAAAGGACTATTTCAAGTTTCGATATAGATACCATCAATTTCTTCAACCGAAACGACAAACAATATTTCTTTAATAAGTAATATTACTGTTTTTCAGGAAAAGACATGGGCTCATCCAACCAATAAAATGAAAGGAAGTAATTAAAGGACAAGAAAGGTGCAAATGTATTTAAGGTAGTTACATCAAAGGGATCTCTCCAATTAATTGGCTCTTCACATGCATGCCATCACGGTTTCAAATATTGATCCTCATTAAAGTATACAAGCACATATGGAAACTGAAGTTCCATAAGATTCCACCTACTTATACAAAAAAAAAAAAGAAAGATATAATGTTTCCATAAAGTTTAATTTGATAAATGATAAGTAAAAGTTGTATCAGTCTATTGCCAGCCAATATTCAAAGGAACAAATTTTACCAGATTAAAATACCATAGGACTATGTTTTGCAAATATATTTAACAGAGATAATTGTTTTGTGCTATGAACTCGCACATAAGAGCACTGCAGCCTAACTTCTCGATGTAATCAGATTGATTCTGAAGTGCCGTTTCTGTCATCAACAAAAAAAAGGCTAAGTTTAGATTTTAAAATAGGGTAAATTTTCTTTAGGTCACCAATATGCCTATTTCCAATAATTGGTTACTAAACTGCGATTTGTCCCTTGCAAACCACCAATCTGTTGCTGACATGGCCAGCCTTTTTTGGAGCTAGAGCTAGAAATACAGCAAACTTCCGCTGCATTGATATAAAAAGTAAAAAAATATGAAAGAGATCACCGATCTTAGTACTGACAAAGGAAAAAGAACCTTCTAACAAGGGAAATTTGGGGAGGTGAAATCAAGTTTAGGTGGTTCCGATTAAGCAAAGTTGCCCAATCGAGAGAGGAGGATCATTCACAGTTGACTATTCAATTTCAACCCGTCTCTCTCCAGCTTGTGGCACCCATTGAAGGACACCAAATTGGTAACTCGACCGATTTACTGACAAAGGAAAGCTAGTCAATGTAAGATTCGTTCACACTTATTTCAGTCTAAACTGTAGACTAATTTAATAATTATTACTAATAAAGTAATAATACTTCCTTCCGTGTACCTGAAGCGTCAATAAAAATCTCTTCGTTCACAAAACAAAGAAGAGGTTAGATTTAACAAACAAGCAAAGAACCAAAGGATAGAACAAACATGCAACCTCTCAAGAAATTCTCAGCAACAAATGGAGCGTAGGCATGAACAATGAGTTTGGACTTTGCTGCACGTTCTTTTTGTGCCATTGGATAGTGGCACATCTTGCCAGAAATACCACAGCAAATAAAACATATCAGAAGATATTCAGCACAATGAACTAAACTATATTAATATTATAATCACACCAGCAGAAAATTGTACTAGTAAATTATTAATAATTTAAAACAGGATAAAAAATTGAAATAAAATGAACACTCAAGCAGCCTGTTGCACACTGCAAGCCGCAATTGAATCAAGAAGCCAAGTATGGGGTACAGCTCTTGAACCTGTGGCAGTTGCTAATTCTTCAGCCTCAACCTTTCTCTTATTAATTGCCTCGTTCAGGCCTTCTGGGTTGCTTCCCTGAGGGGGCTCGGTGCTATAGATGACAAAGGATGAACTTGAGATGTCGGCTTTATCAATGATGGCACCACCAGCAAGTACAATCAGGTCTTCAAGATAGCCTTTGTAGTATGGTAGGAAGCGTCCACTGAAATAGAAAGACAATTCTGCAAACAGCTTTGGTGCCTGTTACAAAGTTGAAATAAAATTAATATTTATTTGACATGACATGAAAACACAGAATGTTACACAGGCTAGCTGTGTGACACTTTATTTCTTTCAAGACCTTATATATCCTAATTACTTCCTCTGTGTATCAAAATCAAGATCATCTGAGGGGTAGATCCAGCATATCCAAGCATACTGGTAAAGTTAGAGAGGTATTAAGGATAGTATTTTCATTGTTTATGGCAAATATGGTAATTGTTGCATTAAGGAAGATATTGCTCTTTTTTAATTACATGCCACGTGATATTCTATATTCAAGGGTATGCATGACATTAACTCTTTCCAAAAGAAATGAACAAGTAATCCACTTGACGATCATCTCACACTATTGGAAATGAATCAGATCAGATGGCCTCTAATATTTTCTACTCGGAACAAATAATTAGCTTCCGCAATCTATGTTTTCGAAATTAATTAGCAACTTGTGTTATGGAAAAACATTTTCCTTTTAGCTACAAATTTGTTATTTTGTTGCTCTTTAATTTGTGACGATCAGACTACATTTTTATTTTTATTTTCTTTTAGTCTGGCTGAGAGAGAGAGTTGAGAGAAACCTTTCGCATGGCTCTAAGTCGACCAGTTTTAGGACCATCAAAGGCTCCATAGACATCATGGCTGATCTCAAAATGCTCTTCAGGAACAGGATGCCCAGCCTCGACACAAGCCTTCAGCCCTTCAATATATAATATATTGTGTCAAAAATAAAATCATACAACCATTCCAATAGGCACTAGGAAATAGTACTCACAATTCACATTGACAATCCACTTGCCACCCAAAATTGCCATGAGCACCTTGAGTGATCTGCCACACCCACCCTGCTCGTCAGTAGCAGATATTACATGTGTCACATTTGATTTCCAGTTGTTCGTCACCTCCACACCAGTTATATTACCAAACTCCTCCAATATTTCCTGTAGAGACAAGACCCCAACTTATCTAATCTGAATAATGAGGTTTGAAACCCAGTGCATGACACCAAAAGTTTTGAAGGCCTAGACCCTTTATCTCATGCTCAAAAGCTAATCTAAATAATATGAACTGAGGCTGAAATGCAATTACAATATAAATTACCTTTTCTGGGTCAGAAAGAGAAGACCCACATAACAACCAATCTCTAGTCAAAGCATGTGAGGTTATCCAGCGCTCATCTCTTTGATTCATCAGATTCAGAGGAGATGTTGAGTCGCCATTTGGATAACTGGGGGATCTGTTAATATTAGAATGTTATCACTAAATTATGAATTAAATGGTACAGCTTCAGTACTTTGGGTTGCAAGAAACATACACATCACGCTTTGCCTTTTTGCTTTTAGACTTGGATCTATCACATGGCAATTTCTTAGAGGAATGAAAGGGGCACAGTAGAAGAAAGTTTTCCTTATAAAAAGAACAGATCGCATCAGCTTAAGAAATTCAGAAACTAGATTCCATCAATACAACAAAAATAAAATGTACTATACCATGTCCCAGCGGCAGCCAGATGTCTCATGGGCACAAAGAAAATGATAGCTCCTTCTACAACTCTTGGAGTAGCAGCCAAGTGCAGCACCTTTCAACCCACATTTAATGCATTTGATTTTGGAAGCTCGCGTCATTTCTGGCTCGACATTCATTGCATTATCGCCCTCAAAATATGCTTGAGGCGCCCTGTTAATAGACAATTTTTGCATTACTAATTTTTGCGATAGCTAGAATTTGAATTTCTTTTTTTTTAGCTTAAGATAGCATACCATTCGATGCATTTTTCATGTGCATGGAGGGTTCTTGGAAGCAAGGCTCTGTTATCACTTACTGGAGCTCCATCAAGATAATGAAATATTGGACCAGTAGCCTAGTAAATCATACAAGTGTTATTTTCTATTTTTTCACAAATAATCCAAGTGACAGGAAAAGCATCATAATGGAATATTATACCTCACAAGACTTGAATGAATGGCAAAATCCACACTCTGCAATACTACTTGTGTTGACTTGATCGCAGGGCTTCAATTTATCTAAATCATAAATCAAGATGAAATGTAACTAACATAGCTGAAATAAATTTTCTGATTTAATAAAGTCAAAATATATTATAGAACCAAACAAGTACTTATTTCATCCTTGGGAATCCCTGTGATCTTCAGTTTCTTTGACTCTCTGAGACTATCATCTCCATTTTGGACTGGTCCAGTTTTTGCATCTCTTTTTGTTGATCCTTTGGGTACCTAAGTGATTAAAAGAGCTGAACAATAAGACAAGCCACTCAACAACAAAACAAAAAGCAGTTTTAGGACATAATATTATTGATGGACACTCTCAACAGAAATTTACCCATCAATACAAGCTTTACATTTTGGAACTGTCGCTTCTTTTTGGCACCATGGGACCAGTAAAGGGTTTTAGTATTAAGTACTTATGTGCAGTACCAACAATCAAGATATCCTTCTATTAACAACACAGACATTCCCGTATTTTTTACCCTATGCTTATCAGGATTAATCTTATGAGAGAGATTTCCTCAAATAAAAGATGCTTCAAATAATAAGAAATTCCATTCCCACCTTTGATCAAAACATTTCCTTGATAATAATTCACTATTTAAATAATACTTACAGGTGTGCTATGCACATCGTAGCTGTCACTATCCATGTTCCCTGGGTCATCGAACGATGGTGGTCTACACAGCCCCTTCTGCTCAAAAACTGTAGCTATATCAGCATTACAATTTCCTTTTTGGCACGCCTTAATGTTAAGGTTGGATTTATCAAAATTTGATCTGATCGCATTGCCACATGTATTTGGAAACCCTGATTTTGACCCAATTATGCTATATACTCGCTGCTGCTCGCATTCAAAATTATCCATCTTGTTTTCCTTTCCAGATGAGTCTGGGCTCCCACTTCCTCCAGAAGGTGCCTTTGCATCTGAATTTATAATTTAAATATAAGAAAAGCAAACAGATGTTGTTCAATTGCTTTATTATATTTGTTTATGTACCAGATATGTCCACTTGTGGCTCTGTTGGCATGAGAATACTGCTGACAGTAGAATTAAGACTCCTGTATATGTTCACCACCGCCTCAATCTGCGTGGCCGGTTTAAGATCTGCAGAAATTGTCGAATAGTTTGTAAACTGCGACTCTTTTTTTTTCTTAAGTAGTGTTGGCCAAACAGAATCAACACTATTTATGTAGATAGAGTTACCTTGATATCGGAAGGGTACTTTACAAAGCGGACAGCCATAGCCATTATTTGAACTCTTAGCACAGCGACTGCAGTTAAAATTTGAAGGTAGAATCTAAATTACAGGAAAGTTTGTAACAAGAGATAATAGATAACCAGGTGATTTTATTTCAGTTTAGAAAGATTACCTGCATGATACATGATTGCACGGCAAGAAAGTTGGGAGAATCAGTAGCTTTAAACTGTAAGAAAAATGTTTGTTCATACAATTAGCAGGAGAACTGAGTTGTTAGTGCTAAAAATGTAAGAAAAACCATTTTTTCAATAATATTACTTTCAAGCAGCTTTATTAACAGAAACTACAAAACATAACCAGTCCAGCAAAAATTTGACTAGCTCAAGTCGTCTTGTGCCGATCGGCACTAAACAAGACAGGTCAGCTTATGCACAGGCATATAAACACAAATCTAAGTAGACATATCATCAAACACTTCATGCGCAATGCAGTGCCCTAAAATATTTTAAGCCATTAATTTGAATTAATTCCAGCAAAATGCAGACTCAGAAAGGTACACAAATTTTGCTATAGAGTAGGTAGACCAAGGTCAAAGCAAAACTAGCCATGAACTATTTCTAAATAATTTTCAGATCACAGATTGAATCAGTTTCAGACCAACTTTTCAGAAATTGCTCTAGATATGAATTACTTCTGGTCTTAATAATAATAAGAAATTAGAGCTCAGAAACCAGTAGCCAAGGAAGAGAAACTAGAAAGCTACCACATGGGGCAAGTGAGCTCAAGCTCCATTTTCTGTAGATTGAGCACCAATGGATTCAGCGACCTTCTCAGATTCTCCATCTCTCCCGTTCTCTCTCTCTCTCTCTCTCGCAAATCCTTGTTTCTTTCCTCTCTCTCTCCGAAATGATGCTTGTTCGGACAGCTTTATTGCAAAATGAAATGTGGCGGGATGAAGCGGGATAATAAACGAAAATTTTGGATGATTCAATGAAACTATTGATGGCGCCAGTTAATGGTAAGCTGGTTACGAATTCGAGATTGGAACCCGGTAAAGCGGATTTTCGATAGCGCGGGAATTCCCAATTTTTCCCTCCTACTGGTCGCAATGTGAAATTGTGATTTGTGAATAGTCTTTTCCTCATCTGAGTATCTGACCACGGGTCGCGTGCGTCACGCGCAGCTGGATGCTATTAAAGGCCGCAACAAGAGCCCAATTAAGGTTGAATGGTTCTTGTAACCGAAAAAATTAATACTAACTTTACTGTTCATATTAATTTTGATAATAACAGAAAAAAAATCAAAATTTTAATATTAACGTTGCTGGATCGTCATCCCAGTTGACGAAAACCAAATACCCTTGGATCGTCATCCGAAATGACGATCCAACGATCCAACAAAAAAATCACATATTTTAATAATATTCTGAAATTTTTTGTTTGGATCGTCATCCGAAATTACGATCCAACGATCCAACAAAAAAATCACATATTTTAATAATATTCTGAAATTTTTTTGTTTGGATCGTCATCCAAACAAAAAAATTTCAGAATCTTTTTTTAATGCAAATTTTGCATTTTGGCCCCCAAAGTTTTTATTATTACAAAATATATAATTTATAATTAAAAATTAAACATAATTAAAGCAACTATTATAAAAATATAAGTATATAATTAAATTATTGCATGTTAAATACATAATATTGTATGTGTTTGAAATATTTATTCATACATATATATATATAATGTATCGTATATTTTATATATTAAATACATATTATTGTACATAATTAAAATATATGATACATATTATTATGTACATATATTTCTAATGTATATTTATTTATACATTAAAAAAAATTATATATTAATATCTACATTTAATGTATAATAAATTTTTTTATTGGACTACTATGTAAAAATAATAATTTTAGTGTCATCGGCGAATAAATTCAACAAAAATTATATTCAATTCTTTCGCCGATGACTCTAAAATTATTATTTTTACAATATAGCCCAATAAATTTTTTTGTTGTATATTTTATATATATTTTTAATGTATATAATTTTTTAAAAAATTATACATTAAAAAATATATGGTGACGATGACCATATATTTCTATGTATAAGTATATTAAAAAAATATATGTATATAAAATATATTAAAAATTAAAAATATGTTTATATATACATTACATACATATAAATATATACATTTATACATTACATATTTTTTTTATTGTATTGTAAATATCTATAAATATCTACATATAAATATATATACATTTATACATTTACATACATATAAATATCTACATTTAATGTATAAAATTTTTTATTTGGACTATATTGTAAAAATAATAATTTTAGGGTCATCGGCGAAAAAATTGAATATATTTTTGTTGAAGTTATTCGCCGATGACCCTAAAATTATTATTTTTACATAATAGTCCAATAAAAAAAATTATACATTAAATGTAGATATTTTCATATATTTTTTTTAATGTATAATTAAATATACATAGAAATATATGTACATAATAATATGTATCATATATTTTAATTATATACAATAATATGTATTTAATATATAAAATATATGTTACATTATATATATATGTATAAATAAATATTACAAATATATACAATATTATGTATTTAACATGCATAATTTAATTATATACTTATATTTTTATAGTAGATGTTTTAATTATATTTAATTTTTAATCATAAATTATATATTTTGTAATAATAAAAACTTTTGGGGCTAAAATGAAAAATTTACATTTAAAAAAATTTCTGAAATTTTTTTGTTTGGATCGTCATTTGGGATGACGATCCAAACAAAAAAAAAAATTCAGAATATTATTAAATTATGTTGTTTTTTGTTGGATCGTTGGATCGTCATTTCGGATGACGATCCAAACTTGGGTCGTCAACTGGGATGACGATCCAAGGGTATTGGGCTTTCGTCAACTGGGATGACGATCCAGCAACGTTAGTATTAAAATTTCGATTTTTTTCTGTTATTATCAAAATTAATATGAACAGTAAAGTTAGTATTAATTTTTTCGCTCGAATGACTGATCTTAGTCTTTGCAACGCTAAGCCCATAATTGCACGAGAACTGGCGCACTGAATTTCGATCAGCCCAATTAGCACTATTATTTTTTTTGTTGAATGTGTTTATTTTTATTTATTTCCATACTTCTGTCAAACACACGCTTAGGAGTGATGTACCGCATGGATTTTATGTGTGTTGTTAGCATTGAATGTAATGCCAAACATTGAGTTTTTGATTAATTAGAGAAAAATTTGTGAGGAAACATATAAAGAAGTAATAGGGAACGCCGCAACCTAGTTTCTATCTAAAAAAAATAAAGAAGTAATATAGGGAACAACTTACGCAATATAAGAGAAAGTTTGATAGCTAAGCTAGGTGATAATGGAGACCGCATACAGGATATCTTTTCTCCACCGCTGTATTAAGCAACGATGGCAAAAAGGAATTACTTACCATCATTCCATCATTTCAGATTTTCATTAATTATTTAACATTCTCGTTAATAGAAAAGTTCGGAAGATGAGAAATCATTCCCATCATCCTCGTTTCATTTTTATTTTCTGGCCACATCTTCATTAATAAAAAAAGTCCACGGAATGAAAAATCATCTCCATCAACATCATCCCCTCTTTGTTGGATGGGAAAATTTACTCATAAAAACATGTCTTGCAGAAATCTCACGGAAGGCGACAATTTACTAGTGTAATTGTAATGCGTGAGGTAGTGCTATGCACTTTACACATCGTATGCTAATTCAAGAAAGTTCTTTATATTCAAATTTGAAATAAGAATAACTATTCTATAACCGAAACCCTTACATGTTGTCTCGAAAAAAAATAAGAATTGTATGGAGAATATATTTTTAATAACTAGAATTATAGGATAGTAATAAAATTTAACACTACATCAGAACTTATCTGATAGTCCTTTCTCTTTGGTTGACTATCGTCCATTATGTGTCTTATTCCAGGTCGATGCAATATACAATACATGATTTTTATTTTTTTCTGTCATTAACTGTCTCGTTTTTCCCTTGTAATTATTCTAGTTCTGAATACTAATTGTTCTAATTAAATAGATAATTATTTTAATTGTGAAACTAATCGTTCTAGTTGTTAAATTAATTATTCTTGTTGGCTCCGTTTGGATAGGTGTGGGAAGAAGGGAAGAAGTGGGAAGAAGTATTGGAAAGTATGTAACTTTGTGAAGAGTTTGGATTGTTTATAATTTTTTTTCTTCTTCTTCCTTCTTCTTCTTCTTTCTTCCAACGATCCAAACGCACCCGTTGATAAGTTAATTGTTCTAGTTGATAAATTTCTCCTTTCAAATCAACAATTTGAGACTCTCTGCTGGATATTTGGGAGAGAAAGGGACAGACATTACTATCTACAACGATCTTTGTTTTTTTTTTTTTTTTGGAAACTAGTGGGGAGCGCCCACCACCCTTCAAAATGAAGAGCATCCAAGAACTAACTAAAAAACAAACTTATTACAATCTAAAGTTTCAAAGACTCAAAATACCATGTCACCCTCTGACATGAACTAGCTACCAATGACACAAGTGTTTCTCTCTATAATGAATCTCCCATCGCTTATTAAAGTCCCTCTTAACTACTCAAAAGACAACACTTTCTCCATTAGAAGTATCTAAAAGGGTTGCTTTCTATACCCTGCAACCCCCGCAACAACTTTGAATACTCCACACCAGAAGCATCCTAACCAAGAGATAAGTAACTAAAGACAAGACGAATCCTACTAAGTGGCATCAAACATACCACCACCCAGGATCAGAACGTCTCCACTTATTACAACACAAATCAACAACCAACAAAGACAAATTGAACTGCAAAATCAATCTAGCACACTTTTAGCCTGATTGAAATTTTGCGAGGAGAGAAGCATCATCCAGCGCAAGTAATCCATCCCTCTTCAGCCCTCGGCTGGCCTTCTTGTTCCTCTAGTAGCAAGTCATCCTCTTCTTGTCCAAGTGGACCCCACAAGTTGTATGTCCTGGGTCTGGCTTCTTCAGCCTGTCTGACCAACCCTACTTCTCCTATCATGTCCAACACCTGCTTCTTCACTTCAGTTGACCACATCCCTAACCATAAATCAGCAGTGATTTAATTTGAGCTAACACAGTTTTAGTTGAAGCTAGACTGGTATTCTGGAAACATATTTCGTTTCTTTGTTTCCAGCATGTCCATAATATAGCCGCACTACATAACCTAAAAGGGAGGTTAGCTGCATCATGTAAATGATCAATAATAGACAGTAATTGATTTAGAGAAGTAAGAGGATGAGGTAAATTCATATTTCGACAAAGCCACCTCTAAATTGGTTGCATACTTGCACAAGCAAAGAACAAGTGATTCCTTGTTTCATCACAGTGACAGTAAACACACTGTCCATTGTCAATTACACCTTTATCTTTCAAATTGGACCTGGTTAGAAGTCTATCTTTACAGAACAACCATAGAAAAATTTGAATCTTAAGAGGAATTTTCATTTTACAAATATTATTAAAGAAAGTGCTATTCACTCCTCTATCATCCAGCCACATGTACATTTCTTTAGTGGAAAAAAAGTTTTGTCCCCCTCCCTTCCAAATAACTGTATATTCATCATCAACTAGAGGCAGATACTCATATAAATCTTGTAGTAGAAATAAGAAGTCCCTATGTTGTACAAAAGAAAGTTGCCTTTTAAAAGTGATGTTTCTAAAATTATTGGCCAAGGCTTTTTCTACTGTAATGTGCTTTTCAGAACAAATCTCATAAAGTGACGAATGAGATATTTTTAGAGCCATATCTTGATGCCAGCAATCTTCCCAAAAGAGGGAGTTCTTGCCGTTTTCAATCTTAACATTTCTCAAAATATGCACACAAGGGATAACTTTCTGGATGGCTTTCCAGAAAGGAGACCATTTCTGTTGATTGTGTGTATTAGAGTACTTATACTGAACCATAGATTTCCACCAGCCCTTACAAGCGGGATCCTTCAATCTCCAAGCCCACTTGCACAAAAGGGCCGTATTAAAGTTTTTAAGATTGGTAATACCTAGGCCACCTCTTATTTTAGGTCTACAAACCCCTTCCCAATTATATAGATGTATCTTTCTTGATGCCCCTGCATTCCAAAGAAAATTAGCTCTAATCTAATCTAATTTTTTCCTAACACTAATGGGCATCAAGTGAAAGGACATCATATATGTGGGAAGGGCAGAGAGTATGCTGTTGATCAATACCAGTTTACCTCCATAGGATAACAAATTACCAATCCATCCTTGGAGTCTTTTATGACATCTTTCCACGATGGGATCCCAATCAGATTTTTTGGTTTTTCTCCAATGTATAGGTATACCCAAGTAAATTATAGGTCATTTACCTATTTTGCAACCAAACAAATTCGCTAACTGTTGGGCTTTAACTCCTTCTATATTAATAGGAAAAGCCTCACATTTGTTGTAATTAACCTTCATACCTGACAATGCTTCAAAAGCAATAAAAGTCCACTTCATCACTTGAACTATTTGAGGCTCAGCTTTGCAGAAAACAATCGTGTCATCCGCATAATGAAGGTTGATAATCCGCTGTCCTTCATCAATAGCTAGTCCTAGACCAGTTATCAAACCTGCACCTCTTGCTTTTTTGAACAAATAATTCAATGTGTCAGCCACTAAGTTGAAAAGGATGGGTGACAAGGGATCACCTTGTTTAAGTCCTCTTTTGACTTCAAAATACGGACTTAAAGTACCGTTGATATTAATACAAGTGTACCCCCCCCCCCTCTAATAAGGATTGTATCCATTTAACCCATCTATAAGGAAAGCCCCTATCAATCAACATATTTAGTAGAAAACTCCAATTGACTCTATCATATGCTTTTTCCATATCAATTTTAAAGATCATACCCTCTCTAAGTCCTATCTTAGTATCATGCACTATTTCAAAGGTACAAACGACATTATCCAAAATATATCTCCCTTTACAAAAAGCAGCTTGAGTTTGATCTAAAATTTTGTTAACTATAGGTTCCAACCTATTAGTTAGCACTTTGGTCACTAGTTTATAGCTGCAATTAATCAAGGATATAGGCATATACTGTTTAAATCTCATCAGCATTCAATTTCTTGAGAATTAAGCATATCATAGCCCTATTCAGTTTGGAAATGTTTAATTTGTGATAAAAAAAATCTCGAAACAGTGTCATAATATCATCCTTAACTACATGCCAAAACTGTTGGTAAAAGAAAAATGATATACTATCCGGTCCCACGATCTTTGTTTTCAACGTGGTTATTCATTGCTTTGAATATAACAAAGAAACTTAGTATTATTAACTTTTTTTCCGGCTAGCCCCTCTCATCATATCGAATTAATTAATTCAACGAGATTAGAGAAAAATAATTTTATAATTGTAGCAGAGAATAAATTGAAGGGTTCGTGTTTACCGTCTGGGTCGGTGGGGCCAGGCCAGGTGTTAGAAACTTAGAATGCTCTATTGTCCGTCCGGTTCTTCTTGTATCCAGAAAAAAACTTGTAATCCTCAAAAAAGTATTCTTTTGTTATCTGATCTCGTTCGTTCCTCTATTATTTTTTTAAATGTTATTTTGCAACTAACAATGGTGTAGCCCATTGTGTGATACGATGAACATTTTTAATTGTGCATGAATCACTCGTGTGGCACGATGGCATTCATTTTAAATGATCAGTTACAACACATATTAATCAGGACAATTATTTATTTAATTAAAATAATTGCGTATTTAATTAGAACAATTAGTTTTCAGAACTAGAACAATTAGGAGGGAGGAGTGGGGCAGGGTTAATGACAAAAAAAAAATGCATGTCATGGAAAGGAGAGAGAGTGAAACAAATATGAAGGATAGAGCGCTGGCCAATAGATGATAGGACGAGAGACAAAAAAAATATATACCTTCATAACTACTAAAGGATGATGGAATGAGAGACAAAAAAGAAATTGTCTTCTTAACTATTTAGTGATGATGAGAATGTTGAATCTTAGAAATGATCTTTATCAACCCGATGACAAAAAACATGAAATCTTTGCACAATCCTCTATATTTCTCAAAATGTTGATTTTTGAGAACATACTGGCAGACGTACCTATTGGATAAATTACATATCAAAAAATTGTACATATGTATTATATTTTCAAAATGAAAAATAATTATATTTTAGTGAAGGTTTTTATAATTTTTCATATTTATTTTCAAACACAATGCACAATCATTCCAGTAATAAATTTCTTTCTATTTTGATTAGTGCATAACTAATCCAACTAAAAATTTATTTTAATTAGAAGTGAAGAGTTTGTAAATTTATATTCATCGCTAACATCCAGTCATTAGCTTAAACAACCGTTGATTACGATTGCATAGAGTAAATAATAATTTACACCTTTTGTCTAATTAGTTTAGTCCTTTGGTACGTGTTTTTATAAGTAGTAGGAATTATTGCCTCGATTATCGGGGAAAAAATTATTATATAACAATAAAATTCAAGATAAAAAAAACCGATAATAAATCCAAAGTTACTATTTATCATTTGATTAGCCTCGAACAAGTCTCTTGCACAAACTTATGAAAAGAAATGAATCACAATTTTTTTTTTTTAAAGAATGAATCACAAACTTATGAAAAAAGCAACTCCATTATTCCAGGTACTGTTCCAAAAAATTGTAAGTTTCATAGTCTTGCACCAAAAAAGAAAAAATCTTCCATAAATGACCTGTAGATCACATTTAATTACATTCTGAGATTTTATAATTTTTCAAACTTTCTGTCAGGTTGATTCAAATTTCAATGTGCAAGTTTGTAACTATTGGCTTTTCAGTCTATTTTTTTTGTTATAGGTGCAGAGTATAGTAACGTGTGGCTCCGTTTGGATGGTGTGAGAATAAGGGCTCCGTTTGGATAGGTGTGGGAAGAAGGAAAGAAGAGAAAAAGTGGAAAGAAGTATTGGGAAGTGTGTAACTTTGTGAAGAGTTTGGATTGTTTATAATTTTTTTTCTTCTTTCTTCATTTTCTTCTCTCATCCAAACGCAAGCAAGAGGAATAAGAAAAGAAGTATTGGGAAGTGTGTAACTTTGTGAAGAGTTTGGATTGTTTAATAATAAATTTATTTCCACCTTTTTTTTTCGTATTCTCACTCCCATCCAAACACAGCCATAAAAAAAAAAAACCGATCCTTATAGAAGTTTTTTGAACTCGTTATACTTCCAATTTCTAAAAAAAAAAATACTGATCAGAAGCCATATATGACAACAAAATTCAATACAAAATGGTGTCCCGATAATATACACTTCTTGCACTAATTTGCTTTAAATAAACTATAATATTACGCACACATATTTGGGAGAACACATATTTGGGAGAAGAAAAATTACAAAACTAGTATTTCTTCACTGAAATGTTGACGTCCATTAGTCCATGTCGCTTCTACACATGATCCGCACAATTTTGAGTGGTTACATTTTAGAACCGACTCTTCATCTAACAACAAAACTGACAATTTATTTTGAGCGAAAGTCGTATGTTCGAAATGCGGTTGAAAATATTTTATAGATATTTAATGTAAAAATAATGTTGGAAGTTTGACACTCGATTTGTCATGAATTAACAGTGGCTCCGTTTGGATAGGTGTGGGAAGAAAGGAAGAAGGGAAGAAGTGGGAAGAAGTATTGGGAAGTGTATAATTTTGTGAAGAGTTTGAATTGTTTATAATAAATTTTTTCTTTTCTTTCTTCTTCCTACCTTCTTCTCAACGCATCCAAACGGTGCCAGTAGAAAAAAAAGTAACTACGTATATCCTAGGAATTCTCAAACGGATTATTTTAATTTGAAATTGTTTCTTTTTTAAGATTGTGTTTGGATGAGATGTGGGAATAAGAGAATAAGAAAATAAGAAAATAAGGAAATAAATTTATTATAAACAATTCAAATTCTTCACAAAGTTACACACTTCCCAATACTTCTTCCCACTTCTTCCCTTGTTCCTCTTCTTCCCACACCATCCAAACACAGCCTAAGAAAAAAGGAGATCTTTGTTATTCAACTTTATTTTGAAATTAAAAATGCAAATGGGATTTGGACTCTTTATTGCTTTAATATCAGTTTAGTGCTCTTACTACTGAGTTACTAGGTCACATGCAATTTGAAATTGTTTTCTAATTTCATTGATAAGCCTATTATAAATCAACATGTATTTTCGAACTTATAAATTTGTTTTAAGTTTGATTTGTTAGTGACTCGAACTGGTTTGTTTGATTCAAGCTAGTTTGCTTTTAAACCAAAAACGAACATTTAACACTTAAATAAAAAACAGAATCAAACGGGCTTACTTGAGCTCGTTAACATTTAAGATTGAACAAGGAAAAAAAAAAATCAGATGTTCAAATGACA
The DNA here is from genome assembly GCA_028095005.1 of Rhynchospora pubera. Lineage (NCBI taxonomy): Eukaryota > Viridiplantae > Streptophyta > Magnoliopsida > Poales > Cyperaceae > Rhynchospora > Rhynchospora pubera. Next base: position 329,694,955 of record CM051460.1, read on the forward strand.
ATTTTGTTTTGGATATACATACATCCAGATTGTACCAATCAAGCTTATATTAGTCTTACAAATTTATTACACATTAAAATTGCTCAATACGCAAGATGCAAAGTACCTACTCCCTCTAACAAAAATTAAAAACCACAATCAATAGCAACCGGTTCACCTAATTTCCCTCAAAAGCAACAATGCAAATGGACCGCCAATTTCCCTTCATACCCATAGTATATATAGAAACAAGCTTTTTCCATCTTCAATACCCGAAGTATATTCTTCATCGTTTCAAAAGATTATGGACCAAATAAAACAAATTTCTAACAATCTAGCCGACCAAACTATTACGTAATAAAACCAAATACTATCAGCAAAATGAACTACAAAAAAATTTCAAATATCTACAATACCAATGTGCAAGGAAAAACACTACTAGTCTACTATTAAAAAAAGAAGGAAAAACATTTTACTAGCCTTTCTAAAGCATAGGAATCCTGTAGTTAGTAATATTAAATAACTCTTTTCGCGGTGAGCTTTGTGTTTTTATGATTTTATTATAGAAATAAACGACACTTAAATCGGACAAGTGCATATTCATCCATTTTATTATAGAAATAGTGGGCCTTAGTGGTGCGTTCAGATTTTCATATTTTATTCCTTATCAAAACTCAGCCCACAAAATTGTACGGCTACATGCCTATCCACTACTTCTGTCGCGTAATTGGGGATACGCACCAACACTTCTAGCTTCATAGACTCACAAGAGGCTAAATCCTAAACTAATGGGCGCATTTTGATACCTAAGATTAAAATTAGAAATAATTATTTAAATAAAATATATTATTTTAAAATGGTTCAGAATAAGTTCACTTCGAATTTTGATCCACTTGAAAAATAACACTCTAAAATTATTATTTTCAACCGTTTATAAATGATTTTTTTTTCTGAATAACCAATTCTAATTTAGTTCTCAAGCAATCCAAACTCACCTCCATGAATAATAAACTGTTAATATTTAAAATACACGGTCAGATTTGCACTGAACTATTTTGTATAGATCACAATGTTCACATTTTTTTTTGTGAAAAATTAATAATATGGACCTGGTTATGGATATTGTCCGCATCCCCAGACTAGTATCCTCTGCAAAGAATTACTCTATGTATAATCTCGATGGTTAAAATTTATGGACTGTATGGATCCATGACATTCATTATTAATTGGACAGATACGACATACGACATAGAATTTCTTTCTGTAATTCCCGCAAAGGATATCATCTCCGAAAAAAAGCCTTGTTCTTATTCTTGTTCTTGTTTTATAATTTTGTTGGAACAAAAACAAGATTAATTTTGTCCAAAAACAAACTATTCTAAAGATTACCAAACATGAAATAGCTTACTCTTATTCTTGTTGTTATTATTTCATCGCAATAAAGCATAGATAATATATTTAAAGATGTAAGTTCAAATTTCAAAATTAACGAGGATGGAGATGCCAATGTAACACAGCTCTCACCGGTTTGCAACTTTCTAGTTTCCAACCACATTTCTGTTGGTGATGACATTTGTCTCAGAATCGGCAAGTTAAATTGCAACAATGGTATAAATGTGGCAAATAGGTGAAAATATTAAGTTTAGGATGATATTTTTCAAAGAGTTTAGTTTGTGATGACATTTTTCTAATTTTACAATTTTAGAGTGACATCGGTCTAATTTTCTCTATATTTAAAGATGTAAGTTCAAATTTCAAAATTAACGAGGATGGAGATGCCAATGTAACACAGCTAGCACCCTTTAACATTAAATGCAGGGACCAGTCCCAAAAAGTCCACAAGGAATAAACCCAGAGAGGAAGGAAAGTAATAGCTCCCGTTAAAAAAGGATTAAAGGAAGAGAAGAAAGAAACTTTGGAAGGGAACCTCAGAATCCCAGGCCACACTGCCACAGTAAAAAGATTAAAAAGTGAAAAACAAAACGATAGCGGCGAAACAAAACCCCCACGAGTCACGACCAATGAAAGGCTGCGAAAGGGGAATCCCACCGACACGAGGGAACGGTCAAAATCTCTCGGTGCGTAATAATGGCGCTCAGACAAACAGAGCCTAGAGAGATGAGACACCACAAAATGGTCATATTAAACCCTCCAATTTGTGGCTCCCACTTGTCAGTTCTGTTTTGTATGTAGACTAGAGACAAAGCAATGAATTCAGGTGCAGCGCAACCGCTGGTTAGTCCAGCTGGTAATGCATCTCTCTTCCTACGGGAAGAGCTGGGGTTCGAGGCCCACTGTTGGAGTGTGGCTGGAAAGTGTGTGTGCTTGGGGTGTGGGTGCCTACGGGCAGTGATCAAAAAAAAAAAAAAAAAAAAAAATTTCAGGTGCAGCAGTATGTCCCATCAATTGCACTTTTTTTTAAAAAAAATTTATTTCGAATTATTTGTAATGTGTATGGTTGTTTCCAAAATATTGAAATAAACTTCTTATTTTTAAGAATAAATAAATTTCTTTCCGATTATTTAAAAAATAAATAAATTTCTTTCCAAGCACTGTAAAACAAAACACTATTCCAATCCTGTTATCCTGTAACAAAGGATAAGCACAGACAGAGATACCATGCCAAGAAAGCAGAGACAAGGAACTGAGAAGAAAAACAACACCTTCTCTGAAACAATACTGCACTTTCATTAAAATTGAAGGAAAGACTAGAAGCTGATTGGCAACACAATACTAAGACTTTCTACTGATTAGTTGACAGAGGTTAGATAAACTAGACTAGTTACTGTACTGAATAAAAATTGAGGACTTCTAGTCTTTCCAACATTTTTTTGTACATTACACAGTTCAAGCCCTTGGCTCTCTTGGCTCTCTTCTAAGAGGTCCAGGGTTCAAGTCCGCATGCTTGCGATAGGCTTGGCGAGCCAGCGTAAAAAACTCAACCATATATACAAGAAATGACCAGGGTCGGGGTGTCATTTCTAGCCTACCCCAACTTGTTTGGGATAAAAGGCTTAGACTTTATTACACAGTTCAAGCCCTGTATTTTTATTAAATGCAAATATTCAAGAGTCCACCTTCACCCACTCATAACGGCCTTGAAGTGGGACTTCGTTTACTGGATCAAAGTTGTACCTACAGGAAAAAAAAAATTCAGTGGATAAGTTATGTGTAGATGTTAGCCAGCAGAACCCATATCTCAACAAAGAGTGTGGTTAAACAGCAAACAGGAAAAAGACAATAATTATGTTTAATTACTAAATCGATTTGGAGAAAAGAAGTTCATACTTGTCCATAAAAGATTGGTATTGACATTGCTCAACTCTTGCAAAAAACTCTTCCACCTCGCGAGAAGGCACGTCGACTCCATGCCAAGAGCTCTCCGCTCTGAAGCCAGTCTGAGAGTGGATAGTTGAACTGCAGGGTGTCCCAAAGGATTCCCCATCTCTGATCCAGCTGCATGGTGTGCTCTCTCTCGTATTTCTGCAGCAAAAGTTTAAAAAAAAAAAAAATTATTTTTTGTCACTAAAGCTTGGCATATCAGCTACTTTTCCTAAATATGTCGTCTCTATGGCTCTGTTTGGATCAAGTGGGAATTTGAGAAATTTCCTATTTCTAAGCATAAATTTATTATAAACAATTCAAACTCTTCATAAAATTACACACTTCCTAATACTTTATGCCTAGGAATAGGAAATTTCTTCTATTCCTAAGCGATCCAAATGGCCCCAGATAATGGACGATCTTGTGTAATGATACAGCATGATTTATGTGTTTATACATTTATTGCCGGTCATTTTGATGCTTCCCTCCATTTTAGAAGCAGATACTGGTATATTGCTGTTTTATTGTTTAGGAAACAAATTATTTCCATTATCTATTTCCCTAATATAAAAAGGACTCAATTCACTAGAAAGAGAAGCATGCTTGTTCAAATAATGGGTATGCAACATCACACAAGAACTTTACTAACAACCTGGTAAATCCCAAAAAACTTCATGTACTTGTCTTGTGAGAAGGTAGAACTTTGTTCCCTTCCATATTCTTTTATTCTGAAGAAATGCCATTTATCCTCAAATAATAATATTAAATAGACCTCAGATGCTAAAGTAGAAACAAGTAGCAGTAACCAATAATCTTTGGGAAAACATGCAAGTTGCATGACAAAACCACCAAAATTACAACATGGAATGAGTGGCCTCTTTTCTTACTACTTGTTTAATGGGAAAAGCATGATACTGAGGAAAAGCAGTTCGCTTGTACCATGAATCAAAGCATTTAGCTTTACTTTTAAACTTTTTTGGTAGAAACATCTTCTTATAAAAGACCCAACAAGCAAATTAGTTCAGAAACCCTGTAGCAAGGGCAGTCCCACCAAATAAACTAATTGAAATCGCCGCTTCTTGACCCCACTAGAGAGAATAATGGCAGGATATTTTAGGATAGAATAATATCAGGATATAACTTAGATGAAAGTCACTACAACCAGAACCTTTTCAAAGTTGAGAGACCGCCTTTCTATGAGAGAAACTGGTTTCTGATCAGTGGGGCCGTTTGGATCCCCATGAGATTTTGGAGAATTTCATCTTACTACCATAAATTTATTATAAACAACTAGCAGCAGTGCCCGCTCAATGTGCGGGCAATTTTTTGAAGCATCTAATGCTAAAAAGAGGTGAGGGAAAAAAATTTGTAGCACCCGCCACTCCCCCCCCCCCAATTCTCTCTGGGTGCGTTTGGATATAGGAAGAAGGAAGAAAAAAAATTATAAACAATCCAAACTCTTCACAAAGTTACATATTTCCCAATACTTCTTCCCCCTTCTTCCCTTCTTCCCACGCCTATCCAAACGGAGCCTATGTGAGTTTGTGTTTCTATGTGTGTGTAGCTGTCAAAGTTGAAACTAAAATAATTCTGATTAGAATGGTGGTAAAGAGAGAATGCTTATTTAACATGATACAAGGGTAAAGGCACGATCAAAGTAATTCGCTGCAGAATTAAGAGAGATGACGTGTTTGTATTTCAGTATTTCTACATCAATATTGATGAAACAGTGCCTCAATTTTCCCCCAAAGCTGCCTCAAAGAGGAACATCTGTTCAACTTTCAATCTAAGTTGGACAACAGTATATTGGGTCAAAAATCAGATCAATGCTGAGGACAACAGTACATTGGCTCTTTGCTAACTAAGAGCAAATGATAGCGATTGTTGCAAAACAATTACACTCTCCTTTATGAAATTTCAAAGTAAAATATTTGATTCATAGTAGATAGACATACAATACAAAATTAAAAACCATAATATTTTTTTCTGCAAGAATTTAATAAAAAGAGCAAACCATTTCACATCGGTTTTCTCCTTACATAAAAGATTAGGAATTTGAAAAGATGTGAGAATGTCTTTTTTTTTAGAACCATTGGCAGAGGCTACCAAAGAGAAAAAAAAATGTGAGAATGTTAGACGGTGTGATTCCTTCACTCAAATATAAAGGCAAAGTTAATAGAGTAATTGTTATGTCTAATGGCACCTTGATATCAGCAACTTGCTCTCATGGATTTTGAACTGGGGAATAACCATGCAAATTAAAATAAAAAAGTTAAAATCAGCAAAATTTTTACACAATTTCCCTATAAAATTGAGTTCCACTCCAAGTCACCCTCTATCATCCGAGACATTAACATTTATTATTCAATACCTTGTAGTAGTTCCCGCATGTCGCATGCCAAATGCTAATTTAATTAGATTTTCATCTACACTGTGGTTCAAACTTGTGCAATACAACATATGGAATAAAATTTCCAAAAATTTATTTGATTCTAACACCAAACAAATTCAGAACTGAAACTCATATGAAGTAATTAACCTCTTATTGATGTCTCTAACAGTTTAAGCAAAGAATACAATGATGCTTGCTAGGTTGCTGGTCAGGCTTGAGATCATGTGCGATGGACTTGCTCTCAAGGTCCCGAATTGAACACTATTCTATGTGGTGCACACAGCCAGTACCTAAAGAACACCAAGATTTAGCTTAAAAACCACCCACCAACATGTCATATATATCCAATATCACATCTCATTTGTCATGCACAAACCAAATTAAGGTACCTCGTGAATACCATCTGGTCTCCCGTCATCTGAAAATCATAAAAATATTTGCAATATTCAAAAGCACAACTGACCTTTGTCTTTGTACTTTTTCATACAACATGCTCAATTGAATAATAATATACTTTATGAAATAACAATGATAAATATTAAAACATGAACTAAAGCAAATTGACTTCTCAACTTCTATGGGAGAAGGCTCTTGTTCAGTAGGTCCTTTTTTGTGTGAACATCCATTATCTAACACAAGTAAAATGATATGTCTATTTTAAAGGACAAAAACACAGCTAGAAAGCATATGCATGCAATTTAGTTTTTCTAATATTGTCTTAATCAAAATCTCAAGTTCACATTTAAGAATCTTATTTTCGATACCTCTGTGGTCTTTTGTTTTGAAGGAAGACAATATTGCTAAAATCCTCTTTTTGATCGCGAAGCTTCTTGACTTCTCTTGGTTCTTCGTACCTGTACAATATTAATATAATACTAAGTTAGTTATCATCAATCAAATCCCTAGACATGTATATGTAATAAACAAATAAATCTTACTTGGCAGTCAGCACATCATCCATGACTTTCGGTTCCTCGTGTTGAACAATGACATCAAATTTGTCTGCCTTTTGACCCCACAAAAGAAAAACGTACCACACAACCATTAGATAATCAGAAGAAAATGACAACCAGTAAGAAAAACACTAAAAAATAAAAAAAATCAGGAAGACTTTCAAGCGAACTGGAGTAACAAAAGAATTGCGCTACCTCAGTGAGTAGGAGAAGTGTAAGAATAAAGAGATCAGAAAGAACAGGATTAAAAGAAGGTTTTACAATTCAATCTCCTTCTGGACGAATATTAGCCATTAATTCTATCAAGGAAGAAAAATGAAAGTTGAAAAAAAAATTATCACCTCCGTAAACATAATGGACGATCTCCTTCTGCTTCTCTGTTTCTAATTCAACAAAGGTTGGAGCAGCCAAGAAAGCCTCCATGTGCATTCAGCCAGCGTGCAAGCAACCCAATCACAAAACATAACGACAATCTAGAAAGGGAAAATATCAAATTGAAATAAGTTTGGAGCCAGAGATAGTTTCTATCATTGCAAGCGCCAATCTCTGTGCAGACAGCGATGCATTAATTAGAAAAATCAAGTTTGGTAGAGTAATTTTGAAAAATAGAATACTTCAGCTAACAAATATTCTCCAAAGCTATTGTGAGATATTCTTTCACTGAGCGTAAAATATTCAGGAAAAATGTTGACAAAAGAATTCTTAAAAAAGCTGAATAATATTTAATTAGAAAAGGTGCTTGGTATTATTTGGATGGGACTTACTTGAGAGCAGCCTTGATCTCATCATAGGTAGCTGCATTTTCAAGCCTGACAGTGAGGTCGACTACTGATACATCCACAGTGGGGACACCGAATGCCACCTCTCCAGTCCTTGTTTGAGGGTCCATCAACAGTCTTCTGGGTGGCTGAAATAATAAAAAATAAAAAAATAAACAAAAATTGCAAAAAAACCCTAAAATTAAGTTATGCTATGAATGAAAAATAGAAAATGAATCCAAAAGTTGTATTGTATTAACCAAGTGAAACATAATTAGCTCATGTAAACCATGAAATTTTTTTAAAAATTCAAATATGAATTATTGACAAAAGTTAATCTGAATTCACTTCATGCTCAACATGATTGATGAAGCTATTCTACTGCTGTGACATCAGCTTTAATGCTTTATGATTTGAGAGTTAAGGTATCAACAACTGTTCTATAAGTAAGTATAAATTTGTAAACCCTAATCAGTCAATTTACATCAGTAAATAACAACAACCGTGATATTACTTACCAGTGATTGAGTGTACTATTGTCATCAAACTCTCAATGATGCCAAAATTGATGTTTTCAACCTGACATGCCATAACATATTTAAAACTCACTTACATCATCATAATCAATTAAGAGTAACATTCTGAAAATGTCAAAAAAAGGTGAAGGGAAATTGCATAATTTTACCTTGGCAAGGGGAGAAAGGCAGTTGGTGCAGCTGGCATTGGAGACAATGTTGATGCCAAGCATGTACTCAGTCTCATTCACACTGACAACAAACATTGGTGCACTGGTACTACTTTTAGGCCGGTACCAGTACCCCAAACTTATATATCTTTCATGTCTACAAGAATCAAAGCAAGCACCCAAACATATCCAAGCATAAACCACACAATCAAACATATAATCTAAAAAGATAGTATTTTAGTCGAAACATCAAAAAAACAGGTCAAAGTAATAGCCTTCGCAACGAAATTGCCTTGATATTCTAGTAAATAAGATGGAAATAACCAATAAATTGTCAGGTAAAGAGAGCAACAAAAGGGGGAAACTCACATGATAGGGAATGGGTGCACAATCATCTTTGGATCCAGAAGAGAACTATCTTCTACAAGGTTCTCTGCATAATCCATAAAAAACTATTAGGATCCCTAGAGCAAATCTTTCTATGCTGATAGTTAGTATCATATTTTTTAAATGCAAATGTAACGATATAAAACAACTTTACTGAAAATATTTTTTAACATGAATATGTTGTTCATTTTAATATTTAAGATCAACATTGTCTTAACTTGCTAGGGCAAGTAAAATACGGCATTAGAAATGGTATGCCCCTGTGTCTTGTTGATTATCATCATAAAGCACAAATTATCATCCGACCAAATTAGCGAAATCCTAAGTATAAATATTCTTTTCAGTGCAGGTCCTTCAACAACGATCTCTGCATCAATTAAATTTCTTTCAAGTTTTCGGCACACCAGTGTCGTCGCTCATTCATTGTTTCAAAAAGCATTTATTATCTATAATTTTTTCAACTTTCATAATATGACAACAAAATCATAGCGTCTTTACTGGCATTATCAATGGATTTACACACAAAATGGAATCAGCTGACATAATATATGAAAAATACATAGGAAATAAATTAGGGCAACAAAATATAGAGATGGAAATCGGCAGAATTAAAAAAAAAGCATATCCAATAAAAATAGAAAGTGATAAATGTGAAAGTTCAACCTCTCAATTAATGTCATTTCTTAAAATATATATGTAAAAAATATTTGTTCTAATATGAATATTTCATTCCTTATTGATCAGCATATTTTTTAATTTGGTAATCATTTGTTGATTTTAATGTCCGATCATGTCATGTCAATTTTATAAGTATATATATGCATAATTCACATCGGACAAATATGAACATTATATAGAGAATTAGAAATGAATAAATTATCAAGGGCTGTTAGTATTTGATATAATATTGTCAAATATAATATTGTAAATGAGAGGTCAATGTTGGCTCTCTAGAACTCAGAAAATAAAAAGAACAAGAGAATGGAATCTGAAAATGACCTTTTTCGTCCATGGGTAGAACTGCTCTCCAAGAATTTCAATGCAGCCCAATAGCACATTGCATGCGAGAGACTTCTCCTCCAAGATGCTTATTCTGTACCTGATCCTCCTACCTCTGATTGTTGCAGTTTCAGTCCTGCATTTATTCTCTCAGTAAAGGGAATTATATTTGACATTATTATATTTAGATGCCTTTAACATTTTCCAGATGACCGCAATTATCTTATATATATATTACATACATGTATTTAAGTTTCATTCCTGATTCTCACATATATTGCATATGAACCTCCCTTGCCTGCTTCAATTAAAGATATATATTAAAAGAAATACTTTGCAGTAAGAGGTAATTCCTATCAAGCTTCAACTTCTCATCCAGGAACTTGACTTCACGCATGAAGGCGTAAAAGAAAACTAAAATTTAACAAAAAAATATTAAGTATATACAATGTCAACATACCCCAGATCATCAGAATCTTGTGCATCAGCGATTGAGTCAGCAGAGGCTATTCCAAAATCAAACTCTAACTGAGCAGACTCGAGTAAAGATGGCATGATAGCAGTCATGTAAGGCAAGAAATCATGGTCAAGACATTTACATATCACTTGCCATGCCTGCATATATCATAGAGAAAACAGAGAACTCATGCTATTCTGTATCCCTTCCCTTATCCTTTTTGAAAGATTTTAACAGAAAAGGAAATGATAGAACTGTTTACCTGCAGAACATAATTTGTTGCAGGGTCATCTGGATTCAAAGAACTTCGCAGTGATATCAGCATCTGCATTACCTCCCAAAATAATATTCATAGATAAGACATTATTTGTCACACCAATTCTGCAATAAAATAATTTATTTTGAAATTTAAAGGTTGTTTAACTCATTACCACTTCAACATGTTCACCAAATTTATCTTTTCCAGCAGACAAACCAACCACACTGATACAATCTGCTGATTTGGCACGAAGCATTGTAAGGTTTTTGTCAGTTGAATTCGTCAAAATATGCATTAGATCTGGCATGACTGCATCATAATAATCGCTGAACTGGGTCTGGCCAAGCATATCAGCATGAAATATTAGAAAAAGACACCCCAAAAGAATACAAATTAATACTTCACGACATATTAAAAATGTATAACCACATTTTCCAGCAAAAACATACCAACAATGAATCTACAGCAGAAGTCAGTGCAGATACAGCTCCCTCTTGCACTATTTGGTTCCCTTGCTGTGTAGACAAAGGTAAATATTATTAGATTCAACGTCAATATTTAACCAAAAAAAGAAAAAAACTAAAGAACACAATAATTGATGCCAAAAAAAAAATGTACCTGTAGCAGCACAACTAATTTTCTTACAATTCCATCCAGGTATGGTTTCAGAATAAGACCATTACAGTTCTCAATGAAATTCACAAGTGCGATAGTTGTATGTGCCTGAAAATGCCAATAGCTAAATCACTTAGGACAAGTACCACCAGGTATTGACATTATGATTTGAATACTTAGGGGTGAAAGTAGCTTATGTTGACTGCAAACTATGGTCAGATCCTGCTAAACAATCGGTGGTTCAAGAAAACAACTGACCCCGATCCCTATCCATCATCCTAATAGAGAGGTCGTATTTCAAGTGGAAGTCGACATATACTGACAAAGATTCAAGCATATGCTAATCGTGTCAGTTAGACCATCTAATTCAGCATTGGCAAGTATCAAATTCAGTTGTAATGGATCCTATTTGACAATATTATATTTGACTTCCTATCATGTAGAGATTGCTCTTAACAAATGCCCAGCTGATATATGCACCAATCCAAACTGCATAAAAATTACTTTTGGACTTTGATCACCTGGAGATAGCTCGCTTGGGTTTTGTTCAATCAACGAGAATATTCCAACAGCTATGTCCCCCTGTTCTTTCTTCAAAAAGAAAGCCGTCGCATCATTTGCAATTTGTACTGATTGGATGAGGGGTCTGGTGGTGGCGCTTCTTTCTCTCGTCGAGCTAAGTCGATGAGCCTAGGCAATTATTTCCTTATACGCTCGGGAAGGAGCGGTATAACCAATAGATTGAGCATACTTTAGCTCCTCCGAGAAGTAAACACCAAAGAACCTACCAGTAGGAAAAAGCTTTTTTTTCATAAACCAAGTCTCAATAATGGAAGAGGCGGCGATTTCTTAGGGTTAGCGAAGGAGGAGAAAATTTGAACTGAAATTTATAGAGTAGATAACAAACCTAAATCCGATTTCAATAGGAAGAGACGACGACCTTCTATTCTCGGCTTATTAGGGCACACACGAAGAGGGGAAACGGAGGGAGGGGAGGTACCACATCGGCTTTCCGTTGGGAAGAGGGGAGGGAGAGTAGCGATTTCTGTGAAATTGTTTAGGAAGCGATGGAAAAAATTGTTTAGGTGCTGGGATTCGAAGGAAGAAGCGGCGCGGACAATGAAACCCTAGTTCCCTTTTAAGCCAAGGTGGGGTAAGGAGATATCCTTGCCATTTCAGTCAAGTAGCACTTGCGCAAATGTTGAAAAAGAAAAGAAGCGAAATAACAATGAAAGAGGATCGAACTCGCGACCTGTAACGAACGAAATAACAAAAGCTGGCGCTACCAACCAGCGACCTGACGTATTCGTGTGTAGAGTCGACTCTTTATTGAAATAGCAATCTAAACCGTACACCATATTGATCAATGGTTTATAATGATGCTAACAAAATTGTTTGGACCCCTTTGTGTGAAAAATGCTGACCTTGCTAAGGGTGCTTTATAAGTAGTAGAGATTCAAACTCTTCACAAAATTACACACTTCCCAATAAATTTATTCTTAGGAATTAGAACTTTCCCAAATTCCCCAAATTCCTAAGCGATCCAAACGGCCCAGTATTTTTTTAGCATTGGAAGTATAACGAGTTTACAACACAACTTTTATCTTTATGAGAATCACTTTCTCTTTATTAAGTTACTACTCTGCACCTATGACTAAAAAATTAGACTGAAAAGCCAATAGTTACAAACTTGCACACTGAATCAACCATACGGAAAGCTTGAAAAAAGTAGAAAATGTCAGAATGTAATTAAATGGAATCTACAGGGCATTATGGAAGATTTTCCCTTTTTTGGTGCAAGAATATGAAACTTACAATTTTTGGGCAAAAGTACCTGGAGTTGCTTTTTTCATAAGTTTGTGATTCATTCATTTTAAATATATGACATACCTAAACGAGGTAGTCGCAAGAGACTTGTTCAATTAATGCTAATCAGATAGTAATTTTTAATTTGTTATCAACAGTATAACAGTTGTTAACATTTTGAACCCTTTAATTTATACATAATAACAGATTAATATTAACATTTTGCACCCTCTTTGGTAGAAATCAGAAAACCAACAAAAATATATATTAAGAATTAACTGTGACTCTGTGAGTACTGAGTAAAAAAACTAGAAAACAAAAAGAAAAAATAAAGGTGCCCCCAGAACTTAAAATGATGAAAACCTAGTACAAATTAATTAGATAAAATACGTGAAAGAAAAAGTATTGATCTTACCTTCCACTTTTCTCTCTAGGTGAGAACGACCCAACAGAGCATGAATTGGCAGCCGAGCCCTTCTCGGTCGAAGCCGGGCCTACTTCGCCGAGTGAATTTCCCCGGCCCTTTACCAGAGGCAAGTTCTTCTCCAGTCGACGACTTCTCAGCTCCAGGTATGCAACAGGAGAGGTGTTAGAAGTGGAGGTCGACTTGGGGTTTTGCTTTTGCAAAGCTAAGGTTCGAGACCTCGTTTGCACACCGAGAGGTGTCTGAAGAGAGACCTCCATGATTGCCACCTCGCCTGAGACCTTTCCCTTGCGCATGTACCTCCCCATTGGAAGAAAAAGGGGTCGAATTTCGGAAATTTGTAGGGTTTTAGGTGTTTTTTGGGAAGGAGAGAGGAGAGGAGGAAACAGAGGCTTTGGAGGGGTTTAAAGAGAGAGGGAAACGGCGCGGCTTTGAAGGGAGTTTGTATTTGTGGAAGCGAATCGGGTTTTTAGGGTTCAAGCCCCGCAAGGCTATTTTTATATCCTGGTCCCTGCTAGTTTTTATTATTTAAATAATGGTTGGTAGGTGAACTGACAGAGGTATCCCAGGAGAAAGAGAGAAATAAGGGTAAATAATTTTCAGGATTTTACAAAAAATGCAGTTACCACCATATACGATAGACTAATATATAAATCTGTGGTGTATGAAGAGTACATTTGTATCAAGTGGGATCACAATTATGTTTTATATAGAAAAATGACGGTAAATTTTTAATTGGAATTATAGGCTTGGAATTAAAAGGCGTTGTTTGAAAGGGGAACAACTAGAGGATAGAGGATAAAGTATCCTCATCTCTTACAGGGAATGACTTTATCAGTAATTATTCCCTATCTTATCTTGCTCCGAAATTAGTCAAAGGGATAGAGAGGGGAAAAAATAATTTAAAAAAAAGGTAAACTACATCCGGTAGTTTTTTTTTTTTTTTTTTTAATATGGTGTGATCACACACAGTAGCCAGATTGAAAATCTTGTTAGCAGTGCTAGAATATTTCGGGGGAAAAAAGATATCCAAATGTCTACAATAATAATTAAAGGTTGATGTATCTATGTTGGACATTTATTGTGATTCTGATCGAATCCTTGCGACTTCTAACATTCAAAGAAAGGTTTTGATGGAATGCAAGACTAGATAAACACATTATTTTTGGCATGTGGAAACTATTGAAGGCTATAAATGACAAATATGATTAGCATGACAGCTAACGTGGCTGATGAGGATCATTTTAAGATTCATCATTCTCCAAATTTTTTAGGAATTTTGTTTATGGAATATCATCCTATCTCATTCCTTCCTTTTCGTAACTTCTCTCACCTTGTCTACACATGTTGTCCTTCTATTCTGTTATCTCTCTTTTCTTTTCGTTACATTTTTTTCCAAAAATAAAATTAAAACAATTAGCAAACATAACTAAGACAATTCTGTTAAAAAAATTTAGAACAATTATATTACATAACTAGGACAATTAATATTTTTTCCAAAACCAAAAAGACAATTAGCAAACTGAATTAGAACGATTCTGCTAAAAAACTATGACAATTATGTTACATAACTAGGACAATTAGTTTTTTTTTCTATAACAATTAATATTTTTTCCCTCGAAAGAACATTTTTTTGAAAACAAAACAAAAACAATTAGCAAACATAACTGGCCCAAATCTGTTAAAAAACTAAGACAATTAGTTTTTTTCTATAACAATTAATTTTTTTTCATTGGGTGAACATGCTCTCCAGAAAAAAACTAAGATAATGAAATTATAAAACTAGGAAAATTAGTTTTTTTTAATATCAAATTGTTCTAAAAAAAAAAGGAGAGTTCAAAACTAATTGTTGTCCTAGTTCTAGAGGGGAGTACTCTGGCTGAGGAAGAGAAACAAAGTGAAGGCTCCGTTTGGATGCGTTGAGAATAAGGTAGGAAGAAGGAAGAAGGGAAGAAATTTATTGGGAAGGGGTAAATTTATTGGGAAGTGTGTAACTTTTGTGAAGAGTTTGGATGGTTAGAAATAAATTTATTGGTAAAAAGTGGTTATTCCTTATTCCTTATTCCGGAAAGAAACTATCCAAACGGAGCCGAAGGGAAGAGGTGAGACTTTGGCTAAGCGATAAAAATAGAAAATTAGTTTAATGAGGACGTTGGATGGAAAAAAACGTGTCATTAAAGAGGATGGTGGGTAATTAATGAGAATGCTGGAACGAGAGGATGATGAAATTTCTCGGATGATGATAAACAATTTTGAATACATAAAACAGAAGTCATTGATGCCGAATTTCAAGGAACTATGGAAAATGTTGAAAAAAATTGTGAAACTACAAATTTATCTATACTGCTTATTTTAAGATACATCTTGACAAGAGTATACAATCGTATTTACAGAAAAACAAATTAAAGTCTATATAAACGCAGGTTATTAAAAAAAAAAAAGGTCTATATAAACGCAGGCAGATGTGAATTCAAATACGTCTAGTTTCTGGCACGGTCCATCTCAATCGTCAGTGCAACCCGCACTATAGACTTCAAAGTCTATTCGTCGCGTGTTTGACCAAACGTATTGCCACGTTAGATAAAATAATAAAATAAATTGGATTCTAACAATCGATTTTGAAAATTGACTCTGTAAAAGTAAAACAGTAAAAGTCCAACTTAATCCGATGACTCAGCAATTATTGTCTTATAAATGTTTAAACACAATAAATAATTCTAAGGGTTGCGTTTGGATCGTTGGAAGAAAGAAGAAGAAGAAGAAAAAAAATTATAAACAATCCAAACTCTTCACAAAGTTACACACTTTCCAATACTTCTTCCCACTTCTTCCCTTCTTCCCTTCTTCCCACACCTATCCAAACGCACCCAAGATGGTCTTACTCGTTTATAGACTGGAGTTGTGTATTTCTTTTTTTTTTTTTTTGTGTGGTGGTGGTAGCTGTATAGTTATTGCGCATGTTAAAACGCCAATAATATCAACACCAATAACAAACACTTTTGCAGCAATACACAAGTTTTAATTAGACTTTTAGCAATCTTGCACTCACATAATCTCAGGGTGCGTTTGGATAGGTGTGGTAAGAAAGAAAGAAGGAAAGAAGTGGAAAGAAATATTGGGAAGTGTGTAATTTTATGAAGAGTTTGGATTGTTTATAATTTTTTTTCTTCTTCTTCCTTCTTCTTCTTCTTTCTTCCAACAATCCAAACGCACCCTCAGTGCAAGATTACTTTTAGCAATCTTTTAGCAATCTTGCACTCACATAAAGGAAGGAAAACATGTATTACTGCAAAAGTGTTAGTGTAAGATTAATTACTAAAAGTCCATATTAAATTTTTTTTTATAGCCATTTAGCATCTGTACGTGGTATACGTATGTCGTACTTAGAAATAGTAAAAATCCATATCAGACCCGATATCAACCCTGTTCAATGGACCATGCTAAGTTTGTTGGGCTCGGACTCAAGAGTCAAGTCAAGATGTACAGTACGGTCCGAGTTGTTATTATTATTATTTCATTATTGTATGTAAATTTTGTTTTTCTCGAAATTTATTTTCGCATGAATAAAATGCGGTTGTATTGTGAAAAATACCAATCTTCGCCTACTGAGGTCCTCTTTATAAAATATTATAGGCTTGAACAACCAAAACTTTTGAGATAAAATCACCTTAAAGACACTCATATTATTTATTATGACAAAAGCAACTTTATTGACAAAATATTCGTTTGGCATCCACTATAAAATCCAAATATATCTCCAATAGTCCAGAAAGATCGTGTATCAAGTGAATGCAATTCATTAAACAATAAATCAATTATGCAGCAATTTCGATTAAAACGTTTAGTTTTTCTTGCGCTTGATCGGTTACCAAACAATTATGAAATTTGCAACAATCTTGATAAACAATTTATCTATACTATTAAAAGATATAAATATATTTTAATTTTATTTATTATTTCGGTAAGTCGTCACAATTGTCGTACTATAGTTTATCACTTGGTCTATTGGTAAAGAGCAACGTGCCTTCTGTAGAAGTTTCAAGTCGAAATCCGACTTGAAGATCTTTTGTGACATTTAATTTTGAAATAAGTTAGAGAGCTCAAAATATATGTATATTATTTTTTTTTCCGGACAATAAATACTATAAGATTTATTTCTATATTTTAATACATAATAAAAAGTTATTGTTGCAGGAATTGATAAATTAAGAAATAATTCACGGCAGACAAGAAAATTGTTTAAATCGAAAAGAAAGCTTTTGGGCGTGGAAAAAAAAAATAAATGGGATATGAGACATACATATACGGTAAGTATTTGTACCGACTTTATTATTTACCAGGGACAAACGTATATACGCATTGATAGCAATAGGCGGATAGGCCGGCTTGTTGTCTCGTCAGTCGTCACTGGTTTGAATTTTGAAAAATGCCATGATAATGCCGTGGAGAGTGGAGACTATACGAGAGTACGATACGAGACTATGCAAAGCATGAGTCTCCTCCATGACCAATTGTTGGTGATTCACTGATTCGGTCAGAGTCCTGTTGTTGCTGCTCGGAGCAACAGAAACAAGTGCACCGTAATAATAAAATTGGAGAATTTTAGTAAACATTAGTCCAATATTTTCTACTTTGCAGCATATATTGCTGAAAACTAACGTTATAATTATATATAAGGTGATGTTTTTCGGTACCAGAATCATGCCATGGTGCCCCTACAAGTTGTTGTTTCGCCCCGCTTGAATTGAACATATATTTATAGAAAATTGTAAGATTATATATAACTAAAGAAATATTCCACTAGCTAGCGTTCAGTTTCCTTATTTCATTCAAAAATATAATTAAATAAATAAATAAATATAAATAATAATCAGAAATAAGAAGTAGTCACAGTTCAATAATTTAAACAAACAAATTATATGATTGATGGTGCTGAAATATGCTCTGTATAAATGACACATCAGCCTAAACAAGAATCAAGTAGTACAGTTTCATAAGATCGCTATTCCAAGTTGCTTGATTTCTATTGTTTGGCATCTCGCATCTGCTGTACGGAATGCAGTTTTCTCACATCCAAATTCCCGTGTGAAAATTCGAGGGAAAATTTTTATCAAAGACAAAAATACCCTTCAGATTTTTAAAAAGAACAAAGAAGCACAAATATTTTTAAAATGAGCACAACTATAGCGGCATTGTTATTGCCGCTATAGTCCAGTCTATATAAGATGGTTGAAATGACTAAATTATTAAAAAAAAATAAAAAATTTTCATATAGCGGCAATGGATTTGCCGCTATAGGACTTTCAACTTTTTTTTTTTTAGCGGCATGTTACTTGCATTTTTTTTTTCTTTTTGCTTTTATTTTTCCTTTTTTATTATAGCACAATTATCACAAATAAATTTTCCATTTTTTACTATAGCATCTATAAATTTGCTTTGAAGTAAATTCAATAAATTGGAGGCTAAATTAACGAACAATTTTTAGATTTATCATAAAAATAGCATCTATATATTGTATATAGGCTTCTCTAATCGTGCGTCTCGGGTCGTGTCAAACAAGATCGTCGTGTTGGAGTCTCGTATCGTGTCTTGTTGACACGGATTACTTTTTTAATCGTGTCGTATCGTGCTAAATGGTAAAAAGAGCTAACACGACTCGTAATTTGGTACGACACGACTAACACGTCGTGTCGTGTCGTATTGGCACATCGTGCTAGCCGTGTCGGATTATTTTAGGAAAATTTTTATGAATGACAAAAATGCCCCTAACAATTTAAAAAAAGACAAAAGAGCCTCTGAAATTTTAAAAAAAGCACAGCTATAGCGGTAATTGGATTGCCGTAACACCTCAGGCCTATAGCGGTATTGCTATTACCACTATAGCCCCCTATAGCGGCAATAACAATGCCTCTATAGGCCTTTTTTTTCTTTTCGGACTGACGAACTGACACAAAGTAGAGAAAGAAAAGTATTTTTTTTTTGGATTGTTCCTCTATAGAGGCAAAGCCAATGCCGCTATAGGGTTTTTTTTTCGCTGACAGTCTGAAAAGGTGAGTCAAACATTTCTCTGATCACATCCGTTTGAACTTTTTATTTCTCACGCACATTGCTCCTTTTCTTCTTGAACTGTGATCATTGAAAATTACTCTGCAAATAATTTTACAACTAACATAAATAACTGACATTACTATTTGATAAAAACCGTTTAAGCTTTTCATTTTTATTATGTTAATCAATCATTCATAGCAATTATTTTCAAGAGATAGCTAGAATTAAACTGTATAATATTTTTATTTCATCAACTGAAATTACAAAAAACATTAAATGAGAAATTCTCTCCAAAAAGTTCTTTCACAATTTCTTAGATCTCAAATTAATTGATGAAAGGAAAGGTAACCAGCGGTACAGAAATAATTAGCAAACAAAGCTAGTTAAAAATAGATCAAAGCATACAACAGATTAAAAAATAATTTTAGTATTGACCCGGTATAGATGAGATCTTGCATAAGAGGAAAAAGGGAATCAAACAATCTTTGACTCACCTTTTCATACTGTAAGCGAAAAAAAAACCCTATAGCGGCATTGGCTTTGCCGCTATAGAGGAACAATCCAAAAAATAAAGCACTTTTCTTTCTCTGGTTTGTGTCAGTTCGTCAGTCCGAAAAGAAAAAAAAGGCCTATAGCGGCATTGCTATTGCCGCTATAGGGGGCTATAGCGGTAATAGCAATACCGCTATAGGCCTGAGGTGTTACGGCAGTCCAATTACCGCTATAGCTGTGCTCTTTTTAAAATTTCAGAGACTTTTTTGTCTTTTTTAAAATTGTTAGGGGCATTTTTGTCATTCATAAATAATTATTAGATAAGAACAATATGAATCATAAATGGTAAATAATATGACGTAGTATTATAAATTGGATTTAAATTATTAATTTTGTTTATATAATCAACATTAATAATTAAATTTGTGTTGATATGCCGTATCAGTTCGTGTTCGTGTCATGTTATGTGTCCAATTGTGTTGTGTCAAATCGTGTCAATTTTTTAAAACTTACAACACGACACGATTATGACACCACACGAATTTTTTAATTTATTTTATTTTAAAAATATTAAAATAATGGAAAATTTTTATCAAAGATAAAAATACCCTCCAGATTTTTAAAAAGAACAAAGAATCACAAATATTTTTAAAATGAGCACAACTATAGCGGCATTGTTATTGCCGCTATAGCCCAGTCTATATAAGATGGTTGAAATGACTAAAATATTAAAAAAAAATAAAAAAATTCCATATAGCGGCAATGGATTTGCCGTTATAGGACTTTCAACTTTTTTCTTTTAGCGGCATGTTACTTGCATTTTTTTTTTCATTTTTTTCTTTTTGATTTTATTTTTCCTTTTTCATTATAGCACAATTATCACAAATAAATTTTCCATTTTTTACTATAGCATCTATAAATTTGCTTTGAAGTAAATTCAATAAATTGGAGGCTAAATTAACGAACAATTTTTAGATTTATCACAAAAATAGCATCTATATATTGTATATAGGCTTCTCCAATCGTGCGTCTCGGGTCGTGTCAAACAAGATCGTCGTGTTGGAGTCTCGTATCGTGTCTTGTTGACACGAATTACTTTTTTAATCGTGTCGTATCGTGCTAAATGGTAAAAGGAGCTAACACGACACGTAATTTGGTACGACACGACTAACACGTCGTGTCGTGTCGTATTGGCACATCGTGCTAGCCGTGTCAGATTATTTTAATATTTTTAAAATAAAATAAATTTAAAAAATCGTGTGGTGTCATAATTGTGTCGTGTTGTATGTTTTAAAAAATTGACACGATTTGACACAACACAATTGGACACATAACATGACACGAACACGAACTGATACGGCATATCAACACAAATTTAATTATTAATGTTGATTATATAAACAAAATTAATAATTTAAATCCAATTTATAATACTACATCATATTATTTACCATTTAGGATTCATATTGTTCTTATCTAATAATTATTTATTATAAAAATATTAATAAAAAGTTTTAAACTTAATCAAATAATAAATTATTACGGCTCGGTAAAATTTTTTCATTTTTAACTTTTAATTTTTTTAATATTTTTATTTAAAAAATAATAAAATAATCCGACACGGCTAACATGATGTGCCAACACGACACGATACGAGACTCCAACACGACACACACGATTGAAGAACGCTATATACAATATATAGATGCTATTTTTGTGGATTCGATGGGATCTCATGCGGCGACGTGGATGTTGATTATAAGATGTAGATGCATTTCAGCAATTTATTTGCATTATATTATATTGTATACTGACAAAAAAATTTAGAGAATCCCTTTAGCTCTACAATTAAATCACACCTTAGACTTAGGACTTGCTGGAGAAAATCCGCTACATATAGTTTTGTGATATATGCAAGCTATATCGGCATTAAATTAATATTACTTACTACATAATAGCATAGAAGTGAATATAGAACATATGAGAATTGCTATTTTAGGTACTTTTTTCTTTTTTTTAATTGAGTGTGCTAATTTATATTATGGTTTTTTTAATATAGTTTTTTTTTAAATTGAGTGTGCTAATTATATTATGGTTATAAAATTTAGTTTTTTTACTAATGGTGTGTATTTTAATATTATTAATTTTATTTGCTTATTAATTGTTAATACAAATTATAAAAAAAATAAATAGAAGTATATGGACAAAAATCTAATATTAAATTCTAAAATATAAATAAATGCAAGGTTTGTGATATTTGAACAATATTTTCTAAAATTTTTGGTTTGGATTCCAATAAATTAATATTTTGATAGGTTTGTGATATTTGATATTTATGGTTTGGATTCCATTTAAATTTTAAATTCTAAAATATAAATAAATGCAAGGTTTGCGATATTTGATATTTGATATTTTGATAGCATAAAAAACTATGCCGTTAGAATCTTTTTAAATTAATAGGAGACATTTGGTACGAATGAAGTAACCTGCTAAACTATTATCGCAAAATAAATTTTGAGTTATAGATATATTGTTAGTTTGTTACACTTATATCATTAATTCAATTCAACATAAATTCAGAGGGTCACTATTTGTTGGAACAAGTCTTTTTAATAATTGTTAGATGCTTCTTCAAGACCATTCTTTTGTGAATAAACGCTGAATATTGAAACGCTTAAAAAAAAAAAAACTATAGCGGTAATGCCACTATAGTGCAAAAAACAAAACTCTGTCAGCCCGAAAAAGGAGGAAAAAAAAGTAACAGAGGGTGTCAGTCCGAAAAGAAAAAAAAGTCCTATAACGGTAATAGCATTGCCGCTATAGCCTCTTATAGCGGCAATGCTATTGCCGCTATAGGGCTGAGGTATTGCGGCAGTCCAATTATCGTTATAGCTGTGCTCTTTTTAAAATTTCAAAGGCTGCTTTGTCTTTTTGAAAATTGTCAGGGGCATTTTTGTCATCGATAAAAATTTTCCAAATTTGAGCGCTTTTCCAAAATTCAGACAATCAGATATTTTATTCATCAATAAGTACTGCATTCGACGAGGTTCTATATCTACACACTACACCGGTTAACAAATACAGACCACATAACGGATAATTATCAAATATAATGACAATTTATTAAATTCCATATTGTTAATTATTAACAAATAAAAAAATATACGGCAAAAAAAAATTGCGAATAATATAATAAGTACCAAAAGTATGTATTTGATAGTTCATTATGGGTCCGTTTGGATCGTTTGGGAATAGAAAGAATTTCTTATTTCTAGACATAAAGTATTGGGAAGTGTGTAATTTTGTGAAAAATTTGAATTGTTTATGATAAATTTATGCCTAGGAATAAGAAATTTCTCCTATTCCCATATGATCCAAATAACCTCATGTTTTTAGTAAATATAAATTTATAACCAAACGTAACAATATGATAGTTCTAGAACTCAATTTTATTAAAACGATAAACATTACATTACTTAAATGAATTATAAAAAGAAAGCTTTTCATTAAGATTTATCACATGCATGCAGTATATATAGGAGGCGTTTGTTTGCGTAGTAAGGAGTTTCATAACTTAAGGATGCCTAAGTGTTTATGTAGTGTTATGTAATAGATATTTGGTTGTGTAGTAAGGATGACTAACTTAATGAATGCATATATTCATGTCAAAAGACTAAAATGCCCTTAAATTTGAATTAGTATTATGTATTATATGTTGTGACTTAATTATTGTTAATTATTAATTATTATAAAAATTAATTATTAACGATGATAATAAATCATTTTTACTATTATGAAATATTAATAATTACTTTTAATTAAATATTATAAATATTATTATTTATTTTATATTAAAAATTATTATTGATTAATTATCTTCAATTAATTATTATTAATAATTAATATTACTTGTTAAATATTATTAATTATAATAATTAATCTTTGATATTAATTATGATTTTTTAATAATTATTGTTACTTATTAAGTATTATTATTTATTAATTAATATTAATTAATTTTTATTTTTTTATTATTATAAAAATTAATTATTAATGATAATAAAAAATAATTTTATTATTATGAAATATTATTAATTATTTTTAGTTAAATATTATAAATATTATTAATTATTTAATAATAAATCAATATTGTTTATTAATTATTATTATTTATTAATTATAATAATTAATATTTATTACTAATTATGATTTTTAATAGTTATTATTACTTATTAAATATTATTATTTATTAATTATTATAGATTATTAAATGTAATTGTTAATTATTTCTAAGGGGTATTGTTGGAAAAAAAAATTAAAGAAGACCAATGCATAACTTATGCAACCTATTTAGGTTGCATAATTTATGTACCATTAAGGTATCTTATGTAAGAGGTGTTTGGTGACTTAAGGATACATGACTTAAGTTATGCACCCTTTAAGTCACAAACAAACGCCCCCATAGAGAGTAAATCTATTGTGAACCATGATGCATAGAATCTTACGTGTGCCATGACTGTTTTGGTCAGTGATTCCACAAATTTTCAATCTAATTCAACGAATTCAATCTATGTATTGAAATATCATAGAAAACAAAATTTTACAATTTTTGAAATTTTTTTACTATTTTTTCAAATTGTTTTAAAACTTTTCATTTTTTGCTACAAATTAGTGTATTTTGTGTCAAAAAATGGCAAGCTTTAAAAAAATTAAAAAATTGTAAAATTTTATTTTATATGAGATTTCAATATATAGATTGAGTTGGTTAATTTAGATTTGTCAATTTGCAAAATCACCGATCAAAACGGTCATGGTGCACGGAACCCTCTATGCATCGTGGTTCACAATAGAAATTCTCATATATAGATTGGATTATCGGATTTTATTTACATCCCTATATATGTAACAAAACCGATTCAACTCAGACTAAAAGTTAATTCATTTCCGCAAACCTAAACTTCAATATTCTTATGCGGCTATTAATGTTATAATGTACATATATTTAAAATTAAACTCATCAAAGTCCATCGAGGCTTAATTTCCTAGTATCTTTCGGCTTTGTTGTTATGTGAGGCAACAAAACCTTAACACAAATAAAACGAGGAACACAACAACTAGGCTAACTAACCGGAATTAAAGCCCCCTTCATTTTAACTCACTCAACTAATTAATTTGTTTTCTGACACTCTCATGGCAAGCTTGAGGATAGCACTTGATCTTGATTTTCACTAGTACCCATTTCATGAGGTAAAAGTATAACATATATTTAAATTATTTTTTAACAGATACTGATGTAATAAATCCTCAATTTGTAGGAAAACGGTTCCCATCAAAAAAAAAAAATGAAAAAGGAAAAAAAAGCTGTCTTGAGTTCGCTTAACCAGGAACAGCGACAACCGGTTTCACACTCACCCTTGACCTTTTGTACCATCAAGGCCTCTTTTTCAAGTAATTCTTGTTGGAATTTTGCCTGCACACCACTGTTTATTTCTTTGTTTTCTTATTTCGGGCCTTGTGATCCCAAATCTAGAGATGCCACCATTTTTCTGACATTATTTTATTAAAGAGGATAATTGCATTTTGCGGATATGGTCTCTGCAGTACATTTAATTCTCATTTTGATCCTTGTAAAAGTTTGAAATGCGCTATTTCATAGGTAAAAAAATATTTACATTTCATAGGTACAAAAAATATTTACATTTCCTTGTAATGTATATGTTGACATTTAACCTCTCTGTAAAAACTTTTATTTTTTTTAATGCAATTGCGGTTGGCCACTGGCCGACTAGCTTTCGAAAAAAAAATGTATATGTTGACATTTATTTGGGAAGACGTTCATTCCTAATTAATTGGGTTTTCTTCAAATTTATTCATCAACTAAAAGCAAGCCAGAAACAAAAATTGGGTGGTACATTTTGCAGAGTAAAAAGCTAAAAGTAGTAATCAATATTGGTAATTTTTTGGGACTGGAGCGGAAAATAAAGGGCAAGAACCGTGTGCGTAATTTATTAGTCAACTAATAACACCACAGCACACAATATGAGAGGTTTTCTTAGTTAACAGCACCTCTTTAAAACTGCTTTGACATAAGGCACATACTGACACTATCCCCTGCTCGATTCTCTCCATTTTCAACAGATTGGACAATGCCATACAGCCTATCTTCTATCTCCATTTCAGACACTGAACGGAGATCAGTATCTCTCCGCTTTTCCCAAGGAACAACATTAAACGTAGCCACGTAGGTAAGTTCCAAGTTTTACTTGCGTCTTTTTAATAAACTTTTACTGCGATGTTTCAACCCTGCGACGAATTCAGATCTGGTGCCGCGCGGCACACCGTGTAGCGCGGCATCAGAGCCGTCTGATCAAGATCCAATGGACAAGGGAGCCCCGTGCATGTAACCTAGATTGATAGGCCCGTAAAAAATGAACCGTCCGATCAAGATCAGACGGCTCGTACGCGTGCTACACGGTGTCCCGCGCTACACCGGATTCGGACATTGCTTGTCTCCAAGGAATCCAATGCCAGTGCCATGGCAGTGATAACTGGTACTGGTTGGTACCTGATATGTTTGATTTTCAAAATTGCATTTACATACTCCCTCCCTCGCTACTACTTACTAGTCAGTAATATGTTCTGTTCAGTAATGTCGTCATTATTGCCCACGACTTCGGTACTTCGCAACTGTTCTTTTTTTCTGTTCTTCGCTTGTGTCGCAGTTATGTAACAAAATTAAGTTACGTACCGCTTTTGTTACTACTTAGTCTGTACAATTTTAATTACGTCGACAGATTTTTCAGTCGAAGATTGAAGCATACGTGTATTAATTTGTCAATGAACCAGAATGCAGACCGCACATGCACGTCTAGTTATGACGTGTGTGTGTTGTGTGTTTTGAATTAATCCTACTTTCTCTTGGCATAGACCAGGGGTGTCAAACGTGCTGAAATTGAATGAAACATACCAGTTTCGTTTTCTTTCTGTTTCTAGTGACGTAACATATACTAGTTTTGTTTTCGTTTGAAAAAACGAAACAATTTTCCGTTTCGTTTTCTGTTTTGTTCTCCATTTTCAATTAATTTCAGCCATTTTCTATTGATTTCAGTCCAGTTTTCGATAAACAGAACATTAACGTTTACCGGTACACGTTTCATTTCCGTTACATTTTCAAAAACGAAACACATTTCCCATCCGTTATCTGTTCCGTTTGAACGAAACGAAACGATATTCCGTTGTCAGCTCTAGCATAGACTATGATGTATCCTTAATTTGCATTGTTCTTTTGACTTTATTGTAGAAAGCTTTGTTCTGTCATAATTACCTCTATATCCTGCTGAGTGGGACCCGACAATATAGACATGAGTCAGTGATTTGAAGATAAAAATTTAATTTCTTAATTTCCTTTATCTTAAACTTATTAATTCATGCACGTAGACATTCATAAATTTTGATACTAGTGAAATTGGAAAAAACCGAATCGAATTTCACCGACCAAAAAGAGCATCACCCAATCGATTTTTTTTAGTTTCGAAAGTTGTTTTAATATATGTCCAGAGACGGCGCATTTTTAAAATGTTTTAAAGTTTTCCGGCTCTTTTGGGAACTTAACTTTTGAGTTTTTTTTAACTTAATTTTTGTAATTTTTTCCTCCCAATTAAAAAAAAACTAAATGAAACTAATTACAACGTTTAGATTTTGCATGTATTTTCACTGAATTTTTCATTTACAGCATTTTTTTTTTTGCTCTTTCTCCATAAATATTATTATTTCATATCTCAACTTAAAAAAATAGGTATATCATTAATAAAATATATGCAATATTCCGATACATCAAAACAGTATGTGTCGGGTTCTTAGTCGTGTCATCTATGTAGCATTGAGCTTTTCCAAGTCACAGACCTACCAAAACGTTAGTATCCCATGGGATGTACAACAGTTTCAAAGGCCCATAGGACAATTATAGAACAGTTTCTCTCGCCACCTAACCTTCAAAAAAAAGTTATAGAACAATTTGGTAACTCTCTATAATAATACATTCAATAGTGATGTTATTTCATGCAGGAGTATTCGCCAAAAAAAAAAAAAAATTAGAAGAGTACTGGAACAACATTTTTTTCCAGTTAAAAAATTTAATTTAAACAACGGAAGATTAAAAGAAAATTACATAAAAATGACATTTATTTAGGCTTATGTATATTTTAGTTTCGTTGTTGAACACATTAAACACTACATTTATTGCCCTCCCAAATTACAACTCTTTCTACCATTCGAGTAGCAGTACTCTTTTTTTTTGAAGGAGCTCAAATTAATTATTGTTCAAATTTTGATTAATTATATAATTAACCTAGATCTGTGATGTGACAAAAAAAAAAAAAGCAAAGAAAAGAAGAAGAAAATCCAGCATGATACATGTATATATACTGTACAGGTAAGGTACCTTTCTGTCTTATGTGGAGTCGGATTAGATATGATACGTCTTGTAACCAAGTCGAGACATGGACAAAGTACTTGGATTCGGATGCGGGCCCGAGCCGGACTTGTTGACCGTTAGGAGAAAAGGAATCCGGAGCATTGGATTTATGTTCCCGCCAAAATCTTAGTCGCAGAGATGCTCACAGGTTTACACGTGTGATTTCCCGCTAATAGACCCCCACCCTTGAAATATTGCTGTCCCATTTCCCGCCATTTTTCTCCCTTAATTAGCTGATTACACGTCATCCGAAAAGAAAAAAGAAAGAGGGATTAAGGGTGAAAAAGTATTCGGGATGTCCTTTTAAGTTTAGGATATTCTTCACTTTAGGTCAAGTTGTTAATGCACATATAATGTTGGCATTAACTTGAAAAAAATAATAATAGACATGAGCAATTTTCAAACGTCACTTTTTCTCGTGTCGAATTTCAACAAAAAAAAGTGCAAAATTACGAGCATTAATCTGCATTACAAGCTTGACTTAGAAACTCCATAAAACAAAATGTGCTATTTAACAACAAATTTATTTGATAATCGTGATAACTTTGACAGTACCTATCAATTTAAATTATAAATCTATTTCTTTGTGATTTAGATAGATCGTGGATTAAATTTGGTGCTCATTCAAAACTTGTTAGATGTGCTTGATGCGTGATGACATATCAATTAAAAATTCCAGCAATTAAAAATTCCAGCAGCTCATATCATTATAACATATCAAATACTATTTACAGTGCTTGATGCGTGATGACATATACAAATAATACTCATCAAATCCAAAATATTTAAAATAAACAAATAAACTATATGCCCATGATTACACGGTTACGGTTATAAGCTCTAGCATTAAAATGCAGAGGGGTATACCTATTTGTAATTTACTTAAAAGTTAGGGTGTCAACTAAAAAAAGAGAGAATCAAATGCACAGACCTTACAATTTTTTTATTTTTGTAATAACGCCCGTAGAAAACAGACCTTACATTTATAAACACAAGTAGCACATATCTCCTGAAACCCTAAAATAGCCAAAAGGGCCCTCGATTTCTGGGGTTCCTGTCTCCCCCGTACGTGCGGCTCCTGATGATCTTCAAGCTACTAATCATGATAGATTTATATTTTGATGCTATCTTTTGACACTTTCATGTAACGAATCGATCATTTGAATCTTAAGAAATTTTTTTAATAGGTGATCCAGTTAAATTCCATAGCAACAACATAATTTTCCCCACTAGTTTTAAAATTTCTAATATATTTTATAACTTTTATAAAAATAATAAAATAATCTGACATAACTAACACGATGTGATAATATAATTAATATTCAGATGTAAGATCATGCATACATCTTTAAGAAGCAAAATTGATGCGTGTGTTAAATTCTATATAATTTGGCTACGTTTTAAATGATAGATAAAATTAGGATTAAAAAAAAATCTAAATACGATAGTGATATAATAAAAGTTATTCCTTTATTGTTATATCCTTCTTTGAGCATAGCTTTTATGTGAATTTAATAATGAAATTTGTCCAACTAGATTGGTACAATGGTACCCATATTTTCATCTAGTATATATTTTTTTTCATATTGCGTACCGTTTTTAAATAAGTCGATGGATCTTTTAATCAATATAGTTACAAGGGTAATTTAAAAAGAATATAAATTTTTTCAGAAGTCGCTAAACTATGTCTATAATTCATTTCTAATCAATAAACTTAAAATTATCCGACTTTTGTCTTTCGATGTCGAATTGTCTAATTTTGATCAAGATTTTGTTTGATTAACCATGTAATTAGCTCGTTAATCAATACACTTGCTCGACATAGAACACATTTGTTAGATCGACTAAAGCATTCAAAGCTCGAAGCATCTAAAAAATCAAATTTGATATTCAAATTATAATTAGACAAAATTTTTACAGAGACAATTTGAAATTTAAGCGACTAAAATTCAACCATGGACAAATTTTAGCGACATTCAAAAACGTTTATCCAAAAAAATTCAATCTCTTGTAGTTATATTAATAAAAGTGTCATGTCTATGTCTATTTAGTTTCTAATAAATCAGAGACAATTTAGAATGAATCAACTATGAAGAAATGAGAATTTATATAAAAATTTATGTCTATTTAGTTGGAGCTGAGTGGTTAATACATGATGCTCAGAAATGTTTTACCTTCGTATCAGCTAATAAACTAGAGTTGTTAGTACCAGTTTTTTTAATACCGTATCGGATACCAATACTTACATTGCCTTCGCCGTAGAAGAACAAGCAGTTTCAAAATGTTGTGCTGGATAAATTAACATAACCTTCAAAAAAAAAAAAATTACATTGGATACCTTTGTTCGCCTCGGAAAATATCTTTATCTCTTCCCCAATCCCGATTATACCTGTCTAACGTGTTAAATGGCACGGTATCACGCTATACCGTTATCGTGCCATTTAATAACGGTATGAAACCGGTATTGCCACTTACCGTTCCACTAATTAAACGAAACGGATTTCTGTGCCATCAACCGTTCCACTTCACAAATTACACATTAAATGGTTTGAAATGAGATTGAAACTGTCGAAACGGTATAACTAGTTGTGTCACATACCGTTCCATTTAGAAAACGGTATATATTTCTATGCCACAAACCGTTCCGTTTAAGCCGAAACGTGGTGGCGAAACGGCAAAGGGTTGCCATTGACAGGTCTAATCCCGATGCAGAGACGATCATAAATTTAGGGTTTGGATTTTCGCATTCTTTATTCGGATGCGTTTGACTTTTGCTTTCCGGCTTTGATTCCTCGGTTCAGGTTAAATTCCCCCAATATGGATGAACCAATCAACTGAGCCCCTTGTCAGTAAATAGCAAAATTTTCCATTTAGAAAAACAAAACAACAGTACATAATGTACATTCTCTTTTCCATTTAAAAAATAATATTGCGTCCTATCCATAAATCAAAGTATTGGGTTAGCTACGTAGCTAACGAATGTAAGGAAAAAGTAACAAAATGGAAAAAAAAAAAAACTCGCCTAGAAAATAAATGGGAGGAGAAAAATAAATGGAGCTGAGATCTCTGTTACTTGAACAGTAGAAAAAACCAAAAAGAGGTCTCCGATTGCATAGCAGGATGCATTTGGGGACGCAACTGAAAAAGAAACATTCTATGCGCGGGCCATCATCATCTTTTCAGTTGAGTTCCAGGAGTGGTTCAAGGCCCTAGATTTTTTTTTTTTTTTTTTATGACTCTGGCTCAGATAAAAATATAATTTTTTTAATTTAGGTTCTATATATATGAATAAATTTATTTTGTATTAAAGATTTTTTTGAGTCAATATTTTAAAGTTAAGAACAAAGACAGTCAATAATAATTATTGAAGGGAAAAAGTTAACAAAATTGTAGCTATGATTATGAAACAAAGAAAAAAATTTTCCTATCTCAATATGAACAAGTTTACAATTTTGTGTATCATCTATATGTAAGCGTGCGTATATACAGTGTATGCTTAAATTTCAGTGCGGCCATAAAATTTCATATTATTTACTTCTTTCAAAAAAAAAAAAAATCTTATTATTTACAAAAGGAGGTTAGATTAGTGTTTTTCAAAATAATACGACACAATTATGTTGGCATGACATGTGCGTGGTGCGCCTATTGACGTGACATGAACATGTTGTTGTGTCATAATCATGTCGCGTTGGAGCACTAGAAGTTTGACACGATTCAACACGACACGATTCGACATGCAACACAACACGAACGCTAATTGACATGACACATCAACACAAATTTAATTATTAATATTAATTATTCTAACAAAACTAATTATTTTGTCAAAAAAATAAAATATTAATTCAAAATTTAAACTCAACCAAATAATCAATTATTACATTTTTAAAGTAAACTTTACCCTCTAGTTTTAAATTTTTGATATATTTTTATAACTTTTTTTTAAAAAAATAATAAAAAAATCCGACATAACTAACAATGTTCATAATGCGTGTTGTGTTGGCTCATTTTACTATTTAGCGTGACACGACATAACACAATTAAATAATAGTTCTCATCAACATGATACGACACGAGGCCCCAATACGATCAAACATGTACGATTGGAAAACCCTAGATTAAAAGCAGACTTTATATAATCAAATTTTCAGATTTGAAGAAAGTGAAGCAGGAATGCAACTTACATTTCCAGCTCCACGTCATAGCATCACGAGCGGCGCTAGCGAGTAGTTGAGAAGATTATTTTATTTATTTATTTATTTATTTATTTAAAAAGTAACCATTTTGGCTATGTTTTATTGAAAAAAAACAAAAAAGCCTTAAAGTTATTTTTACGACTACAGATTATCCAAAAACTCCCATCCTAAATTCACATAGTACTCCCATCACTCAAATCCACTGCTCAAATTTGCTAAAAGCAACTAATTATTATTGGCTCCGTTTGGATGTTTAAAGAATAAAGAAAGAATAAGGAATTAGGGAAAAAAATATTAGAAAGTGTGTAACTGTTTGGGAAGAGTGGAAAGATGTTATTCCGGGAATAAAAAATGTTGTTTGGATGGTGTGTTAGAAATAAGCAAATTGATATTAATTTAAATAAATTATTAAAAATTATTATTTTAATATTAAATAAAGTATTAATTAAAGAGCACATAAAATTTCATTAGTTATTAGTATTTAGCTAATTTTGTTGAAATTATGTATATATAATTGTAAGAAGATGTTATTCCTACGAAGAAACTATTTTTAGAAGAAAATGTTCTCTTTCTTATTCCTAACTTGTTTAGATGTCTAGGAAGAAAATATTCCTAACGGAGCCATTATTACGATAAGATTCAAGTCTAAAAACAGCAATTCAAAATACCTGAAAACCATCGCAGTACCAGTCCAGATCATTGGCTGCAATCTATTGTTGCATAGGTGCGACCTCTTCCCCATAAACTCTCAGTCTGAAGGTATCCATTGATCAAGAAACATCTTGACTTGAGATTAGTAAGTGAGAAGATTTAGTATCACAAGTTCATTTCGACGAAAGAAAAAAAAAATTGGGCTTTTAAAAAAATAGAAATGGATTACTGCCATTTATAGTTTTGCCATTCTTAAATATAAAGTGAACATATACAGCAAACAAAGTGAACATATATTCGATCTAAGTGAACACATACAGACAAATAAGTTCAATGAAAATAAGTTGAATATGGATGTAAACTTCTGAACAAGTGATGACAATACTTATTTGTTTGTAAGTGTTAACTTAAATCGTCTATATGTTCACTTTGTATTTAGCGATGACTGAGATAGTATATTTGCCGATGACACTTCTAATTCCTGTTAAAAAAATTATTATGTGATCGATTAAGTGAAATCCTAACGGGCCCGAATTTGTCGTTAGGCCCATTGAATTGTGGGCTTAAAGAGCAAAGAGGCCCGTTTTAGTTCGCATATTTAGGATCCCTGGCGTTACCAATTCTAGTCCGAACCTGGGTTTCGGATCCGAACCTGCTGTGATCCTGGATTCCAGCTGGTCGCCGTTTCGATCTCCTCATCTCTCCGACTCGCTCTCAGAGTGTCAGTTCCACTTATATGTATGCACCTGGTTCACATGGTGTTCGTATTCCCTTTTGTAAAGGTTTCCCTTCCTGGTATTAGCTGTTGCCCTCACGTTTCACAAAAACACCTAAAGGAGGGTAATTGGTTTGTGATCCGGGTTTATCTATTGATTTAAGTTACAGAAACGCTCCTGTTCTGTGTTTGCGGTTTCATGTTTTTATGTTCTCTGACATCGTTGAAATTGCAACCGGTGCAATGAATCAAGGTCCAACTAAAAGAATTACAAAAAGTAATTCAAAATAGCGAATCAAATTTTTTTATAATTAGTTTGGATAGTCATTAAATTAATGTATATGTATAATTCCTGGAAATTGTTATTTGAAATTTACAAGTTATAAATAAATCAACTTGCCAAAACAAATCATGTATGCTCCGACTGAAATTATGTACACTTACAATAGAGTTGATTTAGTAGAAATGTAAAATATAATAATATATATTAGAATATAATTGATTTGAGATTGAATTTTGCTAGTAAAAAACGATGGACAATAGAATTTTAATTTGCTCCAACAATCTTTTATAATTTCAAACCTCGGATTTTTTAATGCCTTTTTAGTATGATTTTTGACAAAAATTTATTTATTTTAAGAAAAATTCATAGCACGATTTGACCTCCCTTCCAATCATGTCGTTAGAGAAAATTCTAATTCTATTTCTTTATCTTTTTTCCCCTCTTTGGTACAAAACGAAATACAAAATTGTTCTTAATAAGCATATTAATTTTGATATTTATTATGATATTTTTATTTCCATTGCAAAAAATGATTGTTTGTCAATAGTAATTTTAATCTAAACTTGTCTAATATAGAGCTTCCGCCACAAAAGAAAATGATTTTTTGTCAAAAAAAATGGTAGTTTGTAGCAATTTATTTCATTATACCGAATATTAACTGTTGATATATATATATATATATATACTTATTATAAATCAAAATAAAATTACCTAAAAAAAACCCTTTTCCTATTTGCAATATATATTTCAAAATAAAATTGCCAAAAAAAAAAATATATATATCCCTTTCCAATTTTGCAGCCGGCAGTCATTCTGAATTTCTGACTGATTCAAACTCACGAAATATTTCCATACCATGAATTGAATTGCAGAGGAAGCAACTCTCTCTCTTCTCTCTCCTCGCTCTGTTCGTTTAGCTTCTCAATTTTCAAACCCTAACTCCAACTCCAACTCTTCTCTCCCTTCTCCTCGAATTTTTCTCCTTTCTTCTCTCAAACTGTTCAGTTCAAAACACTGATCTATCTCCAATTCTGAAAATTCTACTAAACCGAGCGTCGAAGTCTGGAGGTACTATTTACTAATTGATCCTTACTTTACCCACTCTTTTGCTAGATCCGCTCCTTAATTACCAGCTCTCCTGTTGTTTCTACTCAATTCGAATTTCTGTGCAATTCGGGGTATGAATTAAGTTTGAAATCCTGAATTGGGAATCTGATTTAATTGGTTTTTTGTTTTATTTCAGAGATTCACCTTGTACTGGCTGTTCAATTAGAGAACAGCAGAAATTATCTTTTGAAGCGGAGTGCGTGGATTGAATAACGCAAGCATGGCGCAGAGTAAATGGGAAGCTGATAAGATGTAAGGATTTAGCTAAATTGTTGTTCTGATAAAATTTCTTCTCCCTGCTTTATTCTTCACTGTGTCATATATTCTTGTGTGGTCTCAGAACTGGCTTTAGAAATCACATACTGAATCATCACAAAAACTGTCCGAAGTACATTCTTTCGGCACAATTGGCCAGTGTTCAAATTCCCGTGCTGACACACTTGTTTTTTAATTTTATATTATGAAGGGGTCTTTCTCTTCCTGAAAATTAGGTTACTACACATTTACCTTATTATGAGCTCTAATATTAATCGTTATTACAGGCTTGATGTATACATATATGATTATCTCATGAAGAGAAATCTTCAAGCAACGGCTAAAGCTTTCTTATCTGAAGGGAATGTTGCGACAGATCCAGTAGGTAATAACATTACACCCTTATAGCCTGAAGTCAATTAATTCTAGCACTTTGCAAATACTGAAGTCCAAATGACAATCGGCTGACGTGCGCAAACATATAATTCGATAGTTTTAATCTGCTACAGACTGTTAAAAAGCATCAAATAATCAATAGTATTCACGACGGTGAAGACAAATTCTAATTATAATTCGATCTTTCAGCAATCGATGCTCCTGGAGGTTTCCTCTTTGAATGGTGGTCTGTATTTTGGGATATATTTATTGCCAGAACAAACCCGAAGCATTCTGATGTAGCTGCTGCATTTATTGAGGTAAGAGTAATGGACACTTAAGCTGTGTCAATCGAACTTTTTTAATTAAAAGCATTTTATATCTACACGACACCAGTTTTACAGGAAAGTTAGCATTCTGGTGCAGTAAAATCTTTTATAAATAGATAAACCCATGTAATATTTTGCTTTCTAATGTCCTTAATTGAAGTGGGCACATTGATTCAAAAAATAAACAAGAGGGGTACTTCATAGTGGGAGTCAGGTCGGATTAAATTCATAATATTCTGTTCCTATATGCTTTAAACCAGCCAATAATAGCAAAATCTTTACTAGTTCATATATTTTATCATGCTTTGATGTTTGTTTTCTTCGTTGTATTGTTTTTACATTGGTAGACTCAACAAATGAAGGCAAGGGAGCAGCAACAGCAGCAGCAGATGCAACAACTACAATTAATGCAGCGACAGCATGTGCAGATGCAGCAGCCGCTGCGGGACCCAGGGCACCCGGCTGCGACAGCATTTAATGGGGCAATAAATACCATGAACTCAGACCCAGTTTTGGGCTCTTCAGCCACAGTGTTGGCTGCGAAGCTGATAGAAGAGCGTATGAAGAATCCAAGTTCCATGGGGTCTGAGCCGTCACCTCAGCTGCTTGAGAGCCGTATGGCGCTTCTTAAGTCTGGTGTTGCTAATCGCCCTGGGTAAGTTTCAAATTTGTCATATCAGATTTCTAGTATATTTGAGTTTCCTATGCAAATATGTGTTTGTTAATACCTTTTTATATGAAATGATAATGAGGTAACTATGTGAAGTTAGGTTTGTTCTGCTATGTGAACGCACAAGAGCTCCTTGTGAAAGAAAAAAGATACATTTTTTTTTTAAATTTATTTCTATAGGTCCTAATACTTTTTGACCTGAAATTTCTAATCTGTGCAGCAAATTCTCAAAACTTTGCAACTATATTGTATTCATTTTTGTCATCCTCAAAAATCTATAATTTGAGTTAAAATTAATATGACAGGCAACTGGTCCAGGGGAATTCCGTAAATGTTTCAACGATACAGCAGATGCAGCAGATGCAAGCTCGGAACCAGCAGACTGTAATAGTTCTTCTATGCATTTTTCATCTATTCCCTTCAGTTTTCTTTTGATCATAACATTATAGTGCAT
The DNA here is from genome assembly GCA_028095005.1 of Rhynchospora pubera. NCBI lineage: Eukaryota > Viridiplantae > Streptophyta > Magnoliopsida > Poales > Cyperaceae > Rhynchospora > Rhynchospora pubera. The sequence goes on from CM051460.1 coordinate 329,732,041, forward strand.
AAATTTTGATAATTTTTCTGAAAAACTATTTAGGACATGAAAGGTGACCTTAGTGTACTTCAAAGATCTTTACCTGTTGATCCTTCTTTATATGGCCAGAATATAATGCAAGCTAAGCCTGGGCTGAGTGGTGTTGGTAAGTATCATTTCTCGAAGAAAATCATTAATAATCGATGACATTGTATTGCCATCTTTATGAAATTCATATTCAAACGGGGTAAAGGAATTCGAGTTATGTATGGTGTCATGGCCTTTTTCAGTTGTTCATTCTCTAAGAAGTATTAGTTTGTTTAATATGGTTTGGTTATATCCATTTTTAACTAAAATTGACAAATTTAATTCATGCTATCCTTGTTCTGTACTTGGAGAGCTATTGTGAAAAATGCTTCTCTTATCTCAGATTAGAAACAGCAAATCTTCGATATAATGACTCCAAAAATACACCTCATGTAAGGTCGGTAAATAACTTCACTTCCGATTTTTTTGATTTGCATGTTTTCCTTGCCATTTTTAGGCCTGAACCAAGGCGTTAGCGGTTTACCACTGAAAGGCTGGCCTTTGACAGTAAGTGCATACCAAATAACTTATTATCTTGCCTTTTTTCGACCTTCGCTTTTCTTATTCTTGTTTTTTGGCACTTATGACTTGTTATGAATTATTCAGGGGATTGATCAATTGCGCCCTAACCTGGGCATGCAAAAGCAGTTTGTCACCTCGCAGAGTCAGGTCCAGCTGATGTCGCCACGGCAGCAATTCCTTGCTCAGGCTCAGGCACAAGGTCTGACAAACTCTGGAGAAATGGGCCCACAAGGATTTAGGGCCTTACCAGGAGGTGGATTCACTGGTAAAGATGCCCAACCCAATGGCAATGATGGGTCAATTGGCTCACCAGTCCAATCAAGCTCATCTAAGGTGAGGCCTTGAGATACAAAATTATTTCTTTCTGGGAATCTTTTCTTGCAAATGAGGGGCCTTTTCTATTACTGCAAGTGAATTACTTGCATTAAATGAATTCGCCAAATGTTTGGATTGGTGTAGTTTGTTGAGTTACCATGGTTTGAGTTTCCCGAAGAACCAAACTGCTGCAGCTGGACCCAACTTCTTTCTGCCATTCCTGTTAACGATATGACCTACTTGCATTCTATTAATGTCTCCTGTTCCTGCTAATTAGAGATATGATCTGCAATAATCCCCAGGGTTAGATTTGACCACCACATTGTTGCTGATTTGTACGAAAGGGGTATATTAGGTTCATTGGAGCAATGAGAAAACCAACACCACCAGTCTTGAGTTGAGATTCGTCACGATCTTGTACTAGTTTTTTTTCGGATTTTTGATAATTTTATTGTATATTTTTTGGAAAAAATAAACGGAAGTGAGGGGAATAGGGAGAAGAGATGAAGAAGGCAGAGAGTAATTTCGCAAATCCTTGTTACCTGACTCATTCCTTATATTTGGGAGAAGGTTCACAGTAGTAATTAAAGAAATTAATTAGCGAGGTAAAAAATAAAGATGAAGTTGCTTCTCTCTCTTTAAGCAGCCTTAATAGCATAACAATCTCCTTAGAAGGTGCTTTGATCTTCCCCTCTGCCTCTGTTACTCCTGACAGACGGGACCCCAGCTCAGTGACTCTATCAGGCCTTTGAAATCATCTGTAAGCGCACTTGTCGTTTAATGGCTCTGCGTTCAATTCCTATTGGGCCCCAGATCGCAGAGGTGCTCCCCTTATAATTCTTTGACACTGTTAACTAATTTAGTTAATATTGTTGCTCATAACTCCGGCAATACAATGCCCTTTTTCTCTTTCTCCTTAATGAATTAAATTTATTCGAGAAAAACATTCAGGGTGGTGGGATTTGGGTAGGTAGAATATGGGTTGTTTCGCATTATTCTTTCCAGGGCTGAAGTTGGAGAGTAAAATTTAAAATTTCCCTTCCTAGAGCGAGCCAAGAAGCCCCTCTTATTTTTGTAATTTCCCCTATTAGTTCTTTGTGATAGAGCAGGACAAATAATGGGAACAAGGGATGATGGATCACCTTGCCTTTGAAGAAGATAACGGGTTTGTTTGACCCACTAGATGTATTTATTATTTCAAATATTTAATACTGAGCTGCAGTTTTGATTTTGAATTATGAGGTACATGCAACTCTGAATATAATACAGACAAACAGCCCCTCCCGAAAATATGGTGTCCAATATTTGTGTTTACTGAATAAATAAAGTATATCAGATTTGGCTATAATTAATACCAAATTCTGATGAAAGAACACTGGAAAAGGAAAATTAACCACATTTTTTTTTAAATATCTAATAATAGAAAAAGGTCTAGAAATCCTTGAAAACCACAAATGCAAAATATGGCAACTAAAGAAACGGAGTGCTTGTTGCCGGCACACTAATTTATTTGATATGCCTTGACTAGTGTACTGTAGTGGCATAATGCGTAAGATCTAACACAAAAGTTTGTATATAGAGTTAGTAAATTACAAATGCCTTCAAATGCAACAATGGAAGGTTATCTGAAAGGCCTGAAAACTTTATGGTCTTCCATCACCTGCTAAAGCTCCTGATCATTGTTATGAATTCAGTTGCACATTCTCCCAGTACTTGTGAGTAATAAAAAATAAAATGGAATTTTAGATTTTCTGTTAGTCACGTTAACTGATTCATTATTTTAGTGTCATTTTGGTTTAGATACTAACAACAACTTTAGATGAATGTGGCGCAGATGCAGCAGTCCTCTACCCAACAGCCCCAGGAGATGCAACAACATCAACAGTTGCAACAGGTATGCCAAATCATTGGGAAGAATTGTTTTCTTAGTTTGATATGGAAAGTATATTTATTTTTTAACTGTTGCTTGCTTCTACAAATCTCTGCTTGACCAACTGATTACTTTATTGTTCTTTGCGCAGTCCAATGCACGCGTAAAATTACCGGAAGAAGCCAATATTGGTTCTAGTCCAATGCACACTAAAAATTAAACAAGAAATTACTATAAAAAATTAGAAGAAAAGGAAGCATAAGCTAGTCAATATTGGTTCTAGTCCAGTACCCGCTGGTGGTCAACTTATATTGAAATGTAAATGTGATGGTATCAACAGTGTGAATTGGTACCTTAATATTCACATTGGGACTAAACATGGCAATGTGAAAATTTTACCTCCAGCAGAACAACAGGAAGAGAAAACCGACCTCATCAGGTCCAGCCAACAGCACCGGCACTGGGAATCATGCAGGTCCATCACCACCATCTACTCCGTCAACCCACACACCGGGTGATGCTGGTGTGGCGATGGCAGCTGCTGGCGGGGCTGGTAACTTGCAACAGCAGATGGGGGTGATGCAAAAGAACCCCATGATGTATAGCTCTGAAACCATGGGTGGCTTTGCCTCTTCTTCCAACCAGATGGTATAGTTTTCCCCTTGTTTTAATCTTCATTTCTTTTTATTTTTTATTTTTTTTAGCCTTTGGTAAAGGAATTGTGCTCGTAATCTTCCAAAATGAGAAGCATTAAGGTGTGATTCTACGAAGTTTAAGACCTTTATATATAAGTAGAGACCAGTTATGCTTAGTATTGGTCTATTTACTTAAGTGTTGCTTTTTGGCTTCCAATGTCTTTCTTCCTGTATCTTACTCGTCTCGACTCTATTTGGAGTGCAACCTTCATCATGTTAATTGAAATGGAAATGCCCGTGCACATGATAAAAGAAGAGCTTTTTTTGATGATAACAGGATATTCTTGACCATTGTGGTGATATTGGTTTTTTCGATGACAATGTGGAGTCATTCCTTTCAAATGATGATGCAGACCCAAGGGAAATATTTGCTGCTCTAAAAAGAAGTCCTGCTGACAATTCAGATTCACTGAAAGGTAAAAGTTGTATTAGTGCTAGAGAAAAAATGGTTCCTGTGCATTTAAATATTTAATTTCTTAATTCTGTTTGAAAGCGTTTAAAAGATTAGAGAAACTACTCTTTTTTTATTATGGACTTTGAAGTACCCCCCTGTAAATACATCATTTTCTTTTATCTTATCACTTCATTTTAAATCATTTGTTTAGGTATTGCACTTACTGAGGCTGGAGTTAACCGTATCAGCACAAGCAAAGTTCTTTGCTGTCACTTCTCTTCAGATGGGAAAATTCTAGCTAGTGCTGGACATGATAAGAGGGTATTTAATGATGCAATTGTTCTCATACCATAGCTTTTAGTTTTTTGTCAACTAATTTAAGTTTGCCAAAGCTGTCTGTATCGTGCACAGCCAATTTTTCTTTAAAAAAGGTGTAGATAAACTAAATAGACTGAATAAACTTTCAGGTTAATCTGTGGAACATGGAGACTCAACAGATTGAAAACAGGACTGAAGAGCATGTTAATTTCATCACTGACATTCGCTTTAGAATGGGTATTGCCCAGCTCGCCACCTCCTCTTCTGATGGAACAGTTCGGCTTTGGAATGCTGCTGAGGTAACGATCTCTACTATAGACCTTTTCCTTTTCAAAAAATGAAGCGTCCCCACAAAATTTATTACAACAATAATAATGAAGGAAAAGGAAGAGAAGACACACAGGAAGAACTGCACTTGCATTTTGTTAATATAATCTGCACTCCTTGCTTCAATCAAGCATAGGCTGATCATTTAGCTATTTATTTTATTGTAGAGGGGTGGCTGCATACAAACTTTCATGGGTCACAGCTCTCAAGTTACCTCATTGGATTTTCACCCCAAGAGAACTGAGCTGCTTTGCTCATCTGATGATAACGGCGAGATCCGTTTCTGGCTTGTTGGTCAAAATTCACCTTCTCGTGTTTCTAGGGTAAGTCTGAAAATCTTTCTCGATTGACTTTCCTTAATATGAGCTGATAAATGGTTCAAATACAATCCATTTGTTATGGAATATCAGGGTGGCACTGGAAAAGTGAGATTCCAGCCAAGGGTTGGACGCCTTCTTGCTGCTGCAGCGGAGAACACAATTAACATAATCGATATAGAAGCAGATATGCAGATACGCCCTCTGAAGGTCTTTTAAACTATAAATTATTTAGTGTTCATTGTTTTCTCAAAATTATTACTATTCTTTTACCGTTGCGTTACTCTGATAAATGCAGGGACATAACAATGAGGTGCATTCAGTCTGCTGGGACGAGAATGGTGATTTCTTGGCATCAGTAAGCCAAGATACAGTGAAAGTGTGGTCAACGGCTTCGATGGAGTGTGTTCATGAGTTAAACTCGAATGGTAACAAGTTTAATTCTTGTGTATTCCATCCGAGGTATCCCAAGATCTTAATCGTTGGAGGTTACCAGGTAAACTTCTGTTTGCTCATATGAGAGGGTGGTAAACTTGTGTGAGCTTTTAGTTAGAGCATCATTTCATATTCTCAAAGCATACCTAACAAAATGATAGAATAGTCAATTGCTGCTTTTATTTCTATCTTTGTAGAAAGATGCATCTTTTAGATTTTTGTCTTCTTTAATGGGGTCCCTGAACTTTTCCTTATTCAATTTGCCCACAGATTTTTTTTAAGTTTTCATTTAGTTAGGTCTGTTGAGGTATCTTGATAGCACTGACAAAGCAGATATTATGACTGGTATACAAGATTTAACCCACTGGACATGGACGGCACACCTAATTATTGCACTGTGTTGATTAGGCATAATAGTGTCATGATGAGATAATTTGTTTAAATTGTAAGTTGTCTGTAATGACGATTTGGAACTTACATTTATTTTTGTGTTGCATAGTCACTGGAGCTATGGAGTGTCACTGATGGCCAAAGATTAACTATGCCAGCTCATGACGGACAAATTGCTGCTTTAGCACAGTCCCCAGTCACTGGCCTTGTTGCCTCTGCAAGTCATGACAGAACTGTTAAACTTTGGAAGTGAAAACCTTGTGGAGGAAATAATGAGATAATAGGAATTGCTCAAGGATCCCTTTATTAATTGTTCATGAGAGAAATAAAACTAAGTTCGAGTGTTGTTTGTATCTCTACTGAACCTTTGGCGTTTGAGTTGATATGGTTCGGCAGTGTGACTTTGACTGGACTGGGAAGGTGTAGCTGTGTAATTATTAATTAATCTCTTCATTTTGTAAAACAGATTCTCATAAACATGGAATTTTATAATTTGTTAACATGAGAGTAAAGCTACTGTTTCTGAGCTCCTACCAGACAAAAAGAAATATCATACCAAGTATGCTTAAATTGAAATGTGCGTTTTTTATGGCAAAAAATTGGCCGTGTTATTTAAAAAGGGAATGTTATATTATTGTTCCTAGTTGCTTCAAGTTTATCTTGGAAAGCAGAGTTATCTACCAGACAAAAACCGTGGGAGCATTTAATACGGTAAAAAGAATTTTAATTTTCTGATTATACTGTAAAGTTGTAGAGTTATTCAAGCGTATCATTGCACACTGAGTAATATAAATTTAGAATTAACTTAGATAAATAATTTGAATAGAGAGTTGGAAAATAAATATTACAAGATGTCAGTTTGTTTTGATATATTTTATTAATTAAAATGAGGCATGGAAAGTTAGACGCATCAATATATGCTAAGAAGTACTGTCATGTACTTTTGCAGAACATGTTTGTGCAAAAAGCAATATATATAGTTGAGTAATGCTAGGCTCAAACACGTTTAATAAATGAGTCCATCAAATACGATGCGATCTCAAGTGAGAGATCACAAGTTCGAAATCCGGCTGGGGTCTTTTATAGACATTTAATTTAAAAAAATAAGTTGGAAGGCTTGACCATCAATTTATCTTTAAGAGAACAAGCTCTTGGTCTAGTGACAAAGAGCAATGCATCTTGACTCTTTGAGTGAAAGGTCGTAGGTTCGAAACCCGGCTGAGTGGGTCTTTCATAGACATTTAATTTAAAAATAAGTTGGTAGACCTCCAATTTATCTTAAAAAAAAAAAAAAACGATGCGATCTCGTTGGAGACCATTTATTTTTTTAAAAGAAATTTGATTTCGTAATATAAATGAGGCTTGGATTTGAGGGCTGCTCGTACCGTCTAATTAGGGATTTCCTTTTTTCTTTTTTCTCATGCGATGCGAGTACCAAAAGCCTCTCTTCCTGTCTGGAGTGTGTGTGATTTGGTTAGATTATAGGAGAGTAGACTGAGTAGTTGTCAACGAGCTAGGGAATTATTTGATTGATTGGGTTGTAGTGTAGGGCACTACTTAAAATTGCGATCTCTTCCAAAAAAAGATTGCCATTTGATTGCGGGGTGAGAGATTTCAGAGCTAAAAATTATGGTATCTTTTTCCTCTTTGGAAAAGTGCTTTCTGCTTAACAAATACTTCTAATAGAAGCTTGAGAACAGTTGATTTAATTTTTGGTTGGTAGTCTTCAGGCTTAAAGTAATGGAGAATTTACAAACGAAAGTAAACATGCTAATCTTGTCGTATCTCACCTAGCAACCTGCAATCCCACTCACATATATCAATTTTAACACAGAAATGATAATTATAATCCGCAGTTTTGCCATCGCTTGAACAAAGTGAACATATATAAACAAATAAGTTCAATAAAAATAAATTAAATATGCATATAAAATTTGAACAAATAAAATAAAAAATAAAATCTAATTCACAATTGAATAAAGTGAATACATAGATAAACAAACTGAACATATAAATGAATAAAACGAACAAATGCAAACGTGATGACATGGGATGGTATGTGGAGAGATGATAAATAGTAATTTCCATTTTAACATGGGTTTCAACATAACTCGACAAAGATACATACCTATTTTCTACCTAGGAGCAACAATAATAATAGGGCAAATCATTGTTGAGTGAACTCAAAACAAAGCAACCTATGATGGGAAGAGAGCTGAGTTTGCTTAAGAAATCAGGATATAAAAAGGAATGGACGGTTTTGTCTCTTTCTAATATATCAAAATCAGAAAATTCAAAAGAAGCCCCTTCTCTTTTAAACCTTTGTCTACCTCTTATCGTGTTGTGCATTAGACTCTGATGAAGGATGGCATATTTCAACGGGGGGTCTCGAGCAGTCGTTGATATTCTTAGTAAATTGCGCAAGTAAGACCTCTAAAACATTGTTTTTCTTTTTCAATATGAGTTCAGTTTGAATCTATTACGTAAGAGGTAAGCCGTTATTGGAGATAATGTGCACCTGTAACAAGCAAGCAAAATTACTGGAGAAATTTCCTTAAATGACACTGGTAATATAGAAATACACATTTTGTTAGGCTCTGATCAAAATGTTTTTAATGCGGAATTTCATTTCATTCATTTCAATTCAATTGATTTCATAGGATTTCGTTGGATCTAATTATATGAGAATTTTAATCAAATGACACCAAACCCATTCATTTTGATCAAGAATTTTCCTACGAAATAAAATCCCACATTAAAAAAATGAGATTTTGATTAGGGTCTTAATGAGTATAATTAACATGTGACTTGAGCTTTTCTTGCATTAATCATTGTGCAGTGTGGAGAAACCAGTTCCTGTTGATCACAGTTTCTGTGAGCTGGGATCAATTCGTTATCATATCCAGGTAACCTTCACTTAAGCTCTTTTCTTAAAAAAACAGAACAAAAACGAGCTAAGAAGAAATCTGTTTACTTAATCCAGTAATTGAGTATAAAGATGTATAAGACTGTTACTGATGCTATGTTTCACATTTTAGGTCTTGGAATCAGATCAAGAAAACATATTCTTCTCCATATCAACTCCACGTCTTTCTCAAGATGAACCAAATCCAAATGGCTTGGCTGATTTCATATTGCAAGATATTAAAACTAAGTACTTGAATTTTGCAGACATCATTCAACCTCCCAAAGAAGGATATAAACTTACTCTAAAACTAAATTTCAGCAAACTCACTCGTACCAAAGGTATAACTACTTATGTTTTTTTATGCTTTTTTTAATTGACAGGAGATTCAATACCAGTGTTCAGTGTAGAAATTATCCTGGATAATAAGATGCTACTTTTCATTCATTGCTTTACCAGCAAATACCAGTCGGTACTGCCTAAGGGGCTTTTACTGACAAAAAAAAAAAAAAAAATCAGTCGGTACTCGACAGGATATGCTTCAGTTACAACTTACAAATTCTCTCTACTTTTTCCTTTTTCGTACTTTTTTCCCCTCTTTTGGTTTCTCAAAATGGTTACGACTAATTTTCATTTCTGATTAAACAATGACCTGCAAAGTTGCAACAGTTCAGGATAGCTGAAAAGTTTAATGAAGATTTGATCTTCTTATTAGATCATACCAAAGCAATCAACATGGTTTCTTCCTTACACGTGGCTATTCTAAATTCACAACTGAAAGACACTCTGAAAAATGTTTGGATGGGAGACATAATTCAAGGGAGCACCATGCCAATTAAATTGGTAAATCACAAACAAGAGCCGTTCTTCGTTTTACGAGCGGTATATATGTATGCTCTGTTTTTTTGGTTCCTTATGTGTTCGTGTGTGTGTGCGTGTGTGTGTTTTTTGTGCCACAATGTCTGAGCCTCATATTGCCTTAACAATAAGCTGAACAAATAACAAATTCGCTGCGACAAAGAAAATAAAAAAGAAACAAAGATTGTTAGATTTTTAAGGACCTATTAATAAAAAATTGAGTCTTATTAAAAAAATTATTAGATTTATTGCATCAAGTAAATCTAGCAATAGAACAAGGTCCAACATAAATAAAAAAAAATCTATGTAAAGACATGCTTACTGTTAGGTATTAGGTCAAATAATGCAAAAATATCATAAAAATATATATCAGTGACAATCTTTCTGTTGATTTATCGTGATCTTTATTTAAATATATAGCCAAAGAAGATAACCGTCATCTTTCCAATGCGGTTCAAAGACGAGTCAGATGTTATTCTTGCAACTTCATTTTTTCAGGTAGGCTTTACCTGTGAAGTATAAATGCAGCAGCTAATTAATTTTAGAGGAAGGTTTCGGTGCCATTAAATACCATAAATTTATTTATTTATTATTTTTTTAAATTTAATTGAAATGTCGAATCTAAATTATTGATCTTGTTTAATCCAAATTATTTATTTAGTGAGTAATGTGTTGCCGTATAATTTCTATAATTTTAGTTCATTTGATACTCAATTAAAAGATTAACAAATGAACAAATCTTATTAATTATGATAGCTTAATTCAAATATGTTTATTTTATGATATCTTGATTAAGTAACATATGAACTTCAAAATTTATAATAATTTTGTGGCAATATATCAGTCGTTAAATTGAACAAGATCAACAGTTTGAATTCGTCATTTGAATTTTAAAATAAAAAAATTAATGTAAATAAAGTCATGGCACTGAAACTCTTTTCTTAATTTAATGCACTTTTAACTGTTTTATTAGTGATTTAGTCTCATCCACATTGATTAGTGCAAAGGCGAAAACTAAAAAATATTTGATAGGAGAAATTGATATATAGACAAATTGGAATTAAATTTTTACAGGAATTGGCTGATCTGGGCAGCAAATTTCCAAAGGCACCGCACTGCGAGTGGTCTCCAATTCCACCTCAGGAGTTGAGAGGAGAACATTTTGAGAATCTTTCTACCAATGGAGGTTTTGTTTCCTTTGGTATGTGGATAGCTCTAGGAAAGTGATTTTCTAATTTCTGAAAATGACTCTGAATATAACCTGCAGAAAGAGGCAGATGCTGAAGATGGCCTGGCCATCAGAACTCATATCTTCTTATACAAAACTTCAATTTACAAATAAGCGATAAAAGTAAAGAAATAAGATTTGATTTTTGGAAGTCTGAGATAAGATTAACTTACCTAATATGCAGGCATATTTAAAAGACATGTTAAAGGGAAAAAAGCTGATAAAACTGCGTGGATCCTTCTAAACTTCCAGCAATATGTGAGGTATCATGTAAAAGTAAGTTGAAGCAATTATTATTTTTTTAGTTTTGTTTTGTAGACATCGTGACTGATTTATATATATTTTAAACAGTGTACCAAAGGCTTTATCCAAAGAAGAATGAGGTACCGCCTAGAGGTCTTGTCTGAGGTAGCAAATCTGTGATTAAATGTTCTGTCATGAGGTCTTATTTACTATAACATGCTTTGTTTGTTGAAATCTTTTCATAATTCAGGAAATTGAGCAAGCAAGAATAGGTGGAGAAGCCAAAATAAGAAAAGAAAGTAAGTAATAATATAATAGGAATCATTTACAATCATCTCTCCGTAGCATCATTCCATCATCCCGGTGACGCATTTTGTTTTTCTTTTTCTTTTTTTCATTTTCAGAATAAACAATAGCATCCTTATCATCCCTTTCCATCTATGTATGTAATCCTCATCCAATACCTCTCATCCAGCACATCACCACCTTATCTAGCGCCTACTCACCCCTTCAGTACTAATTGTCCTATATTATGATACTAAATATCCTCATCAATATCCTAACTGTCATATAAAATAATACTAATTGTCTTAGTTTAAGATATTATTTGACCCTTAAAAAAATGTTATTTGTTCTGACAAAAATATTTGATCTGAGTAAAAAACTAATTGTCCTAGAAAAAAAAACTAATTGTCCTAATTTTATAAGATAATTGTTATAATTCTATAAAATAATTGTCTTGGTTTTGTTCTAAAAAAAATATTCGCCCTGGAAATAATATTTAATTGTCCTAGAATAAAAGCTAATTATTTTAGAAAAAAACTAATTGTCCTAGAAAAAAAGCTAATTTTCTAGTTTTGTAAACTAATTATTTCAGTTTTGTTCTGAATAAATGTTAGCCTTGATAAAAATTATTAATTTTTCTAGAAAAAATAATAATTGTCATCGTAAATCTTACTAAGTAATAACTGTCATGAAAAAAGATTAATTGTCTTGGAAAAAATATTAATTATTCTGAAAAAAAATGAGGTGGGAAGATGATAGAAACATTGAAAAGGAGGAAAGGAGTAAAATTTAGGGGATGAGAGACCAAAAATAAAAGGATAGTTAGTACTTAATTAATTCTATTTCGAAAATAAAAAAAGAGAAAGCACGTCATTAAAAGAATAATAAACTCTAGACTGATCCTTATCACTCGTTTAAAAATAACTCCTGCATGTAGACATTATTATCTTATAACTTTTCAACTACCCAACACAAGTCTCCATAGCTCTAGTATTCATAAGACATCTCTTAGAAACACTAAACAATTAACTTTTTTGACATACAATAATTAAGTTTATTTTTCCAACAACCCACACAAACAACCAATCAGAGTCATAATGAAATCAAATAGGTTCAAATGTTTTGACAATATTCAATTTTTTGTCACCAATATTTCGCCTCTGAAATTAAATAGGTACAAAGCAGCGCAAGACATGGCTGAGATTCTCAAATTCCAAAAAAATGAAGCGAGGAATTAAGGCATTTGCAGATCAAATTAAGCGGCTCCGCTTACGAATCAAGATCAGAGGATTGGGTCGGCTCCATCGCTACTTCTTCCATGTTCCCAAATTCCCTGCGTTGGGATGGCACGCCAAATTGGACTAGATAAGAAAAAAAAAAATTATTGATTATTCGGCTAATGTTTGTTATTTGGCTTTATCTCGAAGAGCTACTTAGCTTTTCATATTTTTGTATGCGGTTTAATGGGACAATGAATTACTTGTGCTGTAAAGCTACTAGCAGAGAAGAGAGAGCAAATTATTAAAAGGAATATTAAAAAAATACTAAAAGTACAAATTTGCAATCGATTTTGAGCGTGTTAGAATCGTCTTTGATACACGAAACTTTTAGTATTATAAGTATAAATGAGATACGAGGAGAGGTTCAATGCCATAATTTTTTTTGTCACAAAATTTTTTATAATTGTTTTATTTTATTTATATTTAAAAAATTTAAATTTAAATTTCGAATTAAAACTGTTGATCTTATTTAATTTAATGAGAGATATATTTTTATATAATTTAAAAATTTTAGAGTTATTTTGATACTTGCTCAAGTGACTCTCTTTTGTCTTATCTTTATATAATGTATAATGATTAAATAAACCTACCTACATACTTCCTAGCATTCAATGAAGGGTATATTGGATATATCACATTAAATGAAACCCTAAAGCACCACTATTTAAACAAGCGAAGCATGATTGCCTTGGAAAAATGAACACACAGCAAGAATGCGATTAGCTATGAAAATTATATAACCAGCTCTTTAATTATTGATCTTTTTGCATAATCAACACAACACTAGAAAATAATTTTTCTTTATTCAAAAATAAAATAAGAAGGATATCAATGGTACAAGATTTTAGTATTATAACTTTATAAGGTATTGTTAATCTCGCATTTCATGTATATATCAAAATTTTAAAATTTAAGTTTTAAATTCAAATTGTTGCTCTTGTTTAATTTCGCAAAAAATATGTTCATTTAAAATTTTATAATATTAAATTTTTTATATATTATATCAAAATGTAAAAAAAGAAACGAACGAATCTAGCTAACTATGATAAATTAATAATATATGTTTACTTTTTTTTTATCATTTGATCCAGTATTAACCAAACTTCAAAAGTAAAAAAAAACATTTCTCTTGAAATTACACAAGATTAACAATTTAAATTCAATTGAGTTAATTTCAAATTCTTGAATATAAATGAACATGTGAGGTTGTGTTAATTTGTGACGCCAGACTTATGATATTGCAATCTTCAATTTCAATAGAGACGCTAAATATTTTTGCATTAAAAAAATTCTAACGATAAAAGAAAAAAACTCGAAAGTCCTACATCATTAATTATGTTTTGGGGCGTTTGGACCGTAAAAGAATAAAAATAGGATTAGTTATTCGGAGTAAAATAATATTAATCCTAAATAATCAAGAATAACATTTTTAGAAGTCTAAAGAGTTATTTCTAAGTGATCTAAATTTTGAAATAAATTTTTATACCTAATGTCTTTGGATCACATTTTTAATCCGGATTAAGAAGTTATTGAAATCACATTGTAATTCCAATTAAGAAGATGATCCAAATACATTATGAATAAAAATTTATTTCAAAAATTTGAATCACTTAGAAATAATTCTCTAGATCCCTAAAAATTTATTCTTGATCTTTTAAAATTAATATTTTTTATTCCGAAAAACTAATTCCAATTTTATTTTTTTACGATCGAAACGCCCCTAACTTCCATAGTAACAAAAAATAATTTTGAAATTCTGGGGCAAGATTATCTTAACAATATTTCTAAAAGTGACCTGTTAGCTTGTAATTGCACGAAAAGAAACAAACATTAGTTGTTGTGGCTGTGGAAAAAAGAAAAACCTAAGTTCGTTCAGGATTTAAGATTCTCTTTAGATCGTATGGGAATAGAAGGAATAGTTTTTTTTTAGGCATAAATTTATTATAAACAATTCAAATTCTTAAAAAAGTTACATAATTTTCAATACTTTCTGTCTATGAATAGGCTAATTTTCTTTTGGCTGTTTGGATCGCTTAGGAATAAGAGGAATAGTCTATTTCTAACCGAAAAATATTGAAAAATGTGTAATTTTGTGAAGAGTTTAAATGGTTAGGAATAAGTTTCTGTACAAAATTTACTATTCTTACTTATTCCTTATCCATCCAAACAACCTCTTTATTCTTAAGCAATCCAAACAGAACCTAAAATTCTTTCGCACATCGCCAGTGATCCGGTCTCACGGAGGTTACTATCATCAATGGTGTAGAAGATTCGTTACCCGTCCTCTACAGCTGGTGTTACGGAGTACCTCAGTGGGCTCCACATACTCAGAAGCAGAGAACTATCAGAAATAGGCATGTCAGTATTAACAACCGTTCCGCTGTTCCGTTCCGTTCCGTCGAAACGGAACGTTAAATGAAAGCTGAAATGGATTCCGTTTTCAGAAACGGAACGGAAACGGAACCGAAATTTGTTAACGTAAATGGAACGGAATACGGAAATGGGCTGAAGTTAATAGGAAATGTGAGACGGAACGTTAAATGGAACAGAAATTTGTTACGTTTGTCGAAACGGAACGGAAATGAAACAGCCATTTCGTTCCGTTACCGAAACGGAACATTAAATGAAAATGGCTGTTCCGTTTCCATCTCTAACGTTTGACAGGTATAATCAGAAATACTGAAATTCAAACCGGATCGCAACCGATGATCTAAATCAACGATGAGGATTTAATCGCACGGTAGCTTTTCTGCGCGTGCAGTCCTCCCAGTCAAATCAACCCATGTTCGGTGTTCCAGTCATTGTCACCTTGCTACACGTGTATTGTCAACCGAACAACAAAAGAAAGACAAAGTAATTTGATCTAGGAAGATTTTAGAAGATATGGAAAAAAAATATGATCATGATTTTTCTAATAATGACTCGTAATTATAATGTTGTAAAATTCAACATTTTCGAAGCTGAATAAACAGATTACTCTCAAATATTATAATATGAGAAATGCTAGAATTTAATATATTAGATGGATGGACTCCGTCTAATATAATCGCTTTCACATTTTTAAATTTCAAATAGCAAATCTGAACCGTTCAATATGTTCTCCATATTAAAAGCTTATAAGAAATCAATTTTTATATTTTTTCGAAAATTTTTACTATTTTTTGTATTTTAGAAAATCGTTGTTATTGGACGATCCATAATGCTTATATCATGAATTTTCAAAAATACAAAAAAATAGTAAAAAATTTCGAAATAAAATATAAAAAATTGGTTTTTTGTAAGTTTTCAATATGAAGAACATATTGAACGATTTGAATCGGTCATTTGAAATTTAAAAATGTGAAAATAACCATATTGGACGGACTCATCCATCCTATATATTAGACACTGGTATTTTTCTTATAATATTGTAGGAGTTGGAGGTGAAAAATATTATATTTAAGTACCTTAAAAATAAATTAGTGAAGATTTTTACGAAACTTACATTTTTTTTTTGAAAAATTATCGGGTACGACCGTACGACAAACAACAATATTAAGAAAAGTGCTGCGGATTGATTTTTATATTTCCATTGTAATTATTATTTTGAATTTGGATTAATATTGGCCTTTTACAAAGATGAAATAGCGAACTATTAATTAATATAAATTCTTGGCTACATCTGAAAATATTTAGATGGACAATACATGCAATATTGATTTCAGAAATAATTTATGTAATATCTAGAACAAAAAGTTCTTTTTGAAGACTATGATCTCTAACAAAAGTTGTTACATGTGTAATTTGAATTATATAATTTGGCGAGAGAAAATAAATTAAAAATAATCTATCAAGTAGCTCATTTTTTCCCCTGCTAATTGCATCGATGATTTTATATAAATAAAATATATCGTACATCGATAATTTTATATAAATAAATATCATACATTAAAGAGAATTGCTTAGGTCCATCATATTGTTATTGTCATCACCATTATCACACGCTTTTTCTCACTCTCCTCTATCCAGCTCCTCTCCAATGTCCACCAATTATCTAGCATCTAACATCTACTCCAATACCTATTCAAATCCCCCAATGGAAGATTTAACATTAGTCTTGGGCAAACATGATAGAAACATAAAATTGCTAGCGCGATATTGACAACTAGTATGAAAACATAAAGTGATTTGTTTATGATAACGGTGATGGTCCTTATCAGATCTATAAATTAAAATAAAATGAGTTTGGTTGCGCAAGAACAAAAAAAATATATGAAAGAAAGAATATAAGACTTATTTTTCTGATACCATGTATTTGGAGAAAGAAAATAAAGTAAATAAAATATTTTTTTATTTAAACTTTTTGTTGCTTATATCAACATCGAATCTCTAAATAAACAAAATAAGTAAATCATAAATTAACAAAAAAATTAAGGATCCACTTTTTTCTCTCTTTCACTAATATAGAAACCCTAGATAAATAAAAAAATCATAAATGAACAATAGAACTCTCTAGCAACTCACTTTCTCTCTCTTTCACCAACATAGAAACCCTAGATAAGCAAAAACTATAAATCAACCAAATAACTTTATAGCGATCCACTTTTCTCTTTCTCTTCCACTAACATAGAAACCCTAGATAAACAAACTAGACCAACAAAATACTCTCTCTCTCTCTCACTTGTGTTTGTCATTTTGCAAAATCCCACTGCCTCACCAAACCATACAAACCCAATCCAACGGCCGATCACGCGAATCTCCAACAACAGTTATCGTGCTACACGAAGCAATATAAGCACCTCGCTCGCTTTCTCATAGTAGTTACGCTCCGAATGCCGTGCCATAAACCCGCCTCTGATTCCAGCTTCGCTCCTTGCTTGCTTCTCCTCTTTCTTCGTTTGCTCCGAAGGAACTGAGAAGCGCTCGTAATTCCTCAATTTCTTCGCCAATTCACCGTGCGCACTTGTTGAACCGTCGCTTCACTACCTCAGGTGGGGTAGTTCGCTCTTCTCTCTGTTTTCCTTCCCTTTCAAATTTCAACTTTTTCTCTCACTTCGTATTTGCTTAAGCTAACGAAGATAATAACCCCTTTTTGCGAGGGTAATTGCGACACATTTGGTACAGCTGGTGATAATGCAATTCATGGTATCCCCGTACCAATTGTTTTGAGAATTTTGGGTTTTTTGTATGTTGGATGTTGTCTGTGTTTGTTATTTGATGAAAAAGGGTAACATCAATTTCTCGTTATCTTTCATGACCCTTTTTGTTGTAAGATTGAGAACAATGGAGATATCTATTATTTTCATAGGTTAATTGAAGCAAAACAATTAGCTTGGGTGAAAACTGATGCCTTCTTATTTTCTAATTTAAGGAATTTTTTATTATGTATTCGTCTAGTCATGGCCTAATTTTATTAAGTTGTGGTTTTCTATGCTAGTGAAAGAGAGATAAGGGAAGGGAAGAAAGATGCCGCTGGAAACTTCTTTGTTAGTCTATGTTCTTTTTCTAACAAATTACATGGTTTAGATTACGCATGTTGGGTGTGTTTGTTTGCAAAAAGTAAAGAATAGAGGAATAAGGGAAGAAAGAAAGAAGTATTGGGAAGTGTGTAACTTTGTGAAGAGTTTGGATTGTTTATAATAAATTTCCCTTATTTCTGCACCCATCCAAACGGAGAGCATTTGGATCATCTAAGAGTAAAATTAGGATTAGTTATTTTGAGTAAAAAATATTATTTCTAAACTATCAAGCTTGTGTTATTTTTAAGTAGTCCAACATTTGAATTAAATTTTTGTTCCTAAAATATTTAGATCATCTTTTTAATTCGGATTAAAAAGTAGTCACAAGACTCACAACAATTTCTTAATGCACATTAGGAAGATCATTCAAACATCATAGGAATACAAATTTAATCATAATGTTGGACCACTTAAATATAACACTCTAAATCCAAAAAGTTTATTCTTGATTATTTAGAAATAATATTTTTACTCCGAATAACTAATCAATTTCATTCTTAGATGATCCAAAGGCCCTCTAAGGAAATAGGAAATAGGGAAATGGCCACGATCAAATATTATTAAATTGAAGAATAAGTCAATTTAACCTCTATTTTCTCTTCCCACAAACACATGGTATAAAGAAAAATAAATAAATTGGATTATTCTTTAATTTATCTCATGTTTGGTTGTGGCCTCTTTCATATTTCCTATTTTCTATTCCTTATTCTTGAACAACCAATTAAACTTACATGGGTAATTTTCAATATCATCAACATTTTCATATCTTGCTCAATAGCTATACTAGTCCATTTGTTTTTGTCATTTTAAAAAGGACTACTAACCCAAATAATAATTACAATAAAAACATTAATTTCCGTACATATAATCACTCTTTTCTTGGTACTATTCAGTATTGTCAGCTAATAACAATTAGGGAAGTACTATCTATTTGCATAAATTTTTAATAACAAGATTTTAGCTGACTAATAATTTCTTATCTGATTTGTTTTGTCTCTGTTTAATATTAAGAACGTTTTAGAAAGTTTTACTGTTCAATGACCATGTAGTATCAAACTGTTGTGTTAGTTACGACAAATTTTTGTGCAATGTAGTTGACAGTGTGTTAAATAGCTTCAATGTCACAAGAACAACAGGAGAAGAAAGAGAGGATCTGCAAGGCACTCAGTGCAATGGAATCACTTGGAATAAAAAGGAAAATAGTGATACCAGTGCTGAAGCGTCTTTTACATGCATTCGAAAACCAATGGGAGCATATTGAGGCCGACAGTTACAGTGCCCTTGCTGATGCCATTTTTGAGGCCCAAGATTCTCAGGTACAGAAAATAGCGGGAAGTCTAATTAAAATTAACCAATGGGACATGACTGATTCTTTGTTTAGCTATGTACTTGCCAACTCTAGCCTTAATCAAAGGGAAGTCTAATTAAAATTAAGCATTTCATTCGCACATGATGTATCTATGTTATTCTATTGACAGTCTGTCGATTTATGGATAAAGAAAAACTAAAGGTCCAACCAGCTACCCACCAGACTGATCTGTGAATGTATAAAACGTTGACTGTTTATTTATTCTTTTTGCCTAATTTTATCATCAGGTGGGATACAGTGCAGACAACAAGAGACCTGTCATGCCCGGAGAAAAGAGGCTGAAATCATGTAAAGATGCTGCACCTTCTCACGACCGTCGAAGGGATGGGCCTGAATGCCAACCTCCTCCCAAAAACAGGGCTCCTGCAAAAAAGAGGCCCTTGTTTGAACAGGGTGAGCTGTCTAGCAATTCAAGGGAACCATATGCTAGTAACAAACCTATACCGCATAATTCTGCCCTTATGTCACGGGAGAATGTTGCAATGACTTTGCCACATACAGGAGAGAGATCCGTTGCACAAAGTAGCAGAGGCACTTCCTGTCAGAACAATAACTTACTTTCTTCAGCAGACCCCATGACAGAGCTTGAACATGACCAAGCAGGCTTTGGGCCCCTTGCAATGGTGCATCCATCTTATTTCCTAGACTCATCAGCAAATGGTAAGTACCATTGTATTATCTTTCAGGCCAGTCTAGACTATAAAAAATAATTGTCTATTGTTCTCGCAGTGTTAAACAATATGTCTATAAACTCCTGATAAATTGAAATAAAAATCGTTAATGTTGTTAATGCCTTAATGGTATTGAACTTTGCTGATGTCTTTTTTACAATGATCACAAGAATGCCGATTGTTGATGTACCCATGCTACATTATGAATTAATATCTGGAATTTTGTAGTTCATCCAAATTCTCATGGAAGCAGCATAAGGAAGGCCAGAGGAAAGGAAAAAGAAATCATCGACTCAGAAGGTCAAGGTACATCAGCAAATCTGGAGCTAGCTGCTACAGAGGATGTTAACCTATCCTTTATATGCCGAGATAAACTTCTATGTGACCCCAATTTCCAAATGCCTACTATTGAGGCTGTATGCCAAGATGTTGAGGAGAGACACTTGAGATCTTACAAAATTCTTGATCCAAACTTTTCTCTCCGAAACATTCTTGAAGCAATGTGCCGCAGTTTCTCAGAGCTTGGCCATACACCCCAGGAAAAGAGAAGAAATGGTAATATTAATATCATCCCTGCACCAGGTGCACAACATCTTTGTGAGAGATTGCCAGCAGCTCTCCCATTCAACGGTAGCAATAGTATGTTCAACATGGCTCTGGTATCAACTGGTGCAAGCAGACCAATTTATCATGATGACATAAGCAGGGGTGAAGAAATGATGCCAATCTCCATCGAAAGGGTTGCAGGAAGCCTCGAGGAGCACCCTCTTCAATTTCGCTACATTGCAAGAAATATACCATACCAGAACGCTTACATAAGTATCAATCTTGCCAGAATAGATGATGAGAGCTGTTGTTCCGACTGTCATGACGATTGTCTCCAGAATCCTTTTGGGTGTGCATGTGCAAGTGAGACGGCAGGTGTTTTTGTGTACACAATGGACGGAGTTTTACGGGCTGAGTTCTTGGAAGCATGCATGGCATTGTTGCGCGATCCAAAGCAATGGGATTTCTTTTATTGTAAGGAGTGGTGTCCTTTGGAGAGACTCAAGAATGAAGAGCAACCTGAGAAGTGTAAGGGGCATTTAATGCGGAAGTTTATCAAGGAGTGTTGGGCTAAATGCGGGTGCAACAGGCAGTGTGGCAACCGGGTCGTGCAAAGAGGCATCACATGCAACCTTCAGGTTTTTACTGTCATGATTTAATAGTGCTCGTATAGTCTGCTTCAAAGATAATTGGAGAAACATTCACAGTAGAGAATATTTAAAAGTTATGGAAAATGCATAAAAACAAGGGTAAACAAAAAAAATGGTTTGATTGATAAAACATCTCTATTGTGTACTCAAAGATGTTTAAATGTGCTATTAAGACAAGTTTGCAATCTCAATGCAATCCTGGAACAAAAGGGAATCCCAATATACGTCTTTAGTTTCTATTTTTTATTTAAATTTCTGATAATCTGACCTTAAACATCAAGTTGTGACCTTAACTAGGATGTGCTGCTAAAATATATCATGAGAATATTTTCTTTTTGCAGGTATTTAAGACAGGGGAGCAGAAAGGGTGGGGTCTGCGTACAATGGAAGACCTACCAAAAGGGAAGTTTGTGTGCGAGTATGTAGGTGAAATACTCACAAATATTGAGCTATATGACCGCCACTTGAGTTCCAGAGGCAATAAGCGTCACACTTATCCAGTTTTACTTGATGCTGACTGGAGTACAGAGGGGGTTTTGAAAGATGAAGAGGCACTCTGTCTTGATGCCACATACTATGGTAACGTTGCCAGGTTTATCAACCACAGGTAAATGTTTGCTTATGTAGAACAATTGCTTATTTGGTCTCTTATAAATTGGGTATATTTTAAATTTTGTTCCTTTATGGTGAAAGGTGTTTTGATGGGAACTTGATCGGGATACCAGTAGAAATTGAAACTCCTGACCATCATTACTACCATGTAAGTGATCTAAGAAGTGATGAATGTATCTCCTTGACTTTCTTATATTTTTGCAATCCGTGCCCCAAACGAAGTCGGCAAGCCACTGCAAAATTATCCATTGGGCTAATTGTTTCCGTGTCTGCTTTGTTTTCAGCTGGCTTTTTTCACAACTAGGGATGTGTCAGCAATGGAAGAGCTAACATGGGTAATGTAGCTTTGTTTTTGTATACACTTATTAAAACCAGTCGATGCAGTTTCTACAACACTTCTGGCATTGGAATTAGTTTGCTCCACATGGTGACTTTTTAACTATATATATTATATGTTTTCAGGATTATGGCATAGATTTTGATGACCACGAGCACCCAATTGAGGCCTTCTCTTGCAGATGTGGGAGTGCATTTTGTCGCGACAAGAGCAGATTCACAAGTAAGTTTATGTTGCCAGTCATACAAGCTGTTGTTTGTGAACTGCAGGTACCAACCTGCCATCATATATGTTAATGCATACTATCAAAGTTTCAAAAGACCACCTTAATAAGGTAACTGTAAAAGAGCCCCATTCTTGAGGTTCACCATTTTCAGTATGGCAAATTTGAAAAGTGTCTATTTTTGTTACTCAGAAGTCAGCACTAAAACTCTCAGTAGTTTTAGAAATTAGTACGAGGCAACGAGAAATGACAACAATTAAATTGCCTTTTTCAATGTTGGATCCTTAATAACACTTATATAATTCAACCTCTATGAGGAGCATAATTGTCATTTTTTTCATGATTTACAAAAAGTGAACGTAATAGTATTTGGATTATTGGGAACTTCTGTTATGTTGTTTGACTAGAGATGGCTTTCAACTATCATGGGACCTTTTCTTTAAATGGTGTAGTGAATTGGCACTTAACAGAAGGTAGACTGGAATTATTGTAAAGAACGTAGATCATCACATACATAGTTGCGATATAATTCTTGGTTTGCAAACAATGTATGTGATCCTATGTTGCATCACAATTGGGATTATAGACAAAAGGTGCAACTAATAGTTGTGGTTTTCATAGTTTTAGAGCTCTTAATTTCACGCTTTCTATGCTCATGCTACTAGAAAGACTTTGATCATGAGAAAGGGTTTTTCTATATCTACTTCACAATTCAGAATTTTAGCAACCCTCTCGTTTTGTTAAGTGCATCTAAAATTTGACATCTCATCTTTTATTGTGCTTCTCTCTTCACTCTTGTTTTAATACTTGATTTCTTTTCTTGCAGAAGAGAGCTCAAGAAAACTAGTTTTACGCTGATATAATGAATTGCTGATAATTGTGAAATTGTTTTGTCTTTCTTGTGGATAATCGAATGCTAGCAAGATTAACCTGGCAAATTTTGCTCTAGATATTGCTATTTTGTTGTGATTAGATAGGCTAGTGTAACTAATAATATATTGCGCAATGTTTTTCTTAACGAGGTGAATAGTTTGCTAGGGTATCCATAAAAAATGTAGAAAATACGTTTTCGGAAGGACATAACGAGGTTGGAAAGGAACTAATCAACCGGCTAGCATTTTTCTTTGTTAGATAGACATTCCATGTTGAGAATGATGTCAAACTTGCTATTTCGCTTGAAAATAAATGAAGTTTACAGAAAATTAGAGAAGTATCGCTTTGTAGGTGGCCAATTAGTGAGAAATAAAAGATATAAAAATCACAAATTCATGCGTGATTCACAAAAGGGAAGAAGACAGCTTATTTCTCCATCAGAATAACGTTATAGTCTTTCTAGGGAAATAACAATTGTAATATATAATTCTAGAATTTGTACAGCATAATTAGAAAATAACCAACAGTTACATAGCCATGTAATTCCTCAGTAAATTGATATATAAAATTGGAATTGCTTAACATCATTCTCTCTCCCATCATCCCATTATCTCAAAAAAAAAAAAAATTTCTTTTTTACCATTAGTTAGTACTTTAAACTAAAAATTCAGAGGGCACATGACGTACGTGCACGTTTGCTTTTGCACTATTATCAATTTCGCCTCTCTGTGCCTCTTAGCAAAGTCTAAGACGATTTCTAACAGATATATATGCGTAAGTCTATATTCATAATGCAATGCCAGATTACACAAACTGGTTGCACATAAGATAATTAACCATCCTGACTAACATGCAAACATAGTTGACACACTGAACTACACATTTTTTTTTTTTCCCGTTCCCATTGCTTTGAATATTACATAGATGACCATTGACCAACCTCTTATTTTAGACAGAATAAAAACTAATATATCTTCTTGTATTCCTCCTGCCTCTTAGCTATATACTCAAAGAGGCTGCCATCAAAGCAACGCCTGACTGCCTCTTTGGACAGAAATCCTTCTTCATCTCTAGCCAGAACATATAATACAAACCACTCGCTCTTGGAAGCGATCCTGTGTTAAATTTAATATCATTTATTATCAATCTAATTCTCCAAGCCTCAAAGGAAGAAATTAAATACATTTTATGAACTAGAACTTACCATCCAAATGGGTCGAATGAGCATCGATTCCCCTCAGTCATGTTCCATAGCTCCCTCAGAGTCATCTTGTCTGGATTTGTGCGCGCATACTTGCTAAACATGTTCTCAAGCTGAATTGGCATGTACCTAATTACATAGCAGTAAAATCTCATAAATAAATGTTCCTAGATTAAAATCTTATATAAGGTAATCAACATCTGAAAATTTTCTTTATGAAATAAGTACCTTCCTTCAGTGTCATAAGTTCCAGAGTCACTAGCATGTTTAGCTTTGTGAATGTTGTGGATATAAATTGGGAAAAAAGGTGATGGCATCCAGCCCTGCAATTACAAGGATTAATTACTGAAAAAAGGTACTTAAAATGGAAATTCCTTGGAATATGAACGTACCGGTAGAGTTGCATAGCTCATGACACCATTGATTGCTATCGCCAAAATGAAAGATACGATCACATTAAACCCTAGAGCCCGGAATCCTAATAAATGTGATTCACTATTAGACAATCAGACTGATTGCAACTTACAATTCTAAAATTAAATAGTAAACCAATCTCTCTAGATTTCAACATTGAAATCAGGACAGTGAAACAAAAAAATTGTGATCTTAACTAGACCCGAGAAGACCTCGCCATTTGCTGTTGATTTGTAATGAAAATTTTGATTAAGATTAATTAATTATCTCCATATGTTTTCAAAGTAATCCTAGACAAGTAAAGACTGTGCCATTTAAGGTTTTTAATTTGTCAATAATTTTGTTTAAGATTGATTAATTACCTCCATATGTTTCCCAAGGGTAGATGATGCCATTATCGTCTAGGTCGAAAAATGCGACGTGTTGTTGCATAACACTTAATTGGTAATGTCGGTGATCTGTAGTCCCTTCTGGATGGTTTACATCTGGTGCTGCCAGAGCTCTTGCCACATCTGTAAAAGTATTTTTTTTTTCCAAAAAAAAAAATAATAATAATGTAAAATTGAACATGCATGTTGATCAAATCACTTAAAAATTTTAAGTTTAGCTGTCTAATTGATCCAATAAGGCGAAATTGCCCCTTTTCCAGTTTTGTTGACAACCTTGTTATTTTCGAAACAACATTGACTAGCCTTTTGACCCATGTAAGAGTAACTGAAATATTGATTCAAAAGGTACAAATTGTAACGGCCAAAAAGTAAAAAGGAAACAATTCAAAACTCACAAGGCTTAGGCATGTGCCTTTCAAGGTCATCTCGTACCGGTCTGACAATTGTTAGCGGCGCCTGAAGCGCCACTGGAGACGTACTGTCCCTTTCATTCGTTTCTATCTTTCTATCGGTATCAGTCATCGCTCTCTCACTAAACTAGACTTGCTCAATTGCTTCTATACTGTACTTCTGATCACGAATAAGATGGGAAACAAGATATAAAATAACAAGTACGAGGTCAGATAAGAATGGGTGTGCTACGTGGTGGTTGTGCAGGTTTGCATGGCACTTGGGGACCCATCTTTGCGTGCACGTGGCATGTAGTCTCTTTCTCTGCTTGCTTCGTGTCAGTCGCACTGGCACTGGCGCTTGCCTTAGTTGGGTCGATTGGGTTTTGGGGTGGTTGATCATTGTCTATATATTGGCCCAAAGAAGTAAATGGGTGCTGTTGAGCTTGCATCTTAGGCCCAAAGCTACTTGAGGATTAACTGAGCTTGCATCTTTGGCAAATTCATGAACTAGGATTCTAGAAACAAGAACTAGAACAAATTTTATGAGTTTGTAGAAATTAGAAACAAAAACTTATTTCTTGTTGGTATTTTGTTTGAATTTTGTGAAAACTAAAAACAAAAGCTTGTTCTTTGTTCATGAAGGCGCCAAACATATCTAAGTATATATTGTTGAGTTTTAGGCCCAAATTGGGCCCGGCCCATTTTTGCTTTCTCCCTTTATTTACTTCCTCCATCCTGTCGCTAGGTTAGAGTGTGCTTGTGCTCTTCTTGGCTGCCGAAGACAGAGAGTGAGAGAGAGAATAGAGTGAGAGAGAGATAGGGTAGATAGAGAGAGGTAGAGATAGAGAGAGAGAGTGATTGCTTGTTCTAGCAATTGAGACACTCTTGTACCTTCTTGTATTCTCTTGAGAGCCTCTTAGAAACTCTTGTAATCTCCTTGGTGAATAGTAAAATTTGTCGGTTCGTTGCCTCCCGGTGGAGTAGGCTCGGCCGAACCACTTTACTCTTGTGTTTTCTCTTCTCTTGTGCTTGTTGTGCCTCGATCTATACACGGTAACATCTTTCCTCTATTGGTGCTTGATATTTGGTTGTATGCAATTGGTTGTTTCCAACTTCTTGATTGTGTAGTTGTGGTACCGTACCGATTATTTCTCAACAAGTGGTATCAGAGCGACAGGTTCGTTGGTACGGTTTCAACTTGGGCAAAATATGGCAATGGCAAACCCTAGTGTAGCATCCATATTTGGGATTGAGAAGTTTGATGGGAAACAAAATTTTGCATTGTGGCAAGGCACGGTTCGTGATGCCCTTGTGCTTCAGGGTTTAGATGATGCCTTGAGTGATACCAAACCAGCTGGGTTAGAGGATGATAAGTGGAAGACGTTGTGTGGTAAAGCCCTAAGTACAATCCGGTTTTGTTTGTCGAATGAGGTCAAAGCCCCGTTCATGGCCGAGACTTCTCCGAATGACTTGTGGAAGAAACTGGAGGAGATGTATCTGTCTAAGTCCTTGGCAAGTCGGACTGCTTTGAAGAAGCGGTTGTACCGACTTAGGATGGAGGAGGGTACGGACTTGAGGGTTCACCTTGGTGCGTTCAACACTTTGGTAAGAGATGTGCTCAATGCGGGTGGAAAGATCGAGGATGAGGATCAAGCTTGTTTGTTTATGGCATCCCTACCAAAGTCGTATGATGCTATTACGATGCCTTTGTTGGGGAAGAAGAGCGAGCTAACCATGGCGGAGGTGACCACCGTACTTTTGGATTCCGAGTCCTTGAGGAGGCGTGAGGAGGATGTGCCAGAATCCTCCAATGCGCTAGTGACTGTATCGGATCGGCGGCGACGGAAGAAATCCGGTCATGGGACATGCCATAAGTGCGGGAAGCCTGGTCACTTTCGACGCGACTGTCCCGAGTTACGACAGGTTAGTCCTTCTACACATGGATCTAGTCACACGGCGGTTGTGGTCGGTGATGTGGATGATATTTTCTTGTGTGTTGGTGAGGAGGATGTGACTGAGACTGTTGTTGGTGGGATGAGTGGCGGTAGCAGTGGTGCCTTGAGTAGGTGGGTGTTAGACTCTGGTAGCACATTCCATGTTTGTCCACGGAGGGATTGGTTTTATTCCTTGCGTGAGCAGTCCGGTGGCACTGTGACTCTGGCTGATGGGTCGGCTTTGTCGATCGTTGGAGTTGGCACAGTAAGATTTCGGATGTGGGATGGTGTGGTTCGTACGGTTACTGATGTTCGGTATGTGCCTGGTGTACGAAGGAGTCTTGTGTCACTCAGTGAGTTGGATTCACGCGGGTTTGAGTTCAGAATCCGTGATGGATTCATGGAGGTACTTCGAGGTGATAGAGTTGTCATTCGAGGTGCTAGGCACGGTGGCCTCTATGAGGTGGTTGGTACGGTGGAGTCTGCGGCCACTGTCGTATCGACCGGCACTATAGCTTGTGGAGCTGTAGGAGGTGACTATGTGGCCCATTGCAGTGGAGTTGCTGCGGTGGTTGAGGGCATGTCACACATTGCACAGCAGCCTGGATTAGGGCATGCTGGAGACGGTAGGCTTGACTGTCTTGGTTCTTCTGGTGGACGCCTTGATGCCGGTGGAGGCAGGCGGGGACATGTGGTTGCTGATTCCGCATGGTGCATTGGACCTGGGCGGCCACTGGCCGTGGACTCAGGTAGATGCGGTTAGTCTCTGGATTTAGAGGCTTGTGGGAGGTGATGTGGTTACCGACAGATAGACTATTGGGCTGTGATGCTTGGCACTTGATTGTGTATGGAGCGAAGATTAAGGTGTATGCTTGTGAAGATCAAGGTGTATGCCTGTGAAAATCTACGTGTATGCTTGTGTTGCCAATTTGAGCCTACGGTGGAGATTTGTTGAGTTTTAGGCCCAAATTGGGCCCGGCCCATTTTTGCTTTCTCCCTTTATTTACTTCCTCCATCCTGTCGCTAGGTTAGAGTGTGCTTGTGCTCTTCTTGGCTGCCGAAGACAGAGAGTGAGAGAGAGAATAGAGTGAGAGAGAGATAGGGTAGATAGAGAGAGGTAGAGATAGAGAGAGAGAGTGATTGCTTGTTCTAGCAATTGAGACACTCTTGTACCTTCTTGTATTCTCTTGAGAGCCTCTTAGAAACTCTTGTAATCTCCTTGGTGAATAGTGAAATTTGTCGGTTCGTTGCCTCCCGGTGGAGTAGGCTCGGCCGAACCACTTTACTCTTGTGTTTTCTCTTCTCTTGTGCTTGTTGTGCCTCGATCTATACACGGTAACATCTTTCCTCTATTGGTGCTTGATATTTGGTTGTATGCAATTGGTTGTTTCCAACTTCTTGATTGTGTAGTTGTGGTACCGTACCGATTATTTCTCAACATATATGATCCCAAATTCCCGACCACACTTGCCAAGAAAAGAGGGAAGAAGTGGCGATTGAAAGAAATTGAGAACTACCAATTGTTGAGAAAATAGAATCGCAGTTTGAAAATATTTATTAGTTTTCAAAAAAAGAAGGTAATCAAATAATATTTTTTTTTTGGGTAACTATCAGAGGAAGGACTATTAGTGACACCTGTGGCCCCACCCTTGTATCAAGTGGCAAATAGCCCGTAGCCCTTTTTTCTGTGCAGTCTAGTATGGAAATTGATTAGTGTCATCGCACTCTGTGCCATCGCTATTCATTCAGCGCTCTATTCTCTCTACTCATCCAGCGCGTATTTTTTATTCATTTCGTTATTATAAGTGTTCATTTTGTAGTAGAATTGTTCATTATTTTATAAGTGTTCGCTTTGTTCACTATGTTCATTTTGATTTTTTTTTGCCAAAAAGTTCAGTTGGGTCAATACAAATGTTCAGTTAATTGAGTATAACTGTTCAGTTAGTTGCAACAGAAAATATAAATGTTATGAGCAAATATGTTTATTTTATTAAGTATAAATGTTTAGTTTAGTAAGTATGAATGTTCAGTTTAATAAGTATAAATGTTCTGTTATTTACATATAAATGTTCAGTTAGTTGCAACAAAAATGTAACTGTTATAAGAAAAACACCAAGTGAAGGGATCATGAACCGAACAAAAAACACATGAAAAAAATTAGAAGTAGAAATGAACCGATCTAGTTCAAATTAAATTTTTTCTGATTCTACCCCTGCCTCCTAGCGCACCTCTTGACCCACGCGCGACTCTAATTCTAGCGCGATTCTGTCGTATTTAACTGAATATTTTTTATTATCAAACTAAACATTTGTAACATACAGCAGCGATGGCAGGAATGATTTATTTAGCGATGACAGTTATAATAGCTGGTCTAGCACTTGACAGTTCTTGTTGAATGGCTGTTGTATTTTGGGCTGTGGCTGGTGATGAGAGGCCAGGTCTGGGCCGAAACAAGTAAACATGTACCAAACCACTATTGTTTGGGCCCAATAGTGAATCAAGGATAAACAACAGGGAAACATCTTTTTCCTTCAAAGAGGAAAGGATATAGACAATAAAAAGCAGCAAAATAAAAAACGTTGGCAGAGATTGAGAACCAGTTACTCTTAAAGCACTTATTACATATATGGAAGTTCCATTATTCTAACAAACCAAGTCAAGGCAAACATAACATGTACCAATAATAATATTTTACTAGTCACACGCTAATACTTCTCTTAATAGACTTGAACCCATATTTTCACTGGTATTTAGAAAGCTGCCTCTGAGCTAGGTACTCAAAGAGGCTACCATCAAAGCAGGTTCTCATTGCCTCTCTTGGAAGGTATCCATCTTGATCTCTAGCAATAAGCCATAGTAGTATCCATTCCCCCAAGTTTGCAATCCTATAAGCATCACACTTACCATCAACATGTAAATTTATCATTTTTTTATCGTCTCCAATATCTAGTAGGTTTCGAAACTGACTGGTATATATGGGTTCCAAAATTGGAATTGCAAGGTTGATATATTTACCTTCCAAAGATGTCATAAGTCTCCCAATTGCCATTTGTCATGCGCAGAATGTCCCAAAAGCTGAGCCTATCTGGCACAGTGCGTGCATACTTGCTGAAGATGTTCTCGAAAGAAACTGGCACATACCTGAAATTGAAATTGTGACAATTTGATGCAAAAAAAGTTACAAATTAAAAAAAAAGAGAGAACATATCTCCATGTACTACATTACCTTCCTTCTTTGTCATAAGTATTAGTGTCGCTTCCATGCTTGGCCTTATGGATGTTGCGTACGTAAATTGGGAAAAATAGAGACGGTATCCAACCCTGTTACGAAAATTGTAAGTAAAACTCAAAGCGATAAGAATAAGTAATAAGGACACCGTAACAATCAAATGATCAAACTCCAATAGTTTTATTCTGTTGTGAAAATTGGTAGGATAAACAAAGACTGGAAATTAGTCCAAAGAGTAGAGAGGTCTTATCAGTAAAAATGATAAGTATAACAAACCGGAAGTGTCGGATAGCTCAGGCCTACATTGATGCTTATTGCCAGGATTAGAGAAAATAAAGGGTTCAATCCGATCAACCTCATTCCTGTCATCACACATTACACAAATCACTTTAGCAAATAACAAGGAGATTTCACTTTTCACTGCAGTTATGTGTTAAAATCTGTAGATCGATAAACCCCCAAATTAAAAAAGAACATAGGATCCAATTTACCTCCATAAGTTTCCCAGGGGTAAATAATACCATTGCCGTCAAGATCGAAGAAGGCAACATGCTGCTGGAGCACACTCATTCCATGGTGCTCATGCCCCGGTGTTCCCTGCGGATGATCTATATCTGGAGCAATGAAAGCCCTTGCAAGATCTAAAAAAACAATAGTTTTGTTAAAAAAAAACATATAATAATAGAATAATCTATGATATTACAAAGCTTAGTTTCCCAAAGAAAGTTGTTTGATCTTCTTCTCTCTAGCTATTTACTTTAGTTGCTTGTTTGAATTTTTCATATAATCTCTTTACTTTCTTTGTAAATGTTCCTGGTTTTCTGATCGTGTGTATAAAAGAGGAAACTATCAGTTTACTTATGAGAAATTTGGCATGACAATAAAATCCCAAAAGTTTCAGAATTCTCCATCTCCAAATAAAATCACTGATATCTCCTATCAGATAAATCCCTAATTCCCCTCTAAAGCTTATACGATTCCTGTTTTCACAAATAACAATTTCCTATAATTTCTCGGTTAGGTGAATTTTTCTTGTCACAAAACGTACTAAATTTATACTTTAAGTGAATTTTTGTATATTTTACCAGAAATAGTCTCAACTTTGAAAAAAAAAAAAAAATTTAAAAACAAAGGTTCTTGATCAACCAAGCTATCTTGATTTATCGGAAAGAATTTAGCTCCTTTTATATTTCTATGATAGATCAGAATTAAGAAACTTACAAGGCTTGGGAATGTACTTCTCTAGATCAGCACGAACTGGCCTCTCAGCGGTCACCGGTGCCTTCTCTGCTACGGTCGAAAGCTCTTCCTTCTCACTGGCCATGATCACTTGCTAATTAGAGCTGATTATATTTCTATCCTCTCTTTGATTTCTCTTTCTAACTTGGGGTGGTCATAAACAACACCAACTTCGTTTATATAGAAGAGTTCCACCAGAGGGAAACGCAATTAAGTTCTCCAAAAACAGGGAAAAAGACCAAAGGGTTTAAGGGAAAAGATAAGATAGAAGGCGAGGTTGGCGAGCGTTTTTACTGACCGTTACACGCAAGCATTACTTGTTTAGGCACAAAAGAAGTGTGGTACTGGTACGTCCCATGCACTCCGGACCAACTCTGTAGTCCGATGTAAATCCAACCGTCCAAATATTATTTTCTATTCTTCTCATTTTGATCTGATGGTTAGTTTTGTTTTCAAGGGTAATAGTATCCAACTTATGGTGCAGTAGGTTTTGCTCTCTTGGATTGTCGTGGGGTCCAGAGGGTTCTTTGGGATATCGGGGCCCACCAGACGTAATAGGCAGCAAAGTTCCAATTTAAAGTGTTAACTTCTAGTACCATGAAAGAAAAAATAAGGGTGTGTTTGGCAACTGCTGGAGTAAGCTTATTCAACTTTTGGAATAAGCTTTTCTCTCTCCTCTCTCCTCTCTCCTCTTATTCCGAATAAGGGCTAATACCACCATAGAGGTGGTATTAGAATAAGGGGTTTGAATAAGCCTTATTCGGAATAAGGTTTATTCAAAAGACGTTTGGCAACATTCCGAATAAGTTTTATTCAGAATAAGCTTATTCATTCCGTTGCCAAACACACCCTAAGTCTCCAAGAAACAACATGGGATCATCTCCAACACGGCAACGTGGAGAAACAGAGATCAGAGGTTATGTTAAAATGAAGTGTTTTAATGGTTGGATAGGAACCTGGACAAAATGTCTTGACGCAATTTCTGAAATTAATAAAGGAAGATATGAAGATATCTGCCGGGGGGGACAGATACGCTTCCACTCTCACTTAGATAGGCTTGTTTTAATAAGCAATAACAACAAAAGTGCTTTTAGCGTGAAAATAATTGATGAGTAATAGTTGTACCAAAATGTTTTAGTACATCTTATTATGGCATATGAATTATGATATATAATCATGATACTTCTGTGGATGTATATACTTATAGATATGGTTACGGTAGGTACTATTTTAGATAGGTTATATAACAATCTGATATAAATTGCATGCCATCGAATTATTAACCACATACTTTTGAAACATTGGACGGTATAAAATATTTTTAAATTATTCGATTCATGAGTATACAACTTTCAATTACTGTTATTTTGTCATATGACTTCGTGTCTAATAGGATGTTTACATATCCATTTTGATCCGATTTGGATCCAAATTTTGCTTGAATTTATGTGTTTTTTAACTCAGTTTCATCATTAGGTTAGACTTAGAAGCTAGGTACTGTTATGGTCCGTTGATTTTTTACCTAACCAAGTGTACAAGCGGTCCGCTTGAACCAAATTCGACATTTTCCAAAATTTTCAAGCTAGACGGATGACTAGAGGTTTCAAATTTTGGAGAGGTTTTAGACAGAGACAATAACTAGGGTTTCACAGCTAGAATCTTCAGGTGACCCGCTAGAGTAATCGTTTATTAGGAGCTTATAGTTGTGAACCTATTAATTTAATTGCATTTGCATGTTTAATTTGTTTTCTTTTGTGATGGCATTGTTAAAATTCTAATTATTTTAGTAATAAAATCGAAATTTAATAGTATTTTTAATTTTTTTGCAAGTGGCATACCCAGAAAAGGTGGATAGCAGACGGCCCAAGAGAACACAATTTGTTTCTTCAATCCATAAAGACCCAAAAACCACCCCTCTAATGAATTTAACTAGTTTTAATATCTTTGAAGGTTATAGCAGCAGCTAATTCCATATTTCCTCATCTGAATTACTAAAAAAAATGAAATTATTAATTATTAAAATGAGATATCCGAATCAATCAGAATAAGTTACATGACAAGTAAAACTCAAATGATCTAATGTTTCACATAAGTTAGAGATTACAAAACTAGCAAACCGGTGCTAGATCACTATCTTGATTAAGAGGTATCATATTACTTTAAGAGTAAATAATATTTCAACAAAATATTTTCAGAAAAAATTAAATTCGAATTAAGAGCTACAACAATATATGGGTCAGCTCTTTTTTTTAAAAAAAAAAAAGATCGTCTGCTACAGCATATCGAGTTGTCAATATACAACAAAAGGAGAAAAACACTATTTTAACCTTCTATCGCACAGCATAAAAGTTAGTACAAATCACAATAGTTTAATCAACGAAGCCGAAAGTTTTTTCACATGAGTTCAAATTTATTCAATATAAACAGTAATACTCATCTTCTAATTTACCAATTGAGTCTGATCAAACCTTAGAATGCACAAAAGAAACCCTCTTCCAAGGCTTATAATCGTCACGGTCAAGCATTTGTTCAACCTCCTCAAACTGCAACCCTTTGGTCTCTGGTACAAGAAGGAATATAAGAACAAATGCCACACACGAAATGCCACAAAACAACAGAAACGTTGATGCTGCGCCTAGAGCTTGAGTCAGACTCAGAAATGTCTGAGTCACAATCAAATTTGAGACCCAATTTGCAACAGCAGCAATGCCTCCACACAAGCCACGGAACCTCAGGGGGTATATTTCAGAGTTGACTATCCATGGTGCTGTACCCATGCCAGGTGAGTAGGAGATGATGTAAAGGCCAAGTACTATGATGGCTAACCAGCCAAAATTACTTGGACAGCCTTCTGTAAACCAATCACGATGACCCGCATGGCAGGTAGCTTTTGTTGCATCATTTGAGATCAAGCAGGCACCTGGGAGAAGCTGGAGATGGAAAGCAATACAGAGATGGGGTAACTGTTTATTGTTGAAACAAAGCAAAATAAGAAACAAAACTACATAGTACCAACAAGTGATCTTACCCTATTGCCACTATGAGCACAGAATCCGCAACCAGATTTTGGCTTCAAGCAGTCAACACACTTCCATGAGATTTCGGTGTCGAAATTGGGGCATGTAGAATTAGTGAAGTACTTTGTCTCTGCAATTCCCACAGCTGGGGAATGAATTGCAGCTCCAAAAAACAAGCCACCAAGCAACGCTAACATTGCTATAATACCAATCAGGCTGATAAGCATTAACCGTCTTCTCCCTACTCTATCCACAAAGTACATGCTAACAATTGACCCTAGCGCATTAAGTCCTGAGGTAATAAGTGACAATGCTAAAGCAGTGCTATTGGCTGCAAAGCCGGCTAGTTGAACAATGGTGGGGCTGTAATACATGACGGTGTTTATGCCGACAAATTGTTGCGCTACCTGACAAAGGACCCCAGCAATGAGCCCCCTTCTTACAACTCTGGTGCTTAATGCTTTCTTTAATTTTGCAAATAATGAGCCTTCGCCTATCGATCCTTCCTCAGCTATTTCTGCCTCAACTGATGCACGCAATGCCTCAATTTCTTTCTCAACCTCATTCTTTGGATATATTTTTTGGAGTATAGCAGCTGCTTCCTCTTTCCTCTCCTGTTTCATGAAAGGTTGTGGGTGATTGAATAGAATAATTTTCTGAAACAAGGCTTTATAATGCCCTTCGGCACAATATAAATACCTTTCTATAGAGCCATCTAGGTGATTCTGGTAGCATAAGCATCAGTATGAATTGGACAAATGCAGGAATTGTGGCAACACCAAGCATCCATCGCCATGTACCTGGTGCCTGTATGATAGTTTTTAGAATTTGCACTTTTATTCTTCAGAGCTAGCATATAAATAAATAAAGAAACAAATAATAGAGGAAGCCAAATTTTCAACATTGATCCAGTAAAACGACAAAAAACAGTCAAATCATAAAAATTTCTGTCAAAAAGTCAGCCAGAGCCTTTTGTCCCAAACAAATTGGGGTAGGCTAGAAATGACAACCCGACCCTGGTCATTTCTTGTATATATGGCTGAGTTTTTAGGCTGGCTCACCAAGCCTATCGCAAGCATGCGGGCTTGAACCCTGGACCTCTTAGAAGAGAGCCCATTGCTCTTACCACCTCTTAGAAGAGAACCCTGGACCACATGCCATTGAAATTTCTGTGTATCTTCCAAATGTCTAAAATAACATCAACACTCCCTTTCCATTTTCCAAAGATATCCTATCACAGAGTTTACCTGTCATGTTCTTTACAAGGATGAAAGCAGGGGTACGTTGGGTATTTACAGAGGGGCTCAGGTAAAATCTCCCATTCATGTGTTCAAAAACTCTCTTAGAAAGAGTACACATTATTTGATAAATTCTTTATTTGTATCAATTAAATTTGTTTAGGCCTGGACATGGAAATATTCTCGAAACGAAAAATAGAAATAAGGATCTCAAGGATAAAAACTGATACTAACCTTAGTAAAAGCAAGATTTATAAGGTAAGCCAAAAACTGCCCTCCAGTAATAAGCAAACCATTAGTGCTAACAAGGGCCCCTCGTATCCTTGCGGGAGAAGCCTCAGATATGTAAAGTGGTGCTGTCATGGATGCCATGCCGACACCAAACCCCACAAAAACTCTCCCAAGAATTATAATTGCAGGAATTGGTGCAGCAGCCATTACTACAGCACCTACAAAAAATAGCAGATCAGCCAGTAAGATGGACGGTCGGCGACCAAACCGGTCGTTCATCCACCCACCAAAGCCAGCTCCTATTATGGCTCCTGCCACTGCCATACTTACAATTGTTTCCTATTTGTTAACAAAATGTCAAGAAATTTTATTATCTTTTGTGATCCAATAATACTTTCTTGAAGAATTGAATCTATTTTAATTTTACAAAAAAAAAAAAAAAAGATACATGGCACCTATTTAATTGACTATTATGCACTGCATCTTTTGTTTTGATATAAATACATAGCAAAGCTGACAATTGAATATTTTACGTAGCAAAGGAAATTAACCTTAAGCGGTACCACTGTAACAGCATAATGATGGAGCTAATGTACCAGCAACAAATATATTTCTCACAGTACTTGTTACGTTTGTCTAATTAAACTTTTTATTAAGAATTATGAGTATTTTTTAAGGAAGCCTTGATTAAAAGGAGATAGAGATGGACCTGTAGGACAGTGTTTCTTTTAACAGATTTGAAATCTTCTTTGATATATAGAAGAGCTCCTGATATGACACCTGATATTGAAAATTTTGCAAGAAGGGAGAAACTTCAATAACATTTTATCAGGAAGTTCCATAGTCTAAGATTAACAATAAGCAGCAGATCTTACAACTTTTTATATAAAACTGATCCTAATATTAACTTGACAAAACAACACAAAACGAAAAGCATAATGACTGGGTTCGGCTTTTACAAGGGACCACAGAACCTGATTATCCTTTATTAAATCAAGACTGTTATCATCAATACATGTGGACCTCAGCTGTCTATATAGAACAAATACAGCTTTCAACTATCATTTCATTGACAATATTTACTGCCCAACAATGTTAAAAACACTTAACAAGCTTTTAATTAAAAAAAATCTTTTACATACCAGT
This sequence comes from Rhynchospora pubera, assembly GCA_028095005.1. Taxonomy (NCBI): domain Eukaryota; kingdom Viridiplantae; phylum Streptophyta; class Magnoliopsida; order Poales; family Cyperaceae; genus Rhynchospora; species Rhynchospora pubera. The sequence continues at coordinate 329,769,689 of CM051460.1, forward strand.
GTCGTAGCCGAAGAGGAGGCCACCGATACCAGCAGAAAAGGCTAGTTGAAGGATGTAGGGTTGCCTCCATGTCAGCTTCAGGCACTCCTTGAATTCAGTTTTATCGGCTTTATGAACACCTCCTTCCATCTTCTATCACAGGAAAGGACACTAGCTTACCGAAATTGGCCACGTGTACTGCGCTCCACTAGTTAGCTTTCTCTACTATGAAAAACTCAAGATGAAACACATTTAAGAGAAAATTACATTAGCATAAGACATCACAATGACTAGATAAACCACATTAAACACATAGGGTCCGTTTGATGTCCTAGAAAACGATGGATTCCCGGAATATTTTATTTGCTTCATAAAAAATTCTTAGTTTTTTTGGGTTCCCTTAGAGGTGTTTGGTGTGTAAGAATCTACAATTCCTAGCAAATACTTTTATAATGTTCAATAATTGTTTACCTCATTGCTAGAGAAATCCTATCTGTGAGCATGCTACAGCATAAAATCTCTATCTAAATGAAAACTGACACTACGGAAAACTACTTGGGTACTAAAAGCACTAGTCTTTACATCATGATCAGATACTTTGCACCACTAAAGAACCTTTTACGCTTCCCAGAAAGGCAATCAATCAGTGCCAACTAATGAAAGACCCGATAAGTCAACATTAAACATAAAATATATTATCTCATTTTTTTCAATCAAATTGCTAAAGCAAAGTACAGAGAAAGATTCCTTTGGTCAAGGGCCTTTTAATAAATTTTTTTTTGAACTATTGCTATAAAAATAGAAAATGCTATCAGCTCTCCTACATTTTGGGGGGCAAAATAGTAGTAATCCAATAAAACAGTAACCATTGTGCTTTCTTTTTAGTTTGTGCGTACACAAAAAGCAAAGTTTAATTTTTTTTTTCAAGGGCCTATTTGTATAATAACTCGAGTGATCATTTGCAATTACTAAAAAATAAAAGTACCAAAGTACATTTCCATCACGGAAAAGTGCAAGCGCCTCTTCCAAAATTAGCCCAAAAAAAAAAAAGAGACTGATAAAAAACAATTTCTGGGATACCTTACAAAAGTGCTCCCTTTTTCTGTACTCCACAGCAATTATCCAATTCCAAAACAAAACAAAGAAACAACAATTCTCAGACAAACAAACAATACAAACTAAAGACAAGAGTAGAGTACGAGCCTTCCTAGCTACATCAAAAAATTGACAAGAAAAATAAAAAGATATCAGATATTACCACCTACACTATGCAAAGAGCTCCAACCTCAAAGGACGCAGAGAGGAGCTCAGACACAGAATTGCAATCGAAACACAACAAAGGACAAGAATAGGATGTTAAAAAGGAGTTCAATAGCAATACCTTTAGAAGAGTTTTGTTACACGTATCCGAGCAAGACTCCCAGAAGACAAAAGGCACTCTTAGTCTTAGAAGAAGATTCCAGTGGCGAAGTAAGGCAGAAAGAAAGAGAGGAGTGAGGTGTGAAGTAAAAGAAAGGTCTTCCTCATTATTTTATTTTATATTATAATATTAACAATAATAATTGGAGTATTGATACGGTTCAAATGTGCATTGATTGATGAGTGGTCGTTTGTCTTTTATAGGGAGATACGCTTGATTTTCCTACTTCATATTGATTGAACTTGAAGGGACGATTGTTGATTGATTTATACAATGTGGTCCTCGAAATTAGTAGGACTTTCCTTTTTGGTTCGATGGTGGTTGTAATTAAGCGGATAAAATGGTTTGTGAAACCAGCGTACGCTTTCCATTTTGGTCCGTAGTGCTTATCTATTCTCATTAACGTCCTTACTTTGGGTAACCACAAGTCCACAATCTCTTGCATTACAAGTTTACAACATGATATTTGTAGTGTAGAACATGATTTCCGATTCTCTGTATTCGATTCCGCGAGATATAGTTGTTGTCTCGTTGACGTCAAATTTGTGTTTAGACCAAATGCAATTCGTAAATTATTTTAAAAATTTCAAATTCAGTTACATATTAAACTTATATTTTCTTAATTGATTGTTTGGATTCAGTGGATTTTGAAAAAAAAAATTTAGATTAATTTGCGGCTATCAATATTGCAAGAAAACAAAAGAAAAAGCTAGCAATTTTATGACTCGGATCATTAATTCAATTTCAAATTTCACGAATTTTGGACGATACATTAAACTATCAACAATTTTATAAAAGCATATTAAAAACCAAAATTTCACCTTTTCTGGATCGGCTAATAATCAATGACTATATATAGACTAAAAGAAGGCACCGCCTATAAATCTCCACCATATAAAAAGAAAGATATACTTGCTAAAATATATTGAAGAGGATACAGTTGTAAATTATGACGAGTAATATATGAATTAATATAACTCCTGTGAAAAAGGTATAAATTTTTTTTTCTTTCAATAGCTAGTTGGTTTTTTTTTTTAAGGTTGGTTTGAAACTAACTATTTTGTTATAAGAAATTTGAAAATAAATGCTCTCTCCATGAGAGAACCAATGACCACTTGGTTGGCGGAATAGAGCGAAACCACTGGGTCAAACCACCCAACTTTCAATAGCTAGTTGGTTAAGAATTTATAGTCCAATTTTATTATTAGATTCTTACTTATACAATAGTTTGTCTTTTATTTACATCCTATTGGATTTTGTTCGTTTTCATTTTGAGCTAATTAAGGTTTAAACAATGCATGGTAGGTAAGATGTTATCTACGTTCAAGTCACTTCGGTTTCTACTTATTTTAATCGTTTACTAAAGATTTTTTGGATACAGATGATTTTGTGTTTAGACTTTCTATGATTGGGATTTATTTATCTCGAATTGTTGAATTTATAAATATTTCGTGTCCAAGTTAGATTTACACGTCAGACTTATTAACCGAATTATATTGTTCGAATCATACTCTGTCAAGTTGAAGCAAACGATAGTACTACCGTCTATTAGTATTTCCCACTCCAGCAAACAGAATTGCTCCGTAATAAATTAATAATAATATGGGTTATTGACACTTCCAATAAGGTCAACATTTTTTCCTTTACATGACGAAATATATGGAATACGTAACGTCACCTTTGACTGTCGCATTGCGCATAAATCAAGAGTATATGCAGCTATCCAATGCAAGTCTATCCAAAAGTATCTAAAAGCATTCATTGCTTGCGTTATCTGGACCAAGACAGCTTCCATTAACATGTTTTTAGTATCATACCGGATATCAGTGGCCAAGCCAGTGGGGACTGGCGAAGGCCAGGTCCTCTAATAATCTGATTTTTTTTATTAATTTGTTAACTTTTACTTAATTAAATTGATAGAATTGGACAATGGGCCTCCTCCAAGTCAAAAATATTTAAGTATGTCCGTCAAAATGTCTTTTTTTTTAAAATTTTTTTTTTCAAGCAATGCAAACATGCTAGTATTGTTTTTGAGATAACATTTTCATGTTATTTTATCTCACTTTAATTTTTTTTTATTCTTTTGGTTTTCAATTTTATGTAGTTGGTTCTCGGGCCTCTATTATTATTGTTCAATTCTAACTTCGCCACTGCCAGATATCAAACCTGCGAAATAAAAAAATAGAGTTTTACAAGCTTAACCGGTTGTATTGGCTTTAAAAACCGGATGGCGTTAACAATTACCTTGATAATAAATAAGCTCTTTTCACATAACTATCTTCTACCTTTTGCATGCTCAATTGTCTAATTTAATAAATCATGTTGAATAACTAAGTTTTTTTTTTAATTGCTATGCATGCCATTTTTTTTTTTTTTGGGGGGGGGGGGGGGATGCAGTGTTTGGGTTTGTTTTATAATCAAAATGGAATAACAATTCAAATTAAACCAAATAGCAAACCAGGTTTAAACTCTATAGAACCATCTGGTGGCTCGCCAGATAACCTCTAGTGATCCGCCAGAAGATAATAGAAAACTAGAACTTGAGTGGAAGCATCTTTAAATCCATCTGAAAATGTTGGATTTTGAACTTGAGTGCGCCTAATTGATCGCTGAAGTTCTTAGTATTGTCCAAGCGACCACCAAAGTTGAAATGAAGTCTTCAAAGAGATCAAGACACGTTTTTTGATGTCCTTCACCTAAAGGAAACCACATTATCTCTCTCTAATTGATGAAAGTATTAGAAATAGGGGGCAGAGATGCTGCTATCAACACATGTATGCAGCCAAACTTGCGGTTATCTTGTCTATTGGGGATCAACCCATTTGTATAGAGAGCAAAGGACTTCTTGGTCTTCAAACAATGCTTATTTTATCCATTACAAATTAGAAATTGTTTCCAAATATAACAACGTATAAAAGACAATACATCAACCGCACAAAATCTATCATTCCTTCACAGTCATGTTTAGTCTATTATTATAATACACAATGTCTTGACCACTAAGTAAAATCAGCCCACAAATCAGATTATTTCTTACTCTGGACGTTAGTCTAAGCGACCCACTGAGCCCACTAGCGGTTCGCTCAATCCTGAAACGATCTGCTGGATATAGACTCAATAATAATATATAGTACCGTACAATTAAGTAGTAACAATTTTCGTTTTCATTCAATGGAGAATTTCTCTATTCTCTAAAATATTCCTAGCCATTCATGCACTATATTTGGTAAACCAAAATCAATAACACCCAAATTTAATTTAATCATTTAAGTTGTACCCTTTTAAACATATGGACACAATAATACAGCAGAAGAATTCTGTAGACATCTCCAGTAAAATTCCATGTGGACACCATTCTGTTTCCAAACAATTTCAATTTTTACAATGCTTGAAAATGAAGTATGAGACTTTAAGTCAAATTAAATCTTATGTGGCTACAACTATATTGCTTGAACGTTTTCCTCTTTTCAAGTTTTTCTTAGTGCTTTGAAGTATGAAGTTGACGTGTGTAGACTGTACACTAATCTAGACAAGGAAGGCTGGACTAAAGACTGCTTAGACTTAGTGCTTACTTGTTACAAGAGGCAATCCCCATCAGTTAGTCCAATTTGAATGTAATTGCGACAGATAATCTTAATTATTTATTTATTCTTGAGCAATTTTCAAATAATTTAATTTCTTCTTATAAATTATATCGATTTCTGCGCGTTTGATTAATTTGTTATTCTATTGTTACGATATTATATTGATGACATATCTTCAAGTCATTCGTGAGCAACTTAATTTTTTTTTTTAGGGTAGGGTGGCAATTGCATCAGTAACTTAATTTACATTAATATTAAAATTTTTGCTTATAAAGCTTCAAGCGATCCAAATCGAAGGACTGAAATCGCATTTCACAATTACGGTGGCATCACAATTATGATAATGGAGACTCTATGAGGATGTTATTTAATACCTCATATGTTGTTACACCTCAGGTCACGCGATTCCTTCAGATGATGAAGAGAGAGAATAGGTAGGATGCAATTTTTTCCTGTTACATCTCGTTGTCAGAGCCTCATAGGATTCTTTTTATTAGATATAATAATAATGAACAGAAATAAATAATTATAGTCATTTGCATCAGCCAGCTGTGCACAAAAGGAAAATGTGTAAAACTAGGGCCGTACAACGGACGGGTTAGCAAATTTTTATTAATATTTCAACTCAACCTAATTATACCGGGTTAAAAAATTTTCTTAGTTGATCCACCCGTAATCCAATCCAACCCATATAATTTTTTATCTACGGATTTTTACGGGTTTCTAGATTAACCGGCCGGGTCATAATTTTTCAATCCCAAGAAAATTAAATAAATAAGTTACAGAATTGAAAAAAAACATAATTCTTAATCGTACCAAAATGGCCGATAAGATAAGCTAACGACAATAATTACTGACCATATCCCTTATCAAATATATAGTATGGGCTTATCTTTCCCTCCCTCTGTGATAACTGTTTAAAAATAATTAGTGAGTTTCATACGCATGAGTCAAGTAGTTATTAATATATTTTATTATTTTTATTTCCCAACAAAGAGTCAAAACGGAAGTTCTTTTGTGTTTAGCCGAGGTGTCACAACACTGCTATAGGTTGTCACGAGTAAATGGTATAGAATGAGAATCGATATTACAGAGACTCATAGTAATGAAGGGATGATTTAATAAACAAAATGGGTCGGGTCGGGTACGGGTTATCAAGAATAAAATTATGATCCAACCCAGTACAACCGGGTTATTAAAATTGAAACCCGAACCAACCCGATTAATGTCTGAACCCGTTAAAATACGGGTCGGATTAGACGGATCGAACGGGTTTTTAATTTTTTTGTACAGCCCTAGTAACAACTCTCTTTAGATAACGAAGAGAAAGAAAAATAATTAGTATGCACTAACCAGGTGCTAAATAGGGCAAAGAAAAAGTATCCAAAAAAATGCACCAGCCGGAAATCGAACCCGGGTCTGTACCGTGGCAGGGTACTATTCTACCACTAGACCACTGGTGCTTGGTGTTATGTCGGTTAACAAAAATTATTATCTTATTATATTTCAGTTTTAAGTATTAATATATGATGTCGGTTCCGCGCGTTAACACGATCGTGGGGAAGAAATATTCCTACAGACTAGCTAATCAAGCAAAATAAAACGATATCCTTGTCGTTGACAATTTTGTAGTAATATCAATTTTATAACCTTATAGCGCTAGGAATCGAATAATAATATGTAAAACGTGCTTTCAAGTGAACTTTTACTTTCGATATAAAATCTTTGTAGCTGTTTTAAATTTAACTAGCATAAGATGTTCTCGGACAAATAAAAAAACAAAATAATATTATATAATAAAAATATTTTGTTCAATCGAGCATTACAAATATATATTTACACGCTAGATCTAGTATGTAACGTCTCTTAGATCCATAAGTTTATAAGTAGTACAGATAGACATAAAACCAAAATATAATATTTTTTCATCTAGTGATTGATATCCAACCATAGATCAAATCGATCGAACGGTACAAATATGTTTTCACACGCTAGATTGCTAGCGTGTAACATCTTTTGGATATATCCGTGCATTTATAAGCAGTAGAGATTACCAAAGCATCTAACATTGCAAATAGTTTACCCTTGCTGATTAGGCCGTTGAACTGAACATAATACATGGAGATGCTATCAACTTTTAAATATAGTTCAATATTAAATAACACACTTCATACAATTTCGAGATGAACACTACATCTAATTACTCCATTTTACTTCATTCTACCATCAAATTCCAATATTTTTTTTTTAATTGAAGCGATGGAATTTCTAATTGCTTGTATACTTCAGCTACACTGAGAATTTTGGGAACTCTAGCATAGCTCCCAATCACATGACCGCATTACCCGGTTCGTTCTCATGGCATGGTTCCTAGGTTCTCATAATTATTATGTTTATGGCTTGGTTAAAAAATTATCACCCTGACATACAAAAAAAAAAGCTACCTTTTTTCCAGGGATATTCCTGTCGTTGAATGTTGTTATTTATTTATTTATTTATTTCTTCTCACTATACTTTCTTGGCTCCTTTGTCCCCATTACAAATCTAAAAGTCTTTTTTCCTTATTTTTGGGGGGTGAAACTCAATCCATATTCAATAGCACAAGTGCAAATGCTAACAAGAACTAAAAGGGTGACGGACTAATAGTACTTAGGCTGTGCTCCATATAGGGATGAAAACGGAGCGGATAAAATCCGCTCCGATTCGTATCCGAATCCGAAAAATACGCATAACATCCGATCCGTATCCGTATTCGAACATATCCGTATTCGTATTCGTATCCGCCAAAAAAATATGGATGCGGATATGGTTTTGAGTTTTTTGACAATATCCGATCCGTATTCGTATCCGACATGGATATTATCCGTATCTGATAGATATTAATCCGTTTATCCGTATTTTTAACGTCATAAGATAATTAATATAATTACTTATCTACATTAGAGAATACTTTTAATTATATAATGCTTAATTTTTATTAGATAAGTTCTCTTATAATAATATTTTTATTTGGAACATAAAATTATTTTTATTTTTTTATTATTGAGACGATTATATATGATAATAATACTAAAATTAATTTTTTTTCTCTAATCATGTTGATTACATATGATTAATATATTTTTTTAATGTATGATGACATTTAAGGTAACATGATATGATTTGACATTGAATAGTTAAATATACTGTTGGAATTCAAATTGTGGAAAGACTGAATTTATTGATCAATTCTATTAAATTTGTACTTATGTGGTGCTTGCAATTTTATTGATTAATTCATAAATTTGATAATTACGGTTATATATGTGATTTATTGAATCCAATATATTTGTTGAGAATCCAACCAATAATGTTAATAATAATTTAATTTATACATATTATATATAATATTTTGATGAAATTTTGGATTTAATTGGTTGAAAGAATAAATTTTGTACACTGCTTATCTTATTACCTTATTATCGTATAATTTATATTGTTTGAATATAACTTATTGCATGACATGAAAATTTTCTTATGCTTCAGCTACTCTCATATATAACAAACTTTTATACGCAATATGAAATTTAAAAAAAGTTCTAAAGAAATGAAATAAAATAAATTGATTGTTATATGATCCGTATCCGACAAAATATATTCGTATTCGACTCCGTATCCGATAATATCCGAACCGTATCCGTATCCGTTTAATATCCGAACCGTATCCGAATCCGAACGCATCCGTATTCGTATCCGTATCCGAGAAAAAAATATGGATGCGGATATGGAAAGACCTACATCCGCTCCGTATCCGATCCGTTTTCATCCCTAGCTCCATAACAACTGAGGGGACAAAGCAAGAGAAGACCAGAAGAGAGGAGACGAGACTTGCCCAAAAGCAAGGATTACAAATTCGAAATTAACTCTTCTCAAAATTGTCAGTGTTATGTTGGCTCATCCCCTTCTTATTCAGCCTCACCTCCATTCTGGAGCACGATTAACTTAACGGACAGGTTCAGTAAGCTAGATCTCACTTTACCCTCTCCGCCATTTAGGTCGTCGAGCACAGCAATGTCAGCAAATCCAAATCAGATGCCTCAAGTGCACAGATACTGTTAAGCCGATGGTGATTCAAATTTTATTGTTGCATCAACTATGTAGCACATCGATCAGCCTGACGCCCATAGAAACTGACAAGTAGCCCAGAAACATTATATTTCACCTAAATATTTATGCTGGCTGCGTGCTTGTGTTGTGTATTTGTAAGTAGTACCAGATAAAGAAAGAGATTGCATCAGAGAAGACAACTCAATGCTTCTTAAAACAAAGCTCACAATTAGCTTTGATCAAATTTAGCTAACATCACAAGAAATTTTTTCTTAAAAAGGGTTTAACTAAAATTTACAAGAAACTATGGAACACCATGTTTTTATTCAATACTTTTTATGCAAATTAATGAACCTATTGCACGCCTGCACTTCAAATTGAAGTTCCACGGAACACTCCAATTCAAAAAACGATCCTGCATTTGCAAATGGGGCACTCTTTCTTCCTTTTGAGCCATAGATCAATACACTGTCACAAAAAAATTATATTATAAAAAATTATTTCATAAAAATGACAATAACAATTGCAGCATATTAAAAAACATTTACTTGTTAAGTTTTAAAAACCACAAACAGATATTCCGGTAATTACAAATGAAAACATACATTTGTTACATTTCCAATACCTTTTGAATTTGTCTAGATATTTTTAACAACCAAAAATTAAATATGCAGATTAATTAAGCAGAAAATGATGGAATATTCCCGCAAAGATAATAATGAATACACTTCAGGACTTTTTTCTATGAAAACTGGACAAATATCAAATTCACAATTAATATCAACAGCACAGAAAATATGAGCAAAATGCTACCTTAGTTACAAATCCATTAAGTGTTGATTGTAATTTGCCAAAAAAAAACCCCCTCAGAAATACAACTAACAGTAAATTAGGTAAGGAAAAGAAAAATGCCATACATCTTTGTGGAACTTGTGCAAGCATGGCAGATGCCGAATTTTTTCTCCTACTGAAGGAGTCATGAGGCACACTGCACAGTCCTCAAAATTGGCCGACTGCTCACACAGCAACAGTTGATTATTTTCAATTTATATTCTTGAATGGAATGTGCAAGGAAAAAGAACAAGAGTACTGTACCTGAACCACAGACTCCGGGAGGCTATTTATCTGCCTTGTCGAAGCACCAGTATGCCGATGGTTGTTCTCATCCAGTGCCAGTAGTGCTTCATAATCATCTCTAGATAGGTTTCCAAGTATAGTTATTAATTTCTGACATAACAATATAAATCTGGAAATTTTGAAGTCTAAAAAAAATCAGTTTACTTGGGAGTTTACTTTTTGAAGAAACAGGAAGAGAATTATGAAAACAGTATTAATATGGTTTCTCAGGTGTATGAAAAGTTTCCCGAGATCCAGTGAGGGTTTATAAGAAAATCCTGATATTTAACCAAATAAATAAAAAATATAATGATAAAAGGGAAGTAAAAATAGCAAAGCGAAGGATGAAAAGCTCTTAGCTATCATATTATCTAAACAAATTTAAAAAAAATAACTAAATTCTTCAAATAATAACAACACTAACGGATTGAAATCCCGATGCATTTGCTGAGCCTGGAGAACCTGAGAAGGTAATTATGAAAAGGATAAAATAAGCAACAAATTCAAAATTAGAGATCACTGTATATACATTTCTTTAGCAAACAGCTTAATACAATTTTTTGTTTCAGTGAACCACAATGTGCAGCTGTATCGATCAAGGTCTGCGCACTTTAGCCCAACGGCCCTCAATTTTATGATTTAAAACATCATGACAAAATCACAAAAAGGTTCTTGAAAGATAAGTTATGATAATGGCATACCTACCAGTACTAACTTCTGCTATCCTTGCTTTGAAACAAAGGAACAAAATTATACAAACAACTGTATGTAGATCTACTTACAACATTGTTTCGGACATGTAATGCAGCGGTCCGAAACTGGGCAGATCTCGCAGCCTGGGATGCCCTCCCGCGTATAGGTGTAGCACGCAATGTGCGCATAGCATTTTCCTCTTGTTGAAGTGACATGGCTACGTAAGCATCCATCTGTTCAATTTCAAAATCACAATGATGGTTGAATATACCACCTCTCACCCGAAGTAAAAAAAAAAAAACATGAAGATAACCACAGACTCTATGTCTCTAAATAAAGTGCATTTTATAGATTTTTCTGTGTGATTAGGGTGTTCCATCTTATTTTGCTTTTGTTGGAAGTAAATGAGCAAGGCCTCGAACAGAGCAAACATAAAGCCAAGTTCAAATAATATTAAAAAGATAACAAAAATTGGGCTATTTCCTAAAATACATGTTAAACTGAATCGCAAAAAAATAATCATGTTAAACTGTGAAGTTCATAAGAGTAATTAACTTTTTATTCTCCCTTTGGTGAGGGTAAGGATCTTTGTCAAAACTAAGAAAAAAGGAGAATGCAAAAGACTAAATAAAAATAATAATAAATAAATAAAATAAACAGATATAAAAAATAGAAACTAACCTCCTCAATGCTCCGATCGACTGAAACTTCATTGTATAGTTCCTCCTGGAGCTGTCTGGCAATCATCTCATCATGTGCCAGCTGCTGGGCCTGTGCCGCAGTAGGTGACTGGATCTCTTCTAAGTCAATGACAGGTCGAGCCACAACTCCTCGGGCCTGGGAATTCCTTCCCCTAGCTCTAGCTACTGCAGTCACATTGGTTGGTTGAGTTCTCAGGTTTCGAGTTGTACTAGAGCTCTCGCCTGGATGGAGAGATGCCAAAGTCACAATTCTTCCTCTTTGCATTGACTGCACTCCTATTACCCCAGTACTATTTGCCGAAGTCAAACCACCAGAAATCGGCCGGGCTGTTACAGGAATTGACATTGTCGAGACAGCTGGTTGAGTTCTCAGGTTTCGAGTTGTACTAGACCTTTCACCTTGACGGAGAGATGCCAAAGTCACAATTCTTCCTCTTTGCATTGGCTGCACTCCAATTCCCCCAGTACTATTTGCTGAGGTCAAACCACCAGAAATCGGCCGGGCTGTTACAGGAATTGACATTGTCGAGACAGCTGGGTTGGGTCTACCGCGTCCAGTGGAGGTTTGAGTGAAGGGACCAAGTCTATTACTGTGTGTGGTTCTCGAACTGCTTGTGCTTGAGGTGGTAGCACCAAATTCTCTGCAAAATTGTTATAGAATCAACTAATATGAAAATTTAGAAAAATCTGAAAAAGTTTAAGAATACTTACAAAAACAAAAACCTTGCATAAAAGTTATGACCAAATTCCAACTCCAAATATACAAAAGCAGCCATATTGGATATATGCCCCATATGGATAGTCATGCGGCCCATGCACCAAAGCCACTATGCATGGATACATGTGCTTTACAGAAGGCCACAGAGATGAATGCCCACCTTGAGACTGATTAGACTGATTCCCAAGCACCTATCCCGCCCTTTCTTATAAAGGGATGGAAGACTTCAGGAATTATTAAATAAGGAATGTGGGACTAAAGCAATTTTCTGGAATTCCAATAAATGTTCAGAATTTTCATGTTAAACCCTATTATTTTCGTGAACTCCATAATAGTTGTTTTTTTTTTATGGTTTTCCCATCAAGATTTTTGTTAACTTCCATTATTTTTCATTTTTCCTATATACCTTCTCTTACTAACCTGTTAACTTGAAATTTATGTAAACATTTTCTGAAAATAAGTCCTGACAACAAAAATTTTAAATTGCACATTACTATTATATCAGCAAATTTCATTTTCTTTAAAAAATAATATAATTTGTGTAATATGTAAAAAAAAACATAAAAAATATTTAGGTACACTAAAAAGTCCAAAGGTGTTGTAGAATTTCATAATTGTGTGTACAAGTATATGCATGTAGTATCAGAAATACTCTTATTTGAAACTGTTTAATATAGCCTAGCATTCAATGCAACCCACTCAGGAACAGCTCCTTTGTTGATAATTTTCAAGGTAGAGCCTCCTATATTAATGCACTTGGGTCCTCTTGTGCCGTTTTGCATAATTCTCCTTAATTTCGAAAAGGAAGATTGCGAAAATCATCAGATAGCCATAAAACAACAAAATATTGCTATATAAACATTTTGGGACTTTCTAAATAATTCTCTTTACTTTCGCAAATGAAGATTGCGTAAATAATCAGATCGCCATTATACGACAAACTATTGCTATAAACAAAAGTGTTAAAGCAAAAGAAATATGGTTAGGTTTTAAAAACAAACCTTCTTGATCTAATCAGTCCATCATCAGCAACAATCTCAGTTAGGAATGAATTCTCTACAGACCCTTCAACAGATTGAGACCCGGCAGGCCGTGGGACATGCTCACCAGACCCACGTAGCATAACAGCCGAAGGCTGTAATACTGTTACCTTACTGTCTGCCTCAACCTCACTCATAATTGGAACATTTGCATCCTCTCCAGGGATCCCACCATTGGATGCTTCAATTCTCTGTGCAATATTACTTGGAGCAATCACACCATTTCGAACCAAAAATCTCCGCCTCACAGGCCTAGGTGGCAAACTCGAACCAGACTGATCAGGGCTTATTTCCTGAATATCAACATCACTTGCATTCACATCCAACTTACCCTTTCCTTTATTATCTCTGACAGTGGATCCCCTCTTAAATTCTTCTCCCACCATTGGAGCATTCAAACCCCCACGAGTTGTGCCGCTATTAAATGCTATATTTCCCCTTGCAATACTAGATGGAGCCATAGCGCCATCCCTCACCAGCAATCTCCGCCCCACACGCCGAGGTGGAGAATTCAAACGAGTCTGGCCAGGAATTATTTCTTGAATGTCATCATTTGGGGCGGGCACATCCAATTTTCCTTTTCCTTTATTGTCCCTAATAGTGCCCCCCCTGTTAGTTTCTTCTTCCTCCACTTGGACCACCTTCTTTCCCTTCTTGTTGCATCGAGGTTCGGAGCTCGGGTTTTCAGAGATTGATATTGTTGATGAACTGGATTTCCGTTTTCTTTGCTTCTCCTCTGAATTGGTCGGAGAATTTAATATGATAGGTTGTCCGACTCTGTGGTTTCGACTTATTTTCAAGTTTCTCAATCGACCTGGCTGCGGGCCAATAGTTCTAACCATTCTATCAGGAGTGTCAGGGACTTCAAGTAATTCAGGATTCATCTCATGAAATTAATTGATAAAACACTGCAAATTTAGATGACCCAAAGAATTAAAAACTAACCTAAATAGAGGCAGTGTACAAGATTGATAATATTTTACCTTCATACTCTAGTATTTGTATAATTCTCCTTACAAAATATAAAGAAGAAGTGAACATATTTGCATACAGAACATAAAAAGAAATAGTTGCATCAGCTATTTTTTTTCTTTACCAACCAATGGCAAAAAAATATTTAAATGGAAAATTAGCATTCTGATGAATATATCAAGAGTTTTGCTATGGTGAGACTCACCAGAGGGTCTGTGTATCGCGCTCAAAACTCCTAGATCTGGTTCAAAATGATCAATCCAAACCGTCTAATACGATCTTCCTATTAAATCTCCATGCAAACCAAATTTTACATTTTTTTCGAAATTTTTAAGTATTTTTTTTGCAATTTTACAAATCGTTAATCTAATTAGTTTTGAACCGTTCAAAAACAAGTACAACAGTTTATATGTCAATGTAAGTCGCGACTCACCATAGCAAAACTCAATATATCAATGCAAAATTGTAATCACATAAGTCTTAACAAAAATTAGAATATATGTAATTGTATGCAACTATCCAAACTCCCAAACATTTGGTTATACACTTTAAAAGTTGAATTAACTCCAGAAGTTTCCTTTCATAACCTGACATGAGCATTAAACAGATATAACAAATTGTCTGCTTCACCTTGGACAAAACAAGGAATGCCAATTTGTTGTCTCCTGAGAGAAATCAGGGGCAGAAATAGTGTTGTTGTTTTTTGGTTTGTGGGAGTGGGGGTGCCATGGTGGCTTTGGCCTCCCCTAAATTTTAGGGAAAACATTATTTATAAGGTTAATATTAATATAAATATGAACCCCCTTAAAAAAAAATTGAATATTTAGCCCCTTTAATTTATTATTCTGGTTCCGCGCCTGAGTAAAATAAGCTAATGCATGGTACATGCAAATACCACAATTGCAAACTGAATATGCAGAATCGCAGATATGTATCATACAAATAGCATGGAGTCTCCACTCAATCGGTAAAGAATTCCTCAATTGTCAACTTGTAACCTTAACCTTTGGATTTGATCACAAGCTATATCAGAAAATCAATACAGATTTATACATAAAAAAAATATTGATCGCTATGCAAATTATTCCTTGATACCTATTTATCCCTTGTAATTGTATCTCTATTTGGGAAAAAATCAACTTGTATGAGTCTACAGGCAAGAGTCGACTAACCCCCCCCCCCCCCCCCCCCCTAAAAAAAAGTCCGAATTGTGCTCAAATTGAGGAGAAATTCAGAAAGATTCTAACAGAATTGTAATTTAAAAAAAATATCCGATCAGCAAAAGCAATTCATGATCTGATAAAAAAAAAAAAAGGCAAGAAAGGAAACCCCATGGTCCGACGATCAGAAAATCAGAATAGGATCCATCTATCTAATAGAAGTTTCAAAATCAAATCAAGTCAGAAAAATACCTTGCAAATTTCCAAATCGAATCTCGAAACCTGATAGGCTGGAGAGGCTGGCGCTTGTGCTGAGAGCCTGAGAGAGAGAGAGAGCACTGGAAAAGAGGATTTTGAAATCCAGTGGCCGCACTTTTCGGTTTGCTCCCAATTTCCAAAATAAAACTATATATATAGCGTCTATTCGTCCGACCTCGGACAACGCTGTCCGTTGGATTGATGATCAAATTCGTCAGGTGGACGATTCCTCTCGTCCGCGTGGCGAGCGCACTTACACTGCATTGTGGGTCCGAATTACGATGCTGTCCCTACTGGACCACTGGCCCCATTTACTATTGGGCTCGTTCGCGGGCATTTGAAACATAGAAAGGTCTGAATTTTATGGCCATTTCTCGGCCCAAATTGTGACTCGCCAATTTTTGGAAATATTTGCTTATTGGGAATTGATTACTGTCTTTTCCAGTTTTGTCATCCATGCAATCACTAAATATAAAGTGAACATATAAAGCAAACAAAGTGAACATATAGACAATCTAAGTGAACACATACAAACAAATAAGTTCAATAAAAATAAGTTTAATATGCATATAAATTTCTGAACAAGTGATGACAACATTTATTTGTTTGTAAGTGTTCACTTAGATCATCTATATGTTCACCTTATTTACTTATATGTTCACTTTGTATTTAGCGATGGTTGGGATAGTATATTTGCCGATGGCACTTATAATTCATGTTTGCTTATTTGCTTAAATAGCTTATTATAAGGAGAAAGTGTGATTAGGGTGAATAACGTGCATAACGATTACAAAATTAAGCTCTTGTGTTAAAACATTTTATTTATGGCATGAAACAAAATTTTATTTGCATTAATCGTTTCGTTTCGTTTTATTTCATTTCAAAAGACGATCGAAACGATCAACTTTTTTATCAGTTAATTTTTTTATACATGTTATCATATTTTGCATGTAACTGTGTTCGATTCGTTGCATTGGCAAACAATTTTTCTATCTATTTCGCAATTTCGCATGCATAACCAGCCGATTCGATACTGCAGTATTCTCGATTCATTAAAATTTTTTATAATGCATCAAAAATACATAAAAAAATGACATAAACGATTAAACAAAAATAAACAAAACAAAAGAAACCAGTTTCGTTTAATAAAGCAAACATAAAAATAGTTCTGTTAATCGTTTTGCATGGACGAAACGAAACGATCAACGATTGAAACGGAGTTGATTTTGCACCCTTAAGCATGATGTTTCTGAATATTGTCTTGGCTACTATGAAAACAAATAAAAAAATTCTTATGTTAGAAACAATTAGTATATAGTTTATCTCATAGAATGAATCCAAAAACGTTTGAAATGCTCAAATACTCAGAAATACATTATTAGCAATTTATATGCGTGATTACTTTGTATAATCCAATCTTTTTGAATAACTAAGATATGAATCATATTCTAGACAGTACAAAGATTTTAAATGTAGATTATTGCGATGAAATGACCAAAAATTAATCCAAAAACGATTCCAATACTCAAATGATACTAAGAATTGTATTATTTGCACTTTATATGCGTAATTACTATGTATAATCTAATTCTTTTTTAATAAATAAGATATGAATAAAATTCTAGATAGTATGTACATTATTGTGATGAAATGATTTAGAATGAATCCAGAAATGATTCAAATGCTCAAATGATACTTAGAATTACATTATTTGCACATTATATGCGTAATTATTATGTATAATCTAACTTTTTGAATAAATAAGATATGAATCATATTCTCAATAGTATAAAGAGTTTAAACATAGATATTGTGATGAAATAAATTAGAATGAATTCAGAAACGAATGAAATGCTCAAATGATACTCATAATTACTCCAGAAACGATTGAAATGCTCATAATTACTCATAATTATTGTGATAAAATGACTTAGAATTAATCTAGAAATGATTAAAATGCTCAAATAATGCTCAGAAGTGCATTTTTTACAATTTATATGCGTAATTACTATGTATAATCCAAGCTTTATGAATAAATAATATACGAATCATATTCTAGATTGTATAAATAATTTAAATTTGATTATTGTGATGAAATGACTTAGAATGAATCCAAAAATGATTGAAATGCTCAAATGATGCTCAAAATTGAATTATTTGCACTTTATATGCGTAATTACAATGTATAATCCAATCTTTTTAAATAGACAAATATGGATCATATTTTAGACTGTATAAGGAGTTTAAATATAGATTTTTGGGATAAAATGACTTGGAATATATCCAGAAACAATTGAAATCCTCAAATGATGCTCAGAATTCCATTATTTACAATTTATTTGGGTAAGTACCATGTATAAACCAATCTTAGTGAATAAATAACATACTAATCATATTCTAGATAGTATAAAGTGTTTAAATGTAAATTATTGTGATGAAATGACTTAGAATGAATTCACAAACAATTGAAATGTTCAAACGATACTCAGAATTGCATTATTTGCACTTCATATGCGTAATTACCATGTATGACCCAATATTTTGAAATAAATTGCATATGAATCATATTATAGACAGTATAAATAGTTTCAATGCAGATTATTGTAGATAAATGACTTAGAATGAATGCTGAAACGATTGAAATTCTCAAATGATGCTCCAAATTGCATTATTTGCACTTTATATGCGTAATTACCATGTATGATGCAATCTTTTTGAATAAACAACAAATGGATCATATTCTAGACAGTATAAAGAGTTTGATTGTAGAGTATTGTGATGAAATGACATAGAATGAATCCAGAAACGATTGAAATGCTCAAATGGTACTCTGAATTGCATGATTTGCACTTTATATGTGTAATTACCATGTATAATACAATCATTTTGAGTAAACAACGTATGAATCATATTCTAGACAGTATAAAGAGTTTAAATGTAGATTGTCGAGATGAAATGACTTAGAATGAATCCTGAAGCGATTGAAACGATGCTCTGAATTACATTATATGTTTTTTAAACACGTAATTACCATGCATATTCCTATCATTTTGAATAAACAACATATGGATCATATTCCAGACATTATAAAGAGTTTAAATGTAGATTATTGTGATGAAATGACTTAGAAAGAATCCATAAACGATTGAAATGCTCAAATGATGCTCAGAATTGCATTATTTGCACTTTATATGCGTAATTAGCATGCATAATCCAATATTTTTGAAAAAATTGCGTACGAATCACATTCTTGATAGTATAAAGTGTTTAAATGTAAATTATTGCGATGAAATGACTTAGAATGAATCCATAAATGATTGAAATGCTCAAATGATACTCATAATTGCATTATTTGCACTTCATATGTGTAATTACCATGTATAACCCAATATTTTTTAATAAATTGCATATGAATCACATTATAGACAGTATTATTAGTTTAAATGCAGATTATTGTGGATAAATGACTTAGAATGAATGCTGAAATCAATAAAGCATGCAGGCCTGTTTCGGCTTTTATCAAAAAAAAAAAAAAGAATGAATGCTGAAATGATGCTCCAAATTGCATTATTTGCACTTTATATGCACTTTACCATGTATAATGCAATCTTTTTGAATAAACAACAAATGAAGCATATTCTAGACAGTATAAAGAGTTTAAATGTAGAGTATTGTGATGAAATTACATAGAATGAATCCAGAAACGATTGAAATTTTCAAATGTTGCTCTGAATTGCATTATTTGCAATTTATTTGCGTAATTACCATGCATAATGCAATATTTTCGAATGAACAACATATGAATCATATTCTAGACAGTATGAGGGGTTTAAATGTAGATTTTGGTGATAAAATGATTTAGAATGAGTCCAGAAATGATTGAAATGCTTAAATGTTGCTCTGAATTGCATTATTAGCAATCTATATGCATAATTACCTTGTATAATCCAATCTTTATGTACAAATATCATATGAATCATATTCTAGACAGTATAAAGTGTTTAAATGTAGAATATTTTGATGAAATTACTTGGATTGAATTCATAAAAATTGGAATGCTCAAATGATGCTCTGGATTGCAATTTATATGCATAATTACCATGTATAACACAATCTTTATGAATAAATAACATATGAATAATATTCTATACAGTACAAAGAGTTTAAATGTAGATTATTGTGATGAAATTACTTAGAATGAATCCAGAAACGATTGAAATGCTCAAATGATGTTCTGAATTGCATTATTTGCATTTTATATGCGTAAAATACCATGTATAATGCAATCTTTTTTAATAAACAACATAAGGATCAAATTCTAGAGAGTATAAATACTTTATATGAAGATTATTTGTGATGAAATGACTTAGAATGAATCCTGAAATGATTAAAATGCTCAAATATTTCTCTGTATTGCATTATTTGCAATTTATATGCATAATTTCCAAATATAATCCAAACTTGATGAATAAATAACATATGAATCATATTCTAGACAGTATAAACAGTATAAAAGTAGATTATTGGGATGAAATGACTTAGAATGAATCCAGAAATGATTGAAATGCTCAAATGTCGCTCTGAAGTTCATTATTTGCAATTTATATTCGTAATTACAATGTATAATCTAATCTTTATGAATAAATAACATATGAATCATATTCTAGACAGTATAAAGAGTTTTAATGGACATTATTGTGATGAAATTACTTAGAAATTTAGAATGAATTCAAAAACAATTGAAATGCTCAAATGTCACTCTGAATTGCATTATTTGCATTTTATATGCGTAATTACTATGTGTAACGCAATCTTTTTGAATAAACAACATATGAATCATAATTTAGGCAGTATAAAGAGTTTAAATGCAGATTATTGTGATGAAATGACTTAGAATAGATCCATAAACGTTTGAAATGTTCAAATGTTGTTCTGAATTGTATTATTTGCACTTCATATGCGTAATTACCATGTATAATTCAATATTTTTTAATAAACAACATATGAATCATAATTTAGACAGTATAAAGAGTTTAAATGTAGATTTTTGTGATGAAATGACTTAGAATGGATCCATAAACGTTTCAAATGTTGTTCTGAATTGTATTAATTGCAATTTATATGCGTAATATCCATGTATAATCCAATATTTTCGAATAAACAACACATGAATCATATTCTAGACAGTATAAGGGGTTTAAATGTAGATATTTGGTATAAAATGACTTAGATTGTATCCAGAAATGATTGAAATGCTCAATTGATACTCAGAATTGCATTATTTGCACTTTATATGCATTATTATCATGTCTATTCCAAACTTCATGAATAAATAGCATATGAAACATATTGTAGACAGTATAAAGAGTTTGAATGTAGATCATTGTGATGAAATTACTTAGAATAAATCCAGAAACGATTGAAATGCACAATTATTGCTCTGAATTTCATTATTTTCAATTTATATGCGTAATTACCTTGTATAGTCCTTTCTATATGAGTAAATAACATATGAATAATATTCTATATACAGTATAAAGAGTTTTAATGTAGATTATTGTCATTAAATGACTTAGAATAAATCCAGAAATAATTGAAGTGCTAAAATGATGCTCTGAATTGCATTATTTGCACTTTATATACGTAATTACCATATATGATGCAATCTTTTTAAATAAACAACATATGAATCATATTCTAGTGAGTATAAAAAGTTTATATGTAGATTATTGTGATGACATGACTTAGAATGAATCCAGAAATGATTGAAATGCTCAAATGTTGCTTTGTATTGCATTATTTGCACTTTATATGCGTAATTACCATTTATAATCTAATCTTTTTAAACAAACAAATATGAATCTTATTCTAGACATTATAAACAGTTTAAATGTAGATTATTGTTATGAAATTACTTACAATGTTTCCAGAAACGATTGAAATGCTCAGAATTTCATTATTTTCAATCTATATGCGTAATTACCATGTATAATCCTATCTTTATGAGTAAATAGCATATTAATTATATTCTATACAGTATAAAGAGTTTAAATGATGATTTTTGGGATAAATGACTTTGAATATATCCAGAAACGATTGAAATGCTCAAATGATGCTTAGAATTGCATTATTTGCAATTCATATGTGTAATTACCGTGTATAATCCAATCTTTTTGAATAAACAACATACAAATCATATTCTAGACAATTTAAAGAGTTTAAACGTAGATTATTGTGATGAAATGACTTAGACTGGATACAAAAACGTTTGAAATGCTCAAATGATGCTCTGAATTGCATTATTTGCACTTAATATGTGTAATTACCATGTATAATACAATATTTTTGAATAAACAACATATGAATCATATTCTGGACAGTATGAGGGTTCAAATGTAGATTTTTGGGATAAAATGACTTAGAACATATCCATAAATGATTGAAATGCTCAAATGATTCTAACAATTGAATTATTTGCACTTTATATGCATAATTACCATGTATAATCCAATATTTTTTATTAAATTGCTTATTTATAATATTCTAGACAGTACAAAGAGTTTAAATGTATAATATTTTGATTAAATGACTTAGAATAAATTAAAAAACGATTGAAATGATCAAATGTTTCTCATAATTGCATTATTTGCACTTTATATGCGTAATTACCATGTATAATCCAAAATTTATGAATAAACAACACTTGAATCATGTTCTAGACTTTACAAAGAGTTTAAATGTATATCATTTTGATTAAATGACTTAGAATGAATCCAAAAATGGTTGAAATGCTCAAATGTTTCTAAGAATTGAATTATTTGCACTTTATATGCGTAATTACCATGTATAATCCAAACTTTATGAATAAACAAATATGAATCTTATTCTAGACTGTATACAGAGTTTAAATGTAGATTATTGTGATAAAATTATTTAGAATAAATTCGAAAACGATTGAAATGCTCAAATGATGCTCTGGATTGTATTATTTGCAATTTATATGCGTAATTACCTTGTATAATCCATACTTTATGAATAAATAACATATGAATCAGATTCTAGAAAGTATAAAGAGTTTAAATGTAGATTACTGTGATGAAATGACTTAGAAAGAATACAGAAATATTTGAAATGCTCAAATGTCGCTCTGAATTTCATTATTTGCACCTAATATGCGTAATTACCACGTATAATCTAATTATTATGAATAAATAACATATGAATCATATTTTAGACAGTAGAATGAATCTAATTATTATGAGTTTAAATGTAGATTATTATGATAAAATTACGTCGAATGAATCGAGAAACGTTCGAAATGCTCAAATGAATCTCAGAATTGCATTATTTGCCATTTAGATGCGTAATTACCATGTATAATCAAATCTTTGAATAAACAACATATGAATCATATTCTAGACAGTATAAGGAGTTTAAATGTAATTTTTCGCATAAAATGACTTAGAATATATCCAGAAATCATTGAAATGCTCAAATGATACTCAGAATTGCATTATTTGCACTTTATATGCGTAATTTCAATGTATAATCCAAACTTTCTGAATCAAAGAGATATTAATCATATTCACGACAGTATTAAATGTTTAAATGTAGATTATTGAGATGAAATGACACTGAATGAATCTAGAAACAATAGAAATTCTCAAATGATGTCTCAAAATTGCATTATTAACACTTTATATGCGTAATTACCATGTATAAGCCTATCTTTTTTAATAAATTACATACGATTCACATTATAGACAGTATAATGAGTTTAATTGTAGATTATTGTGATGAAATTACATAGAATGAATCCAGAAACGATTGAAATGTTCAAATGTTGCTCTGAATTGCATTATTTGCAATTTATATGCGTAATTACCATGCATCATGCAATATTTTCAAATAAACAACATATGAATCATATTCTAGACAGTATGAGGGGTTTAAATGTAGATTTTTGGGATAAAATGACTTAAAATATATCCAGAAACGATTGAAATGCTCAAATGATACTCAAAATTGCATTATTTGCACTTTATATGCATAATTACCACGTCAATTCCAAATTTCATGAATAAATAGCATATGAATCATATTATAGACAGTATAAAGTGTTTAAATGTAGATCATTGTGATGAAATTACTTAGAATGAATCTAGAAACGATTGAAATGTTCAAATGTTGTTCTGAATTTCATTATTTACCAGTATGCGTTATTACCATGTATAATCCACTCTTTTTTTAACAAATTGCATATGAATCACATTTTAGACAGTATAAAGAGTTTAAATGTTGAATATTGTGATGAAATGATAAAGAACGAATCTAGAAACGATTGAAATGCTCAAATGATGCTCTGAATTGCAAGATTTGCACTTTATATGCGCGATTGCCATGTATAATCCAATCTTATTGAATAAACAACATATGAATCATATTCTAGAAAGTATAAGGAGTTTAAATATAGATTTTTGGGATAGAATGACTTAGAATATATCCATAAACGAATGAAATGCCAAATGATGCTCAGAATTGCATTATTTGCACCTTATATGCGTAATTATCATGTATAATCCAATCTTTTTTATTAAATTGTATATGAATCACATTCTCGACAGTATAAAGAGTTTAAATGTAGAATATTGTGATGAAATGACTTAGAATGAATTCAGAAACGATTGAAATGCTCAAATGTTGCACAGAATTTTATTATTTGCAATTTATATGCGTAATTACCATGTAAGATCCAAACGTTATGAATAAATAACATATGATTTCATTTGAATTCTAGACAGCATAAGGAGTTTAAATGTAGATTATTGTGATGAAATGACTTAGAATGAATCCTGAAACGATTGAAATGCTCAAATGTCGCTCGGAATTGCATTATTTGCATTTTATATGCGTAATTACCCTGTATAATTGAATCCTTTTGAATAAACAACATATGAATCAAATTATAGACAGTATAATGAGTTTAAATATAGATTTTTGGTATAAAAGGACTTACAATATATCCAGAATCGATTGAAATGCTCAAATGATGCTCAGAATTGCCTTATTTGCACCTTATATGTGTAATTACCATGTATAATCCAAACCTCATGAGTAAACAAACATGAAACATATTCTAGACAGTATAAAGAGTTTAACTGTATATTATTGTGATGAAAAGACTTAATTTGAATTCATAAAAATTGGAATGCTCAAATGATGCTCTGGATTGCATGGTTTGCAATTTATATGCATAATTACCATGTATAACACAATCTTTATGAATAAACAACACATGAATCATATTCTAGAAAGTATACGGAGTTTAAAAATAGATTTTTGGGATAAAATGACTTAGAATATATCCAGAAACGACAAAAATGATCAAATGATGCTCAGAATTGCATTATTTGCAACTTATATGCGTAATTACCATGTATAATCCAATCTTTTTTAATAAACAACATAAGGATCAAATTCTAGAGAGTATAAATACTTTATATGAAGATTATTTGTGATGAAATGACTTAGAATGAATCCTGAAATAATTAAAATGCTCAAATATTTCTGTATTGCATTATTTGCACTTTATATGCGTAATTACCATGTATAATCCAATCTTTATGAGTAAATAATATATGAATCATATTTTAGACAGTATAAGAGTTTAAATGTAGATTATTGTGATGAAATGACATTGAATGAATTCAGAAACAATGCTGAAATGATGCTCAGAATTGCATTATTTGAACATTATATGCGTAATTACCATGTATAATCCATACTTTGTGAAAAAATAACATATGAATCATATTCTATAAAGTATAAAGAGTTTAAATGTAGATTATTGTGATGAAATGACTTAGAACGAATACCGAAATGTTCGAAATGCTCTAATGTCGCTCTGAATTTCATTATTTGCGCTTTATATGCATAATTACCACGTATAATTCAATTTTTATGAATAAATAACATATGAATAAGATTCTAGACAGTATAAAGAGTTTATAGATTGTTGTGATGAAATTACTTAGAATAAATCGAGAATGGTTATAAATGATCAAATGAAGCTCTGAATTGCATTATTTGCACTTTGTATGCGTAATTACCTTGTATAATCCAATCTTTTTGAATAAACAACATATGAGTCATATTCTAGGCAGTATAAGGAGTTTAAATATAGATTTTTGGCATAAACTGAATTAGAATATATCCATAAATGATTGAAAGGCTCAAATGATTCTCAGAATTGCATTATTTGAACTTTACATGCGTAATTACAATGTATAATCCAATATTTTTTAATAAATAACATATGAATCTTATTATAGACAGTATGAAGAGTTTAAATGTAGATTATTGTGATAAAATGACTTAGAATGAATTCAGAAACGATTGAAATGATCAAATGTTGCTCTGAATTGTATTCTTTGCACTTTATATGTGTAATTACCATGTATAATCCAATATTTGGAATGAATAAAAATGAATCAGATTCAATATAGTATAAAGAGTTTAAATATAGATTATTGTGATGAAAGTACTTAGAATGAATCCAGAAACGATTGAAATGCTCAAATGTTGATCTGAATTGCGTTATTTGCACTTTATGTGCATAATTACCATATATAATGCAATCTTTTTTAATAAACAACATATGAATCTTGTTCTAGAGAGTATAAATAGCTTATATTTAGATTATTATGATGAAATAACTTAGAATGAATCCAGAAAAGATTGAAATACTCAAATGATGCTCAGAATTGTATTATTTGCACTTTATGTGTGTAATTACCATGTATAATCCAATATTTATTTACAAATATTATATGAATCATATTCTAGACAGTATAAAGAATTTAAATGAAGATTGTTGTTATGAAATTACTTGGATTAAATCCAGAAAGATTGAAATGCTCAAACTTCGCTCAGAATAGCATTATTTTGCAATTTATATGCGTAATTACCTTGTATAATCCAATCTTTATGAATAAATAACATATGAATAATCTTCTAGACAGTATAAAGAGTTTAAATGTAGAATATTGTGTGGAAATTACTTAGAATGAATCCAGAAACGATTGAAATGCTCAAAAGAAGTTCTGAATTGCATTCTTTGCAATTTATATGTGTAATTTCCATATATAATCCATACTTTATGAATAAAGAACATATGAATCATATGTTAAACCAAGTATAAATGCTCAAAATTGCATTATTTGCACCTTATATGCGTAATTACCATGTATAAACCTATATGTTTGATTAAATTGTACATGAATCATATTCTCGACAGTATAAAGAGTTTAAATGTAGACTATTGTGATGAAATGACTTAGAATGAATTCAGAAACTATTGAAATGCTCAAATGATGCACAGAATTGCATTATTTGCACTTTATATGCTTAATTACCATGTTTGATTCAAACGTTATGAATAAATAACATATGAATCACATTCTAGACTGTTAAAGAGTTTAAATGTAGATTGTTGTGATGAAATGACTTAGAATGAATCCAGAAACAATTGAAATGCTCAAGTGTTGCACTGAATTGCATTATTTGTACCTTATATGAGTAATTAACATGTACAATCCAAACTTCATGAATAAAAAAAACATAAATCATATTCTTGACAATATAAAGAGTATAATATTGTGATGAAAAGACTTAGAATTAATCCAGAAACGATTGAAATACTCAAATATTGCTCAGAATTATATTATTTCCATTTTATGTGCATAATTACCATGTCTATTCCTAACTTCATGAATAAATAACAAATGAATCACATTCTAGACAGTATAGAGTTTAAATGTAGATTATTGCTATGAAATGACTTTGAATGAATCCAAAAACGATTGAAATGATCCAAATGATGCTCAGAATTGCAATATTTGTTCTTTATATGCGTAATTACCATGTATAATCCAATATTTTAGAATAAATTGCATATGAATCACATTCTAGATAGTATAAATGTAGATAATTGTGTTGAAATGACTTAGAATGAATCCAGAAACGATTGAAATGCTCAAATGATACCCAGATTTGCATTACTTGCATTTTATATGCTTAACTAATATGTATAATCCAAAACTTTATGAATAAATAACATATGAATCATATTCTAGACAGTATATAAAGTTTAAATATAGATTATTGTGACGAAATATCATAGAATGAATCCAGAAATGATTGAAATGCTTAAATTATGCTCAGAATTACATTATTTTCACTTTATATGCGTAATTACCATGTATAATCCAATCTTTTTGAGTAAATTACACATGAATCTCATTGTAGACTGTATAAAAAGTTTAAATGAAGATTATTGTGATGAAATTACATAAAATGAATCCAGAAACGATTGAAATGCTCAAATGTTGCTATGAATTGCATTATTTGCACTTTATATGCGTAATTACTAATTACCTTGTATAATCCATTCTTTTTGAATAAATAACATATGAACTAATTATATTGTAGACAGTATGAAGAGTTTAAATGTAGATTATAATGATAAAATGACTTAGAATTAATTCAGAAACGATTGAAATGCTCAAATGATGCTCAGAATTGCATTATTTGGAATTTATATGCATAATTACCACGTATAACCCAATATTTTTGAATAAATAACATATGAATCATATTCTAGACAGTATAAAGAGTTTATATGCAGATTATTGTGATGAAATTACTTAGAATGAATGCAGAAATGATTGAAAGGCTCAAATGTCGCTCTGAATTGCATATTTTGCATTTTATATGCATAATTACCATGTATTATCCAATTTTTTTAATAAACAACATATGAATATTTTTTTAGACAGTATAATGAGTTTAAATGTAGATTTTTTGGATAAAATGACTTAAGAATATATCCAGAAACAATTGAAATGCTCAAATGATTCTCAGAATTGTTTTATTTGCAAATTATTTGAGTATGAATCACATGTTAGACAGTATAAAGAAATTAAATGTAGATTATTTTGATGAAATTACTTCGAATGAATCCAGAAACGAATGAAATAATCAAATTGCGCTTAGAATTGCATTATTTGCACTTTATATGCGTAATTACCATGTATAATCCAATCTTTTTGAATAAACAACTTATGGATCATATTCTAGACAGTATAAGGGTTTAAATGTAGATTTGTTTTGGTAAAATAACTTAGAATGAATCCAGAAACGATTGAAATGCTCAAATGTTTCTCAGAATTGTATTATTTGCGCTTTATATGTGTAATTACCATCTATAAACCAATATTTTTAAATAAATTGCATATGAATCACATTCTACACTGTATAAAGAGTTTAAATGTAGATTATTGTAATGAAATTACTTAGAATGAATTCAAAAACGATTGAAATTCTCAAATGTTGCTCTGAATTGTATTATTTGCACTTTATATGCCTAATTAGCATGTACAATGCAATCTTTTTTAATAAACAACATATGAATCATATTCTAGACAGTAGAAAGAATTTAAATATAGATTATGGCGATGAATGACTTAGAATGAATCCAGAGACGATTGAAATGCTCAAATGATGCTCTGAATTGCATTATTTGGAATTTGTATTCATAATTACCATGTATAATCCAGTATTTTTGAATTAATAACATATGGATCAAATTTAAACAGAATAAAGAGTTTAAATGTAGATTATTGTCATGAAAAGACTTAAAATGAATCCAGAAACGATTGAGAAATGCTCGAATGTTGCTCTGAATTGCATTATTCGCAATTTATATGTGTAATTACCCTATATAATGTAATATTTTTGAATAAACTACATATGAACCATATTGTAGACAGTATAAAGAGTTTAAATGCAGATTATTGTATGAAATGACTTAAAATGGATTCAGAAACGATGGAAATGATTCAAATGATGCCCAAAATTGCATTATTTGCTATTTATATGCGTAATTACCATGTATAATTCAATATTTTTGAATAAATTGCATATGAATCACATTCTAGACAGTATAAAGAGTATAAATGTAGATTATTGTGTTGAAATGACTTAGAATGCATCCAGAAACGATTGAAATGTTCAAATCATAAATACCCAGAATTGCATTACTAGCATTTTATATGCTTAATTACCATGTATAATCCAAACTTTCTGAATAGATTACATATGATTCATATTCTAGACAGTATAAGGAGTTTAAAAGTAGATTACTTCGATGAGATTACCATTAATGAATCTAGAAACGATTGAAATGCTCTAATGTTGCTCTGAATTGCATTATTTGCACTTTATATGCGTAATTTCCTTGTTTAATGCAATCTTTTTTTAATAAACATCATCTGAATCATATCCAAGAAAGTACAAAGAGTTTAAATGTAGATTGGTATGATGAAATTAATTAGAATGAATCCAGAAATGATTGAAATGCTCAAAAGTTGCTCTGAATTGCATTATTTGCACTTTATATGCGTAATTACTAGTTATAATGCAATCTTTTTGAATAACAACATGTCAATCATATTCTAGACAATATAAAGAGTTTAAATGTAGATTGTTGTGATGAAATTACTTAGAATGAATCCAGAAATGATTGAAATACTCAATTGATGCTTTGAATTGCATTATTTGTAATTTATATGTTTAGTTACCATGCATAATCCAAACTTTCTGAATAAAGGACATATCAACCATATTCTAGACAGTATAAAGAGTTTAAATGTAGATCATTGTGATGAAATTACTCAGAATGAATCCAGTAATGATTGAAATGCTCAAATATTTTTATGAATTTCATTATTTACACTTTATACGCGTTATTACCATTTATAATCCAATTTTATTTTAAAAAACATATGAACCATATTCTAGATAATATATAGAGTTTAAATGTAGATTATTGTGATGAAATGACATAGAACAAATTCAGAAATGTTTGAATTGCTCAAATGATGCTCAGAATATCATTTTTTGCAATTTATATGTGTAATTACCATTTGTAACCCAATATTTTTTAAAAAATTGCTTATGAATCACATTCTAGACAGTATAAAGAGTTTAAATATAGATTATTGTGATGAAATGACTTAGAATGAATCCAGAAACGATTGAAATGATCCAAATGATGCTCAGAATTGCATTATTTGTTCTTTATATGCGTAATTACCATGTAAAATCCAATATTTTAGAATAAATTGCATATAAATCATATTTTAGACAGTATGAAGAGTTAAAATTTAGATTATTGAGTTGAAATAACTTACCAGAAACGATTGAAATTCTCAAATGATACCCATAATTGCATTACTTGCATTTATATGCTTAATTACTGTATATAATCCAAAACTTTATGAATAAATAACATATGAATTATATTATAGACAGTATAAGGAGTTTAAAAGTAGATTACTGTGATGAAATTACCTATAATGAATCCAGAAACGATTGAAATGCTCAAATGTTGCTCTGAATTGCATTATTTGCACTTTATATGCATAATTTCCTTGTTTAATGCAATCTTTTTGAAATGCATAATTTCCTTGTTTTATGCAATCTTTTTGAATAAGCAACATATCAATCATATTCTAGACAGTATAAAGAATTTAAATGTAAATTATTGTGATGAAATTACTTAGAATGAATCCAGAAATAATTGAAATGCTTAAATGATACTCAGAATTGCATTATCTGCACTTTATATGCATAATTACCATGTATAATCCGAACTTTCTGAAAAAAGAACATATCAATCATATTCTAGATGGTATAAAGAGTTTAAATATAGATTATTATAATGAAATTACTTAGAATAAATTCAGAAACGATTGAAATGCTCAAATTTTGTTCTGAATTTCATTATTTACACTTTATATGCGTCATTGCCATATATAATCCAATTTTTTTGATAAAACAACATATGAATTATATTCTATACAGTATATAGAGTTTAACTGTAGATTATTATAATGAATTAACATAGAATGAATCCAGGAACGATTAAAATGCTCAAATGATGCTCTGAATTGCATTATTTGCTTTTTATATGCGCAATTACAATGTATAATCCAATCTTTTTTAAATAAACAACATGTGAATCATATTCTAGACAGTATAATGAGTTTAAATGTAGTTTATTGCGACGAAATGATTTAGAATGGATCCAGAAATGATTGAAATACTCAAATGATGCTCACAATTGCTTTATTTGCAATTTATATGCGTAATTACCATGTATAATCCAATCTTTTTGAATAAATAACATATGAATCATATTCTAAACAGTATAAAGAGTTTAAATATAGATTTTTGTGATATAATGACTTAGAATAATCCAAAAATGATTGAAAGGCTCAAATGATGCTTAGAATTGCATTATTTGCACTATATATGTGTAATTACCATGTATAATCCAATCTTTATGAATAAACAACATATGAGTCATATTCTAGACATTATAAAGAGTTTAAATGTCGATTATTGTGGTGAAATTACTTAGAATGAATACATAAATGATTGAAATACTCAAATGATCCTCATAATTGCTTTATTTGCCCTTTTTATGCGTAATTACCATGTGTAATCCAATCTTTTTTGAATAAACAACATATGAATCATATTCTGGACAATACAAAGATTTTAATTGTTGATTGTTGTGATGAAATGACTTAGAATGAATAAAAAAACGATCGAAATACTCAAATGATACTCAAAATTGTATTATTTGCAATTTATATGTGTAATTACTATGTATAATCCAATTTTTTTGAATAAATAAGATATGCACCATATTCTACATAGTTTAACGAATTTAAATATTGATTATTGTGATGAAATGACTTAGAATGAATCCAGAAACGATTGAAATGCTCAAATGATACTCGGAATTGCATCATTTGAACTTTATATGTGTAATTAATAATAATAGAAAATACAAAAAAACCTTTATCCAATATATTAATTTGAGACAATAAAAAAATAGTTCGCTATGATTTTTAATTTTTTTTCATATAATTTTGTTTAATAGATTCATTAGGAATCTCTTTGACCACCTCTCTTTCTATATAGATATTCTACAAGACAATTATTCATCAAACCATCTCACATTATATTGTAAATTTTGTCTTAATAAGTTTCAGTGTGGAGGCGATTCTTTAGGGACTAATGCGATTATTCATGAACAAATGCAATTTCGGTCCTTGTACAAATTTTCACGGGTCGCTATGTGATTCAAACCAAAAGCAATCTACCAACTTGATCCAGAAATTCAGATGATCCCTACCTTGTTATATATATTTTTTATTTATAAATCATTGTTATCTCATGTAAATTTTTTTTTTCAAGATGGACCCACCAAAACCTATTTTGCTTCGCGTCCGATGATGCCAAAACTAGCAGTCAATAGCAAGTACATTTATCAATGTTTTAAATACCGTATCGGAGGTCAAACCGGCCGAGCTATAGGTACGGGGTTTACCGGTTTAACCGGTCAGAAATACCGGATGATGTCATGTACTTATTTAAAATATATACATATGCATTAAAACATCTAAAAGTAATGAAAATTTCAGCAAAAATAATATAACTTTAAAACCATACACTTACAACATTAAATTTCAATATTCAATTAATCTATGTTGGACAAATTACAACAATATTCTATATAACAACATAAATTTTAACTTTAAAAATATTCCAATTATTATATAATTCCAAATTTTGAAGGGACCACATGCACATTTTTAATTTCAATCTCTCTATTTTAATCCATCCTTTCAACCTGTACGTATAGCAATAACCAATTGACTCAACTCCAAATGCATTCGCCAAAATTAGGATCCTTATCCCGTGCCGCGCGGCACCGTGCCGCTTAGTGATCCGAGTCGTTCGATCTGATATGGACGATTAGATTTTTTCAGGCCTTACGGCACGGATTACATGCACGGGGCACCCATGATCATTGGATTTAATCTGGACGGCTCAGATTGCGCGCTGCACGGTGCCGCGCGGCACTTGATTTGAGTTCCCAAAATTAGGCCTTTTTCAATAATGGCACCACCAAATATATAAGTGATTCAATCAATTTTTACTATCTCGCGATTAATTAACTGATTTTGTGTAAAACACTAAAAATTCGAGAGAGAATCAAAGGAGAAAACATGGGTACCTGGCAACTGAAAATTGGAGAGAGAGTAGATAAGTGGAGGGGTTCGTTGCTGTCGCCGGTTGGCCCAGCAAAAGAGGCGGAGGAAGGGGGAAGAGTTAGAGGCGTGCGTAGTTTCAGACCTAGTCACCTAGGTATTGTAAACAATTTCTTTCTTTCGGAAGAGTTGAGACGGTTAAATACACAAGCCAGGAAAAAGATGAACCGGCTGGTTCGACACACATAAATACCAGGGTTTACCGTTTTTCATCCGGTTTTTCCCGATTTTTTAACCTTCCGATTTTTGGACTTAACCCTACCGCTCTAGGTTCTGGTTCCCGGTTTACCCGGTTGAACCGGCCGGTCCGGTACGGTATTTTAATCATTGACATTTATTGATATGAATGATAACTTTTATGAAATATCACTCAAATTTATCCTCTATATATGCCACAAAACTTTATTATTCAACCCAAATTTGATTAACTGTACAATGTCACTCAACTCGCTGAAAATCAACTGTACATTAGTTGATAATTTCATTCAGCATGTCTCATTAGAACTTAAAAAAAAAAATCATTAGAACTCGGTTGTTGCTTTTGTTCAGGTGGGCTTTAGTTACTTGAAGGCAGCAAACCTAGAAACAACCTTATAAAGCAAAATATCCCACAAAATTAAACAAAATCCAAATTAGCAGCAAAGTCAAACAATGAAACAATGGCGACTTACAAACAAGCATTTGCACATAAAAAATCATCAGCTCTGTACAAAATTTTAAAAGAATTGGTTCTTTTTAAATCTGTTAGTCTCCAAAAGAAGCAAAACTTTCTCATATCTTTCGACATAACTCAGGAATTTGTTTATGCAGAATCGCAATTCCAGCAGAGAAGCATTGCAGAGCTGAAAGCATTGTGTTGCTAAATACCATATTTACTCCTTCCTTTTCTCTAGATAGTCTGATCACTGGATTGCCTTGTTTTGAACCCTGTAAATTGCAATAGAATCAAATTGAATTTGTATGATGCAGGAAAGTATTTACACAACAAAGACATTGGACATCTCACTGGATTATTGATGCTTAAACTTTGTACCAGCCCAAAAAATCCAGTAAAACCAGCTACTATACGTGTTATGCTTGGCACAGAATATGCCAGCTCATATAAACGACCAGGCAGAACCAGAAAGTTATTATAGAGGAAAGGAAGTAGGGGCTGAGCTGATAATAAGCTAATAATGACCTGAGCTGATACAAAAATAATTCAAATTGATCTTAAAGAAAGGATACAAACAAAAGAGGACTAAAGTTTGGTGACCAAGTCACAGTAATAGATTTTATGCAACAGAAAGACTGAATATAGAATAGTTTCCAATAGCAATGAAATATTTACTGGAAATAAACATTTTTTTTTTTCTGGGTATGCTGGCCACGTACTCTTAGCTCCTTCACACAAGGGATACATTATAGGTCAAGTAAATAAGAATAAGTGGCTAAAATTTTTATATAAAAATTATTTAAATGATGACAAAATCTCACCTCAATAGAGAGATCAACAGTACCATTATCATCAACTTCAAGTAAATCTCCTTTATTACTGATTGAGCTACCATTTTTAAGCACGGTAATAGGGCACCCCAGATCCCAACCACCGCAATCACACACCCCACCAGATTTCCATCTATCAATTAGCCTTGACGGACCACCATTTCCTGTATCTGGACATCCATGAACTCCACTTGGTAGTAAAACACTTAATTCTACACCAAATTTCCTCCCATTTCCTCCACAAGTTTCTCCATTTCTTTCACTACATTCAACCCTTTGAAGAAAATTGAGACCCCAACCACCCGAAATTGGCTCTTTTTTAGTTTCACGTTGCTCAGTTCTCACAACAATTGCACATGATTCAAATTCGGATGGAAATTGTTGAGAGATAAAACCTGTAAAAAATGATTCATCAATTACACTGGATTCCCCAAAGTTACCTCGTCTGATACTTTTGGACTTGCTAAAGGGGTTAGTCGGCCTTAAAATCTCCAATGCTTTCTCCATAAATCCCTTATTTTTTGAGCAGCAAGAATTACATCCACTGGGATCTATGCTGAACAAAACAAATTCAGAGTCTACATAGCAACAGCTGCCCTGATTTAAAATCAAAGATCTTGATACCTCCATTATACCCACCAAGTTTAAACCAGTTTTCCTCGGTACTCCTTTAAAAACCAAGTAAATATAATCCAATCCCCTACTGTTTATGTTATTTATCATCAGAGGTTTGGCAACATAATACTGTCCACTTTTTCCTCTTGAATAGAACTCAAAATATGGCAATTCATCCTTCCATCTAGTATGAATAACACCTGATGACACTGAACCTGATTCAGATGAAAATTTACTGAAATTCAAAGGATATTTTGGTAACTTTCTAGGAACCACAGGTTTTTCCATGAAATCAAAATTCCACCTTTCTGAGGTACATCTACTGATATCTCCTGAAGTAGACAATGGGGAACCCATAAAGAGGTCCTTTAGGTCATTTATGCTTTGTGATTTCCTATGGTGCTTCAAGCTTTTCATAACATACTCCACTGACATCAAATTTGCAGGGAATCTTATATGAAATGAGTCATAAATGCCTTCAGCCAAATTGGTACCAGTTACTGTGTGATTCTTACTGGGGCTTGAATTTTTATATAATTTCTTGCTGTTTGGACTTTTCTGATTTGGGTCTGAAATTGAGGGGAGTTTGAAATGCACCAGCTTGGGTATTTCACCAGATTCAGGTAATTTGTACAAAGGTTTACTGTTGCTGAACCGTTTTCTAGCATAATTGATTTCATTCTGCATCACTTCCATTTGCCTATAAATTGGCTTGATCAATTGAAATAAAATTAATCCTGTTGTCTCTGTGTAAGAGTAGAAAGAAAGTTGATATAAGTACAAAACAATTGATGGAAAAAAAATTAGTTAATCATAAAGAAAAGAGCTTCATTTTTCTTGACTTTGTAATTTTCATCATGCATGTAATGCAGAGCGTCATATAATAAAACAAAAAAGTAAAACTAAAAATGCCATTTTATTAAATCAACTGCTAAACAACATATACTTCAATTGAAATAAACAATATTTAAGGAAGAAAATAAAATAGTTAAAAGAGAAATTCCTCAAAGTTTGAGTCACTTTACAA
This sequence comes from Rhynchospora pubera, assembly GCA_028095005.1. Taxonomy (NCBI): domain Eukaryota; kingdom Viridiplantae; phylum Streptophyta; class Magnoliopsida; order Poales; family Cyperaceae; genus Rhynchospora; species Rhynchospora pubera. Next base: position 329,806,728 of record CM051460.1, read on the forward strand.
GAGTTTTCGGCTGATGTGTAGTTTTTGACCCTATAACTGGATCTAGACAAAGAGCTGTGCTTTGGGTTCACTTCAAATAAAATTCCAGGGGGGAAAAGAAAAGGCAAAGGAAATGAAAAATCTCAATTAGAGAAATGTAAATCGCAACTAACGGTCTTCTATCCAACTGTAGAGGAGAGAAATGAAAAATTGAAATGACAAATGTATCTACTAACCAAATTGTAGACCAACTAGGAGTCAAACTTCTCCTGCAAATGAGCCGTTACTGGAAGGAGAAAATGAGTGTGTTGGTTTTGTAAGAGAGACAGAGCGGCAAGAGATGGAGGAGTGTGTATAAACTCTAAAAAGGAGGATTTCTTTCTAAATATATATTTTTTCTATTTTCTGTTTCCCCTTTGATTCCTTCTTATCTGCTTTTAGAAAACTTTACAGGAATAATTTAACGTTGGTTGCTTGCTTGTTTAACTGCCACCTCAGACTTCAGTGGCCCATGTGAGTAAATAAATAAAGAAAGAAAGATGTGCATCAAATGATTCTCAAGTCCCCATAAACTGATCCATTTTTATTGTAATAAGCATGCAGTTCTGAATGTTGTAATGCAACGGTTAGTAAGTTGTTAAGATTACTGGGTCCTTCCCATTTTAATTCCGCCTTTTGGTTTATTTTTTATGTATTTATTTATATTTTTAATCGACCACATCTCCGGCTCTGACGGGTACAGAGTGGTCAAAGGGAAGAAGGTGTCAGACGATGTGTCTGTTTCACTGTTTGTTCACCTTCTTTAAACCAGTGGACCTCACTAACGTCTCTCATCAACAGTCTTTTTACAAATTTACCCACTATGTTTAAAATTAAGAATGTATCAGCTGATTAGGGCTTTGAGTTGGGAAAATTAGAACCTATTTGGATACAGATCGAATTAACACACTATCCTTATTGTGCTTTTGACATTTGGCTGCCAAACTAAGTTTGTACTCTGAGGGCACGTTTGGATTCACGGTGAATAGATATGAATAGGCATATTTATAAATAAATTTTGGAAAAAAAAAATCGAAGAAAGCGAACTTCCTTTTCCTTCTAATTTTCAGCAACATTTATGTAGAAATTTAAATAACTATTTTCTGAGGACTGAGGAGCAAAACCGGAAAATGAAAAGAAAGATAACTTCTTTTTTCTTCTTATTTAACGCTGTTTATGGAACGTCCAATGACATTCCGCTCGTCTTTACTCGTCTGAATGTGGTGTCAGTACTGTCGGATGGAGCAATTGTTGTTGTTGTTTGTAGACGATCTTCTTACCTGACCTGCCCAGTCAAAATACGAGTCTGATCCGGTCTATGTATTAGACTCATTAGCCTCTGTCCTTGTGTCCTTTCCTTTGGACTTGGGACATGTGACGCTCTGTGTTGCATCCTGTTTTTCTCTGTGTCGTTAGGAGCCACGTAGATTCCTCATGCCCTCTTTCTACTTAGATAAAAAGATTATTATCTAATAATGACAACTAAATATATTTATCAAAATATAAATTCAAAGAATGATTCCTCGTGTCTCTCTTGTTGTAACAATAGTAAAAATAAATTAACATAAATTCATAGTCATGAGTATAATTAAAAACTATTTATTATCTCGATAAAATCAATATTATGACAAAATTTTTGGATAAATTATCCTTAGACACTAAATGTAAAGATATTTTTTTCATGACACTTTCATTTGATGTTTCCACATAGAACCTTATCAGTTCATTTGACTATGGACAATTAATTCAAATTATAAAATATTAGCTACTTTATAGAAGAAAATGTATATTTCGACACGTATTAGTTACTTGTTTGCTTATATCTGATCTAATTAATTACTGAATTTGGAACGAACAATTAAAAACTGTCTACGATAATTTCACAAATACGATGCAATTTAATGCTCCCCATCCCGTCCTAGCTTGCTAGGTTTCAAACTTTCAATATCGCCTTTGAATATAACCCTTCGCTGAGCTGAGGAGTTGGATTCCTTTAAATAATTTATAATCCTTCCTTCCCCATCAAAAGGCCTATTAGCTCAGTTGGTTAGAGCGTCGTGCTAATAACGCGAAGGTCGCAGGTTCGAGACCTGCATGGGCCAGTTATTTTATTTTATTTTATTTATTTTGAACAATTTATGGGCCAAATTTTGTTTTGTTTACACCAATTTTTGCTCGAACAGAACCAGGCCCATTCTTTGCAATGGGGCCAACTTCCGATCCTATTCCAAAAAATGAGGGAAAAAAACCGAGAAACAAAACCCAAAATGTTCAAACTGTTTCCGCCGTCGACCATCAGAGAAACAGCAACCCGAAATTTTAAAAAATAATATTAAAATAATATAATCTATTAAAATTAATATCAATATAATAAGTTTAATATAACTAGTATCACGAGATCGGAATCCTGGATTCCGAACGTTAGATCGGAATCCTAGATTCCGATCTAAGCTTTGATCGGATTCTGAGTTTCCGATCTAAGCTTAGATCGGAATCCGAGATTCCGATCTAAACTTTTTAATTTTTTTATATATTATTTATTTATTTATTTAATTTATTAATTAGTTAAATAATTAAAAAAATAGATAATATATTGTAAAAATATTGAAAAAATATGGAAAAAATCAGGAATAATTAAACTAAATTTTCTATGTAATTTAGTATTTTTTGGGAAAATTAATATTTTTTTTCTTTTATTAGTTTATTAATTAGTTAATTAATTAGAAAAATAGATAATATATTCTAAAAATATTGAAAAAATATAAAAAAATCAGGAATAATTAAAAAAATTTTATACGTAATTTAGTATTTTTTTTGGAAAATTAAATATATTTTCCTTTTAATTAAATATAAATTTAATTAATTTATTTAATTAAAAAATGAATAATTAAGTATAAATTTTTAATTAATTTAAACAACCATTTGATATGCGTCCCGGATGTCGTCCTCTGTATATATTATTTTCATATTATATATTAAACAATCATATCGAGTCTCATGATCAAGGAAGCACTTTCTGGATTGCGTTACAAAGGAATCACACGAGATTGATGTTTTACTGAGACGGAGAAGAAAGACTAAATTCACTTGATTTACTGCATTTCTCTTTTTAATGATTAATTTATGATTTTAAAAACATTTTTAGTAGTTTAGAGTGGCTTTTAGGTTTGCAAACTTTCAAAGTGGATTTTGGAGGCCCAGAGAGCGTTTTTTGGCCTCGAAAATGGTCGTCTGTAAAATGCGTAGATCTCGTCGCCAGCTTTCCGGAATGTCCTCGATCGCCCCAATCGGACCTTCCTATCAAAAGTTAAGCATGTTTAAAGTTTTAATGTTCAAATTATGCCTTTGTATCCCTGCAAATTCTGAAAATTTATAATCCTTTTTAAATGGTACAATTCATTTAATTAAATAAGTTATAAAAATTTATATTTTAATTAAATAAGTTATAAAAATTTATATTTTAATTAAATAAGTTATAAAAATTTATATTTTAATTAAATAAATTAATTAAAATGAAAATAAATTTTATAAAAATTTAATTTAATTATTCCTGATTTTTTCCATATTTTTTCAATATTTTTACAATATATTATCTATTTTTCTAATTATTTAACTAATTAATAAATTAAATAAATAAATAAATAATATATAAAAAAATTAAAAAGCTAAGATCGGAATCTCGGATTCCGATCTAAGAATTAAAAAGCTAAGATCGGAATCTCGGATTCCGATCTAAGCTTAGATCGGAAACTCAGAATCCGATCAAAGCTTAGATCGGAATCCTGGATTCCGATCTAACGTTCGGAATCCAGGATTCCGATCTCGTGATACTATTTATATTAAACTTATTATATTGATATTATTTTTAATATATTATATTAATTTAATACTATTTTAAAAATTTTCGGAACAGCAACATCAAATTTCAGGTTACCTGTAGTTCCCTATTGTTAAATGCGCCTGATTTGTTCTCTTCCATCTCTGTGGGATTAATTACAGGGGAAGGGAACATGGGGTTTCTGAAACAGAAAGAAACGAGACGCACTGTGCGTGAGATGTGGTCGCAGGAGCTTCCATCTCCAGAAAAGCCGGTGCGGACCCTGTGGCTACCCTTCTGCCCGAATCCGCAAATGTATGCACAGTTTTGCATTACTCTTTTTCCTTTTATGGGTTCATTTTGCTTTCTTTTGTGTGCTCCATTGCTTATGCACCTAGTGGTGTGGAAACTGGTACCAGACCAGCCTGTCATATTTTCAACCCATTGGTCTCTGTGCACCTTCATCCCTTCCTCTATTATCCGTTATGAATATGTAGAATCCAGCTACTAGAGTTGAAAAAAGGTTCTTCATTTTGTGTTAATTTTGGGACATTAGCCATCACATCATACACCCAAGCGTGAGACACTTCTCTCATGCGTTAAAATTTATTTATTATTATTATTATTATTATTTTTTTTTTTTTTGGGGGGGGGGGGGGGGGTCATTACTGTCTGTCCCTCTCACACTCTAAACTCCCCAATTTCGAAGAAAGCTAGTACGCCGCCGGGGAAAAAATAAATCTGGCTTGATATTAATTGATTGTGGAGATTAATTCGTTGCTGAAAATGTCATCGGCATATTTTCAAGGTGTCGTGTTGACTAACGACTTCCAGGTATTGGTTATGAAATTCTATTCAATTAAATTTCAGAATTTTTAATCCTCACTATTTATACCTTCTTTAAGTATTAAAGAGACTTTTTGCTACTAGAATTATTGTGAGCTTTGAAGCACAATTTCATTTATCTTAGCCCACAAATGTAAGAGATGAACGAAAACGTACGATTTGTTCTAGTAAATTCCACCTCAACTACTTAAATTTACATGTTTTGAGTTTTGTTTTGGTACCTCCTTTCGTTGATTTCTGGTCGCCGAGTTTTGAACCTACGACCTTTAAATTATAATGATTGATTTGTAATCAAAATTGTTTACCACCATTCTTTTAGATTCCATCATTCTCATCTAACAGACAAATTGCCCTCTCTAACTCCTAGCTTTTACTCACCTATTTCTTAATTCTCAGCGTTTACTCACATCTCCTCTCTCTGATCTTCGTCTCCCATCGTGTGCGTACCCACTCATTCCTTTTTAGCGTCTACACTTCTCTGCTCATGTTGTCCTATAAAATAATACACATGTCCTATATTATAATACTAATTATCTTAAAAATTAGGACAATTAATTTTTACCCGGACAATCATTATACGAACTAGCATAACAATCATTATAAGAACTAGCATAATTAGTTTACAAAATTAGGACATTTAGTTTACAAAACTAGGACAATTAATTTACGAAACTAGAACAATTAAAAATTAATACTAATTATCCTGCAAAAAAAATTAATTGACATGGAAAATGTTATTTACTGTAATGAAAATTAGGACAATTAAATTTTACCAGACAATTAGCATATAAAATTAGGATAATTAGCATTCAGATCTAGAACTATTAGAAAAATAATATGCGGGGGAGGAAAGAGGTGGGATAGGAAGTTAGCATGAGGTGGGGGAGAGATGAAAACATGGGTGCTATGAGGGGTGGGAGAGAGTAAGTTTTGGATGATGAGATTAGCAATAAAATTGAAATGATAATTATTACCGACTTCAAAAAATAGAAAGAAAAAGCACATAAACTCTCAAGAGATGATGGGATTAGGAATTTTCAGGATGATTGTTATTAAGCCCAATTTTTAATCAGCTCGGTGTAGAGTATTTATTTCCCTGATACTGTAATATACATACCCAAATATATTTGTAAACAACAAAATATTAAAATCAGAAAAATTTGATAAAATCTTCTGCGGTTGAACAAATTATACAACATCGAGAAGAAAAAAAATGATTTTTGGGTCCAACATTTTATACTAAATAAATGAGAAATGCTAGTGTTTAATATATTGGACGGATGAGTCCGTCCAATATGATCGTTTTCACGGTTTTAAATTTCTAATGTTCGATCCGAACCGTTCAATATGTTCTCCCTATTGAAAACTTACAAGAAATCAAATTTTACATTTTTTTTCGAATTTTTTTACTATTTTTTTTGGTATTTTTGAAAATTCATGATATAAACATTATGGATCGTCCAATAACAACGATTTTCTAAAATACCAAAAAAAAAAATAGTAAAAAATTTCAAAAAAATTTGCAAAAATTGGTTTCTTATAAATTTTCAATATGGAGGATATATTGAACGGTTCGGATCGGTTAATTGAAATTTAAAAATATGAAAACGATCATATTGGACGGACCCCATCCGTCCAATATATTGAGCTCTAGCATTTCTCTAAATAAATTTATTTCGATTTATGAAGGAATGAACTTGTTTTCATACTCTGTCATTCTGAGCTGGGGCCACCTTAAATTATTTATAAAATCGATGAAACTTTCTAACTTAATTATAATTTACAACTAATTAATAATGGCATATATATTCTCTCCACAGTATTACTCTCAAATATATAATGAGCTGATAATATCATATATTTCTTAACAAATAACAAGTACTAATGTAATGATACATCTTTGAGAAATAAGAGAAAATGACTTAACACTATAATTATAGACTTAACACTATAATCTTTGACAATTTCAAAACTTGAAATAAACTTTGAGAAATAAAGAAAATGACTTAACACTATAATTATAGACTATAATTATGCTGAGAATATTAGGCAAGTCAAATAAAATTTCAAAGTGAGGCTGAGTTATTTGCCCAATGATCCCGTTCTATTCTGTTAATTAAGTGGTCTTTGATTCAATTCACGAAGAGAACATTTATTTTCAAATTTCTTATAACAAAATCGTTGGTTTCAAACCAACCTTCAAAAAAATATATATTATTTCAAAGTGCAATTTTGCATCTGAATAAAAAGAAAAAATCGTTATGGCTATCAATGAAAATTAATTAATATTAGCAGGGAGGCATGTCGTTGGGGGGAGGTAGCATTTTGGCATCTGCACTCTTGCCGTTCTTGGTTATGAAGACCGTGTTCATCCCCCAAGACACGTGGCGATCAACATGGCAGTGCATATACCATACTCCAGGATTAACTGCCCTGAAGCGAATCGTAGCCCAACCATTTTTCGGCACAGCAACAGTGTTCTCCTTTGGGGGATCGACCAAGTTGTAAGTCAATGGGTCTTTTTTCTTATCAAAGTTACCAGATCCTCTACCGACGACATAGAAGCTCTGTCCGTGTAAGTGCAATGGGTGGTTCTCTGGCCCTATGTTAGTTCCCTGAAAGACGATCTCAACTGTTGTGTTGTAGTTTAACATCTTCACCTTTGTCACCTTTTTGGTAAGATAATTTGTGGGATTGCTATCTTCTGTGAAGTTGAAATAATGTGATGGGTTGTCAGGGAAGTCGGTGGTGTAGACACCTGGTATAGAGTAATAGTATGCACTCAATATACTGATTTGTGGGGTTTCAAAACTGACATTGTTTAGGCTGGCAGCAAACCTGCCCCCCAATGGGCCTTTGCATGAATTGTTGTGGCACGAAATGATATTTAAGGATGCTACGATATACATGTGCTCATTGATAGTTTGTGGTACATCAATGGGGTGGTTCTTGTCCGCCAGTGAGCGGAGCCCGCCACTGAATATAGCTACCGTGTCGGAATCATTTATGGCTGGTAAGGGCGACAGAAGAGGTGGAGCTGATATTTTTGTGTAATTAGTTTCATATTCTAAAATAGCAGTGGTAATGTTGGCATCATAGCTGACAAGTATATTGCCAATGTAAGGACGGGCGGCGATGTAGTATCGTGAAGGTGTAGAGGAGTTTTGATGCTGATTGGCCTTTATAAGAACATCCATGGTTTGACCTGGTGAGATGAAAACAAGGTCTGTTGCATATGGTTTGGTGTAGCTCCCGTCCGTCCCAACCACTGTCAGATGGTGATTCGCAATGTTGAAAAAAAATTCATTGCTCAGGGCAGCATTGATCAATCGGAGGAGGTAGGTCTTCCCTTGTTCCACATGCACCTTGACAGTATCTGCATTTGGCAGGGCATAATTTATTAGGATTTTAGTTAAAAATATCATTCTAAAAAGAGAGAAGAAAATATAAAAAGGCAAAGGGGAAAAAATAGTAGTGTCGTTACTTGGAAGGTAACCAGGCTTTTGCAAACGTGAAAGATTGTCTAGTTTACCACAGTAAGGCCCGGATCAAAATCTCATTTTTTTAATATGGGATTTCATTTCATTTAATTTCGTTGGAAAATTCTTGATCAAAATGAATGGATTTGGTGTCATTTGGTTGGAATTCCTATGGGGCCGTTTGTATTGAAGTGAGAATTTGGGTAATTTAGAGAATTTTCTATTCCTATGCATAAATTTATTATAAACAATTCAAACTCTTCACAAAGTTATACACTTTCTAGTAAATTTATGCCTAGGAATTGAAAATTTTCCAAAATTCCTAAGCGATCCAAACGGCCCCATTTAATTAGATCCAATGAAATCCTATAAAATCAATTGAATTGAATTGAAATCCCGTAAAAAAAACATTTTGATCAGGGCCTAACCACACCTAGATTTTGTAATAGATTGTGTGATTCACTTTTGGCATAGTGAATTGTGCGATTCACCTGATGACATACTGAATTGTGTTTTCTGCCCACCTAGATTTCGTAATTAATATCGTTATAATTTTTTCTCCACTATCATTCCAAATTGGGTGATTCACTTTTGGCTCCACATATGTTAGTCAACAACAGTTTTTCCTAAATTCTTTCTAGAAGTAGGACAATTTTCTTTAGCTTTTTTTTTGTTCCATTTTACTTTTTTTCTTCACGAGACCTTGTTCTTAATTAATAGTGATGATAAGATGGACTTCAAAGCATGATAGAGAAGGCATACTATTTTTCGAGCAGGGAAGGAAGTCACCAGGTTGGCCATTGATAGTGTTGGCATCGGAGGGTTGTACTTCAGCCCCGCTCTGAAGTGCCTCTTCTAGCACTTTATTTACATCCTTATTCCACCACTCTCCTAAAATGAGAGTAAACTCTTTATGCGGCTTGTTGAAGGGATACACGGTCCCCTGCTTTGGGTATATGATCAACGGACCATGAACCGTGGCAAGGTCAAAGTCACTGTGCGCATGCCACCAAAGTGTGCCTTCTTCATATATCAAATGCATCTGTTGTGTGAAGTTGGCTCCTGGCTGAATCGGGCATTGTGTTATTTGCTCTGGCCCGTCAGACCATGGGTTCCTTAGTAGGTCCACGCCATGCCTGGTGTTTGGAAATGCATTGCAATTGGTTAGTTATTTCTTTTGAAGTTTGAGCATGACTGAATGTTTGTTTACTTAGATCAATTTTTTTTTGGTATAGTACAGTAATTACCAGTGGAGGGTGATGTTCTTTTTTCCTTGGTTGATGACGTTGACAATGACGGTATCACCCTTCCTAGCATAGATGGTGGGACCTGGGAATTGGCCATTGACAGTCAGGATATTCTTGGTGTGGCAAAGCCTTGTGCATGGAGTTTCTTTCACCTGCGTAATTAATTATGTAATTAGGATCTCTAATTATAACTAGAAGTATTAGTTAAGTGTTAGGTAGCTTTCATATATATACTGTATAGTTACGGTACTAGGGTTGTTGGCGATGATTCCAATTCCTCTGCTACGGTTTTGCTATTACTCCTTTTGTACAGTGACTCGGTAACTCGGTAGAGAGAACATATTTTGAGCGGACAGTACTGGACAATCAGTTTTGGCAGTATGATAGTTTTTCTATGGGCAATATGTGGAAAATTCTAACAAATGGTTAGTAGATTAGAGTTTCGTATGTATGGAATCTAAGAGCGACTAACCGTGTTCATACTTCATGCTTGATAGTTTTTCTAATGAGATAAGTAGTGTACTGAAGGACAACCAAATAAATAATTATCAAAATTAATAACTTCTTTTGGAATGGTTGACAAGCTGTTAACAGATCAAAATTAATAACTTAACTTTTAGACAACTTTCTTTAGGCACCGTTCGGATGCGTTGAGAAAAAGATAGGAAGAAGGAAAGAAATAAATTATAAACAATCCAAACTCTTTATAAAGTTACACACTTTCCAATACTTTTTTCCATTTCTTTACTTCTTCCCTTCTTTCCACACCTATTCAAACGGAGCCTTATAGTTCAAATCGATTGCATATGTATCAAATTTGGTGCAATTTGAAAATAGATTTATCATCCATCAAGCAATTTGAAAATTAATAGTCGGATTTGGTAATGCTTGATCAATTATCAAATGATTATCAGCAACTATTTGTACAGAGAAGGACAATAAAAATTGGAAGCAATGTACGTCTTCCCCACAATAGTATACTGAGAGTATCAATTAACCAAACCAATATATAGCACAATACAATACACAAAAATTTGACTTTAATTAAGGGTAGATAACTGGAAAAATACGGTATATAATCTAACAAATTAAACGGTTTTGATAACATTAGGAATAAATAATAAATGGAAATTAAAATAATGAAAGTGAAGAGGGGGGAAAATTACAATAAAGGTATGGTGATGAGTTTCAGCCCAAGCAGTGGTGAAGAAAATGCTTCCTAGCATACAAAAACCAAAGAGAGTCATCAAAGAAGTCCCAAACTTCATTGCTCTAATTGATTCTTGAGAAAATTACATCAAAAGAACAGCCAGCTAATTTTCTTGTTATTTTCGTTTGCTGTTTCTGTTTGGATGGTTTTTCTTGTAAACTAGCCGACGGTGGGTTTAAATGGATTGTATGGACAGCAATTTATAGCAGTGGAATCATTACTACGTACAAAGGCATGCTTACTGACCGGGCGTGGCAGTGTTGAGTATTCAAAGTCTACTATTATAACTGCAGGCTTCTTACGCTATTTTGAATGTCCATATTTTTTTCGAGGGCTGCATTGCACAGTGGACAATGGTATGATCTTCCTCAATTAAAGATCAAAAGTCAATTACAGAGTACAAAAACAAAGAAAATGTAGCAAATAAGATTAAAAAACTTCTTGCTAGGTAAGTTGAGTGCCGTGCGCCTCGCTCCAACTGCTTAGTGCGTACAAGAGTTCCACATCAAAAAGGACTTTAGTTGAATTAAGCACCGAAATTCATTGTCGAAAATAATTTTACAGCGATGTTGTAAAATTATTGATAATAGTTAGTTTTTTATGTTGTTGATGATTTTTTTTTTTTATAGTTTGACGAGTTTTATTTATTTTAATAGATGTGCTTGATATTTTATTTGTAGTTTTTTTTGTAGTTGATTTTAAAGAAGCGGATTTTATTCAGAAGAAAATTGTAAATCGTCAAATTGAATTTTAAAGAAGAGATATTTTGAAAGATAAATATTATATACAGGTCATGTATTTTTTTATCGAGTAATATTAGAATGATATACGAAGAATAAAAATAAAAATTACTTAATCAATTATTATGACGCTACAAATTTTTTTTTTGAAGGCCGACGCTATAAAATTGTATTTTTTATATTTTTAACCAATATATATTATACAAATTTTGAGCCCTAAAATATACTTTCATTTATTTTCATTAAATCATCATACTACTTCCTCAACCACCTTGTTTATTTTTTACTTTCGCTTTTCACTTTTCTTTCTTTCCTTGTAATAGGGCTGCTACCTATTGTTTAAAAAAAAATTTACTTAACCGGAACTATGTCACTGAGAGAAAAAGAGCTCGTGTGAATATTTGACCTGAACTTTTGACTAGAGTGTTTGTTTTTTTTTTTTAGTTCAGAAATTGCCGATAATTTTTCATTAATAAAAAACAAAAATTTATATAATAATAAAAGCTCAAAACAAATACCAGTAATATCAAAACTGATATGTCACAACAAATAAACGATATAAATTTTTAACAATGTCTATATCTAATGTATTGGTATCTCACTGATGTCAATTCATTCAAATCCAATCTAGAACCTACCAATTCCTACAAACTATGCTCGACGCAAAATCGCAAAACAACACCACCGAAAAATCATAAACGAAAATGACTATCAATGCTTATCTCACTAAATCGACCAGAGTGATAATAATTAAAATTACTTGTATCGGTACGATCGTTTCGATTTTCAAAAGTCAAATAGGAAAACCGATTAACAAAATATAAAAGCAACTATTCTTACACTAAATGAAGCAAAGTCTAACAGACCTGCGAGAAAAATTCAGTGTTCATCATCATGGTTGACTAATTACTAAGAACATATCCACGCGCATGAATGACTAAAAAAAACTGATGAAATGAGATCTTGTGAAGAAAGACTAAAAGCAATACAAATCAAATAAAAAAAACTCAGTACAAAAAAACTGTTAAGTGGCACCTTGTCCTTGTAGTTTTCTGACTTTTGTTACTCTGTAACTCCGTTGCTTAATCAAAAGCTGGTTTCCTGCTTGGGGAGCTTTTAGTTCAAAAAAATAAAACATAATCCGGGGGAAGCTATAGCTTGATTGGACCCACCTTGAAAACAATTTTATTTGTAGTACCTATATTTAAATATAAAAATTTACATGACCCATCTAAAAAATGCTCGGAGGACCCATTTTAAAAAATCATAAATTGAATTATTATTTTGGATATTAGATATATTATTATAGATTGTGTTGTTGTTATAGATATATTTGATTTCTGTGATTTTTCATGAATTTTTTTAAGTCACATTGTTTTAAAATTGTTTGTTTGAAAAATATTATTATACTATATCTATATTAGACGTTATGTTGTACATATGTTTTCAGGAAAAAAAAATATTTAAAATCCTAGCTACGTCCCTGTACATAATTAATAATAACCCAGTTGCATCTGCATATGAATTGGTAGGGGTTTGTTGGTTTTGACCTTCCTTGGGTTGCATTGGAGTTTTGAACAAACATTTTCGCTTTCATGGCGCCTCACATTTGCAGTCGGGGATTATAGAAAAGTTTACTATTAATTAAATACATAATATACTATTTAATAACTTATAACTTCCAAGCACAACTGAATTTGATAATTAGTAACAAAATGGATGTCAAATAAAAGGTCATAAACCCATATTGTAGACTAAATACGGCTCATGATTCATAGCTGGCGTTTTATGTTGGAGATTTGAGATTTCATCATTTCAATCATGGATTTCATGTGCCAAACTAATTGGAATAGTCCAGCTCCTGCCGTAATCCTTTTCACCGTCCAATTTAAACTTTTAAAGTGTTTTCAATTTTCATATCTTGTTCGTGGAAAGCACTACGAACCCAAAATTACTATCTTTTGGATATCAATATTTAATTTAATTTTTTTTCTTTTAAACTAATTAACCAAAATAGCAGTCATGAATTAAAAATTGTAGTGTGAGAAAGCTAACTAGTATTTATCTAACTTCTTATTCAATTAGTTATTAGAAAATTTAAGGAGAGTAAAGACAATCAAATTAACGAGTGAGAAAATGACATCGTAGGATCTTCTCTTTCGATATATTTCTTTTTAGCCGGTCGGTGTGTTGAATTCCAATTGTGAGGAAAAAAATTCATTATCCAAGGATACCAAGTCAAGTCTTTGTTAAAAAAAAAAATAATAAAGGACCTCAGTAAATTAATACTACACAGACTAAGGTGAATTAATTGTTTTATAACGCAAATCACATGGATACACGCGTAACGATACCAAACGGTACGTATGTCTCAGTTGACAAATACTTTTGGTCAGAAGTCAGAACCAAACCAGGTAAAGTACAAATTGCTTGACCTTTGAATATATATATTTTTTTGGTGTATTAGTTTTACAAGGTCTTGTGACACTGTGACAGCGAGTATCAGTTGAGTACTTTGAAATGGATTTGTAGATAAATAGCTATTAGGGCTGTCAATGGTTATGGTTATGATACGGTACTTAGGTCAGAAGTCAGAACCAAACCAGGTAAAGTGCAAATTGCTTGACCTTTGAATATATATAATTTTTGGTATATTAGTTTTACAAGTTCTTGTGTCAGCGAATATCAGTTGAGTATTTGAAATGGATTAATTCGTAGATAAATAGCTATTAGGCTGTCAATGATTATGGTACGGTACTATAGAAGATATTTTCATACATGTATTCATTAAAAATTAATTTTATCCGTACACATTGAGAATTTAAGATAAGGGTAGAATAATAGTACATGATGGATAATAATAATAATAATAATAATAATAATAATAATAATAATATTAATTTAATAAAAATTAATGTGTTAAATAAATAACATCAAATAAATATATGGATAAGTTATAATATTTAGATAATACTTTAGATATAATAAAGATCATAAAATTTATTCTTATGTCAATTGACATTTAAAAAGTCTACATAACTAATTATAAATTATAATATAATAGAGTGCAAATTAATGTTTTCATCAACATAAATAAATTTTGATGAAGATTGAAAATAATATTATATCTTATGAAATATGCTAGTAACATGATTATATATTCATATATGTTTGTAAAATTTTATCCGTTAGATAATGGACATGAAATAGCCTTTACCATAACCGTACCTGATAATGATAAATAAATGAATTTTTTTTATCCATAACCATATTCGTTAGTCTAACGAAAATGAAACCACATCCATATCCAACTTATAGAATAAGATACAGATAGAATAAATAAGTTTCATTGACAGCCTTACTAAGGCTACAAATTGGAGGGCCTAAGAGAAAAAGTCGAACTCAACCGTCCCCCCACATACGCCGGTCCCTCTTCCATTTTCATTTTATTTGTTTTTATAGGATTTGTATGATTTTACTTGAGATGACATGAGATACGGACACAAAAAATCCAATAACATATGAATATGGGCCGAATTTTATACACTATTTCCCGAAGTCTCCGCGGTTTATTTAAACCCGCACTGCAAAGTCTTTCAGTAAGTCTTGCAGTGACAATCGTCCGATTTAATTTGGACGGGTAGATTAATAGGGACTGCACGATTTCGATAGATCTGATATTACTTATGAAACATTCGTCGTTAATCAGACGGTCACGGATTTCAAAATTTGCACTGTGGATTTTTTTTTTTTTAAAAACGTTTTTTTTTTTGACATATGCCCGTAGGCCCACACACCCACCCTATTCCTCCACTCAGCAGTGGGGATCGAACTATGGTCTCTCCCGTGGGAGACCTGGTGCCATACCAGCTGCACTACAGCAGCTTCGGCAAAAAAAAAAACGTGAGGATCTCGTTGCTTCTATGTTGTAGATCATTCTGTGTGGATATTCATGTTCCATGCTAGAATAGCACTTATATCATCTGTTATAATTGACCCGTTGCAAACATAATACACAAAACGAACAAAAAAAATCCAAAAGTAATCTTGGGGTACTGTAGAACCCTGGAATTTTATTGTTGTATGATTTCTTAGGGTGCGTTTGGATCGTTGGAAGAAAGAAGAAGAAAAA
This sequence comes from Rhynchospora pubera, assembly GCA_028095005.1. Lineage (NCBI taxonomy): Eukaryota > Viridiplantae > Streptophyta > Magnoliopsida > Poales > Cyperaceae > Rhynchospora > Rhynchospora pubera. Next base: position 329,822,217 of record CM051460.1, read on the forward strand.
AAATTATAAACAATCCAAACTCTTCACAAAGTTACACACTTCCCAATATTTCTTCCCACTTCTTCCCTTCTTCCCTTCTTCCCACACCTATCCAAACGCACCCTTAGAAAATTGGTACAAAAGGCAATGAAAAGAATCACATAATTGGCTCCGTTTGGATGGGTGCAAGAATAAAAAAATAGTTTTTTTCTATTCCTAAATTTATTATAAACAATCCAAACTCTTTACAAAGTTACACACTTTCCAATACTTCTTTTCTTATTCCTCTTATTCCCACACCATCCAAACGGAACCAATAAGATCTTTGTTCTAGCTTAGCACATGTCTGATTTATAGCCCGAATAATGTTGGACTTCTTGTTAGTTTTCGTGTTACTATATCTAGTCCTATGAACTATAAACTCAATAAGTTAGATATATGATATTGCATATTTTTATATAGTTTTGGACCGGACTTTAATCCGAATCACAACTCAAAATTCTCGATTTTATCTGTTTTCAATTTATATATGTTGAAATTTCCTATTGTTTGAATTTCATTTCGTTTTGCAGGAGTATAGAGTCAATTTACTTGAAAATCGACGTAAATTGAGTAATTGACACGAATCTGTGCCCGACGCGTGACACAACAAATCTCGTACCACCGCAGGGACCATCACGTGACTCAATTTGGATCGTATGTCTCATTCTCAATCCGGATTCGCTGTTGCGCGACACGCGGTGTAGCGCACTGCGAGCCGTCTGATCTTGATCGGACGGTTCACTTTTTACGGGCCTATCAATCTAGGTTACATGCACGGAGCTCCCTTGTCCATTGGATCTTAATCAAACGGCCAGCATACCGCGCGACACGCTGTGTCGCGCGACAGCGAATCTCAATTTGTCTCCTTCTTGGTCCAGATACGCCCGCACATCCCACCAATGTGACCGTACAACACTCCAAATCCTACCCCGCTCCGTATATAAGGTGGCCCCAGCGCCATAAAGAAATAAAGAATAATATATTCAAAAGCTAACAAAATAATATTGTCAATCTCAATTTCGGAATTTCTATTATTTCTTTCATTCATTCATTTCTATATACAAATTTACAATGTCTCTATTTATAGACTACAACATGAAACATCATAAAATGATTAATAAATAACTAGTGGAGATCAGGGCAAAGCTACATAGTATTTGGACCCACCTCAAAAAAATTATTTGATATTTCACTTGTTTGTAATAAAAAAAATCACAAAAAATTAGGGACCTATCTCAAAAATTTGAAGGACCCAGCTAGACATGTCGTGTTAGATTTGAATTACGTAACGACACCTAAAAAATCGCATTGGGACTCAAGTAGCATTTGTTCCCGACTAATCGTTTTTCTTCTCTCATCCCCAATGAATCTTATAAAGACAAAACTTAGAATATAATTGAATATTTGGATGAATAATTTTTTAGCATATATATCGAGGCTGATAACCATCATCCCCAAGATTCATCATCCCCATCATCCTGACTAATCGTCTTCTTCCCTCCTCCTAATGAATCTTATGAAGATAAAACTTAGAATATAATTGAATATTTGGATGAATAATTATTTGTGGCATATATATCGAGACTGATAACCATCATCCCCATCATCCCCAGTAGTTGGATTAATTGCATTCCGAAAAAGAAAGAGAAAATGAGGATAATTCCATCATCCCCTAGACTAACTATTTTCCATTTTCGAAATGTTTTCTCCATCATTCCCTTTCTCCCTTTTTTCCTCCCCCCCCCCCAACCCCTCTCTCTACTTCCATTAATAACTATTATATGCACAACTAGAACAGTTTGTTACTCTTTTTGAAGGGTAACAAACTCTGGACAACTCTACTCTCCTTTAATAATCATGTTCTGGAGCAGACCCTTAGTGTATAAAGGTTAGAAAAAATGGAAGGAAAGATCAAACTTAACGGAGAAACTGAGAGAACTCCAAGGCTTCGGCTTTAATACTCGAACCATCCGATTTGATCTCAGCGCAAATCTGGACTTGATCCGACGATCCAAAACTCTAAAGCACCGGTGCACTATGCTTTGCAAAGCATTTTAGCCAATCTCTAGAGAGAGATATATATTAGCATGAATCTCACGCATTGCGTGATTCGTCTATATAATGTTTTGTGATCTTTAGAACATTATAAACAAAATTGACCGCAAAAAATAAAAATAAAATTCGAATATTATATAAAAAATATTGTCACTAAAAATAAAAAAATAAGTGTTCAATGATATTTCTAATGACCTTATAATGCAAAATTATGAGAAAATTGAAAATTCATAGGGAATTATTGTATTTTTTTTATTGACTCAACTTTTTGAATTATTATTTTAGATTTCTATTATTACTAGATTTCTACATCGAGGTTCGCTCGACGATATTGGATGTTACTGTAAACAATAAATGAAAAATTGTGTCTTTAATTTTTTTAATTTAGTAACTGATTTTGAATAAATGATTTTAACAGAAAATACCTTGTTTTTTAAGTATATTTTCTATATAAGATAACATAACCATTACAATAAAAAAACAAAAACTTCAATAATTAAGTCTTCTAATATATGGTTTAGTTTTCATCATGATCGAATTAATTTCATGCCAATATATACGTACGTATTCTTTCAACATAATGAAGTTGCATGCTATAATGATTGGTATTTCATTAGAGTTCGTTTCAAGCTATTCAATGTTTTACAAAATCAATAAAAATTTTCCCATAAAACAAAACCAATTGTATAGCCTTCAGATAAAAGTAAATATAAAGTTCAAAATAATAAAGATATGTGTCTTAAAATAATAAATTAATTTTAAATATAAAATACATTGTATATGTTTAAATTGAAATTGTGAAAATTTTAAAATAAATTATGCATATTTTAGAACTTAATGTTGGTGAACTATAAAATAGTTTAAATGATAGTTATGTTGACATTATAAAAGTAAAAGATCTTTCATCGGTTAGATATACAGTTTGGACTAGCTTAGGCTATCCTTTTACCATTATGTCTTTCAAAGAAAAAAAAAACTCATAATTTTTTTTCTTTGACATCTACATTAATTTGAAATGTACAAATATTGAACTATACATAACTGACAATAATCATAATTGCTATTGTTGAAAGATATTGTAAAATATAAAAATAAATTTAATTAATTTTTTTTAAATATAAACATTACTTAATAAGTAAATTGTAATTCAAAAATATAATTTTAAATTTATATGATTGTAGAAATTTAAATAAATTGGTGTACCTATAGGCCGCATCAAATCAGTAATATTTGTTTCAATATTTTCAAAAGACTTGAAATCAAAGTAACACGCGGATATGGTAAAGAAATTTGATGGCAAAGAAGTAATATTTTGTTTACCATTTTGTAAATGTGAAATGGTTAATGAATATTTGAAATAAGGAGCTAATAGGTAAAATTTTGGCATCCTTTGGTGGAGGCATCATTCAATTTGGTCTCTTTGTCAAGAAATGCATCTTTTCATTTGCACCCTTTAAAGTATACATTCAATTGCACTCTTTGTCAAAACATTTCTTAAATGGCACCATAATGTCTGTATGTCAAGATATGCACCTCTTTGATCACACTCTTTAAAACATCATGTCGGTTACACCTTTGGGCGAGACATCCTTAAATGACATCATATGGTCTCTATGTTAAATAGGCACCTTTTCATTCATATCTTTGGGATCATTTTTTATTGCACTCTTTAGTGAGACATCCTTTAAATGACATATTTTGGTTTCTTTGGCTCCGTTTGGATGGCTTCTTCCCGGAATAAGGAATAAGGAATAACCACTTTTTACCAATAAATTTATTTCTAACCATCCAAACTCTTCACAAAAGTTACACACTTCTCAATAAATTTCTTCCCTTCTTCCTTCTTCCTACCTTATTCTCAACGCATCCAAACGGAGCCTTTGTCAAGACATACACTTTTTCATTTGCACCTTTTAAAGTATCCATTCGATTGCACCATTTGTCATGATATTTTTTCAATGGCACCATATGGTCTATATGCCAAAATATACATCTTTTTGTATCGCACCCTTTAAAATAGTTGCTTGATCACACTATTTGGCACGACATCCTTAAATGATATCGTATGGTCTCTATGTTAAAATAGTCATCTTTTCATTCACATTTTTTGGGATCATCCACGCATCTTTATTATATATAAGATTATAATATATATTTGATCTTTCATGAATTTTTTTATGTAACATTATTTTAGAGTTGTTTATTTAAAAATTATTATTGTACTATGTCTATATTAGACGTTATATTATACATACGTTATATTATACTATTCCTATCTAAGAACGCTTAATTGTTGTGCTGCATTTTCAATGATAATAAATTGACTGGGATGGGGACAATAAGGCTTTGATCGGAAAGGTGTTTTTAAGAACGGATTTGGAATTAAAATTTCGATTCTTTCCAAATTCATTGATCGGAAATGAGAAAATTTAACCATGGAAGTTCAATTGATGGGAGTTCACCCCTTGATATCATTACTATTTGTAGGCATTTGGATCGTACTTGACATTCAAATAACACTCAAACCATTGAATTATTCAATAAATTGCTATGATTTTCAAGGAATTGGCTCTACTGTCGTTCTTCTCTCATTTTACAGGACTTTGATGATTTTCTGGTGATATTTGAGCTATTTGAAGATTTCCGGCATTTGGCATACGCTAGACGACTCATTCCTAGCACTTGAAGGCACTTTTCAAACCACCGTTTGGACCAAATGACTCATGCTTGGGGCTAATGAGAAATTAAGAGAAGCAATTGGTCAAATATAATCATTAGAATTGTAGAGCTCATCCTAAGCTTTTCAACGGTTTTTGAATCGCCTCAATCGGAGTCCGGATGGAGGAATTATGGCCGAAATACTAGCTCTCTGGTCAGGTCGAACAGACCCCTGGTCGACCCGAACAGAGGCTTGTCCGACCCGAACAGAGGCTTGTCCGATCCGAACAGAAGCCTGTCAGACCCCAACAGACCCCTGGTCGGACCGAACAGAAGCTTGTCCGATCCGAACAGAAGCCTGTCAGACCCGAACAAACCCCTGTTCGGACCGAACAGAACCCTGTTCGGACCGACCAGAAGGCCAAAATATCATATTTGGAAGTATTTTAACATGAAAATTCGTGGTTTTGGTATATTTTCTTGCCTTGACGACCAGGCAACCTCCCAAGCACCTGAAAATTACTATATAAGCTCCCCTAAGCCTAAGGAAAGGGCATTCAACCTTTCATACACGAAATTCCACCTCCTACCACGTTTTGGCAACCTTTCCACCCCGTTCTCGTGCCGAAAGGCGTGGGATTTCACCTCCCGCAACAGAGCACGACCACGGCATCATCTTTGGAGCAATTCTAGGCGCGACGGCGGCAGAATCAACCCAACCACGGCTCTGGACGTTCAGTATCTTGAGTTAGAAGCGATATTTTGTTTATTTCTTCCATTCTCTTGATATTTGATTTGATGGAGTTTGTATCTTATTTTGTTTTCATGTTAGGCTAGATTTATGTTGTCTTAGGAGTAGGGAAATAACTTAGGTTTCGATGTGTTGTGATTTGACTTAATATGATATGATATGTTTTGTTGATTTGTTTTGTTGAGAATTATATTAATTGCTTGTTTTAATTACTTGCTTAAGTTTAATTAACTTCTAGATGTACGGCCGCATTTAGTTAAGTTCTAAAGTTAGGTTAATCAAGATAATTTAGATAAGTATTTGGGATAAATCTGTTAGGAAATTGCTCAATTTTAATTTTGTGACTAATTATCCTTAATTAATCCAATTAAAACACAAGCAACACGAGATCTAGTACATAAGCTCATTCGACACAAGAGATAAGAGGTGGAATTTGTACCTCCCGCGAAATCGTATTCGCGGGGCTCGATCCTACGGCATGGGAATCGATGGGGTGCTCTCCATGCGCCTCCTCCTTCATCGGTTGATCGGTCTCGAGTCCACCAAGGAAACTAACCATTCTCATAGGCCCTATGCTAGTAGGAACTAGAGGAATGCTAATCCCTTTGCTATTCTTGAACTAATTTAGGAATAGCTATTCTCAACACATGAGACCTAATCAATGGAAGAGAGCAAAAAATGGAATAGAGAAAACCACTTTTCTCTCTTGATGGTGGCGGCTAGAAGAAGGAAAGAGGAGGAGAGAGAACTAGGGTTGGAAGGCACCAACTAGTGGTCCTTATATAGAGATCAAGTCCAACCTTCTCACTTCCAAAATTACCACAATGCCATCCACCCTAGGCCGGCCAAAATAAAGGCCTAAATGGGCCTTTTCCATATTTTATTTATTTTCTCTCAAGCCTATTATATCAATTATATATAATGGGCCTATCCAATTGATTATTATTTTGGCTCATAACGGCTAATTAAATTAAGCCTATATATTCAATATAATTCATACAATTATATTAAATATTGTTGAGCATAATTAATTATCAACTTAATGATAATTATCTTGGGATAAGCATATGTATTAAATTAATTTCTATATGATCATTTTGATATAATTAATTATAACGGTTTGCAGCAGTATATAATTAATTAATCAACACATCATATTTTTGCATTCTCCAATGCAAACAAATCAATTAATACACTGTATGGTTAAAGTCCTATTTGTGTGACCCTTTGAGGATTTATGCTATGTTGGCCATGGAATTAAATCGTTATTTAATTCCAATAATCATAAGCGGTATCTAGCAACACGTTATGATTCCCAATTCGCATAAATAGTGTACAGCTACAATATTTCAATCATGCATAAGAGAATAAATATGTTTCTCTATTTTGATTCTTATGTCTCGCGATATCATCGTATAATCCAAGATAGGAATGTGTCATTCTTGCAGATTATACGTTTCTTGATCTAGAGTTGATCGCTTAGTTGCGCGCATACGATCCAACTCCATCAAGGGGCCCAAACAGATATCGTCACTCACTAAGTGAATTAATGAGGGATATACGGTTTTCTTGATGATTAGCTTTTCCCCGCACAATTCAAGAGAACATAAATAAAGTCCGTATAGCAGCCCTTATCGGGAATCAGCGGTAGACAATATTTATTGAACCTATCCTCATGTGGAAAAGATAAACATCTCAAACTTAGAACCAAAATCATAACGAAATAAACAATGACACATAACACAATCCATATGTTTATTTCGTTGGGTCAAGTCCTGTACTATGTTCCATAACATACACATATGCAATTAAGTTGGTAACTCTTTACCTATGATTTGTAGAACTTAATCATCACTTAACTTGCATACTAATCTTATATGATAATTAATGTTCCTTGTTAATTATCAAGATTATGGACCGTTTAGATTTATTATTGTCATTCTAAAGAATGATCCACGGAGATCTACAATTCAGATCCTCAACCTGAATAATCTGTCAATAATAAACCTAGGAACAGATGATAAAGTATCATCCATAACATAAACTAATATTTAAGTCATTAAATTATTGACTCTTAGGACATAACTCCAACAAAATCGTAGATCCGAAAGGGGAGATTAGTTGACACCAAAAGTGTAACTTTTAGACAAGTCCAAACGACCTCTAGATATTCTTATGAACTCCAACAAACAAGTTTAAGTTGATTGAATTCTATACCAAAAGTTGTGAACCAATTGAGTTAATTAGGTTAGGTTGTGATTGAACTAGTTATCTAGTCCAACAAGCGAAATCTGAGGATTAGAGTATCTAGGTTTGACCAACAAACCCTAGCACAAAGCATAAACTTTCATAAAAAGTCAAAATCATACACTTATACCATTTGTTCGGACCGATTTTCTTCTCTGCATCTATTTATTTTTTAGTTAAGCATGTAGGTTAGTTTTGGTATAAAGGTGGATGTATAGATTTATTATAGGAATGAGCTTAATCAGTTTAATTAACTGGGTTCGAATCATTTTTTTTAGAGCAGGTGACAATCACCCACACCGCAAATATTTGATGCGAATTTTCGAATTAATATTTATCACCTACATTTTCAGACTTGCAGCCTCATAGCTGTGAGAACACCTCGTAGAGTCATAGGTTGAACATAAAATTATGGGAAAATTTTTTATGTACCCCCAAAAGTAAGAAAATGGAGTATTTACCCCTAAAAATTCATTCTTTCTGATTTTGCCCTCCAAAACTGAGAACTCCTTTTGTAAATGTCCCCAGCAGCCTTTTTCTATAATATTTAATATTAAAATAATAAAAATTAAAACTTATGACTATTATACTCCCAGTGATTAAAATCGATTGAGTCGATTTACGAACCAAGATTGATTAAATCAGACCCGATCGATTCATTCTTCTTCTTCCCTCGAGCTCTTCTTCTCTTGCTTCTATTGCTTGCACGATGAAGCCTAGGCGCATTCTTTGTCCGTCCACCAGCGAAGGCCAGCACTCTTGAACCCTAATTTTGAGCTTGTCTTGCTTGTCTCTTCTCTCTAGGTCTCTGAACCCTAGTTTACTCCTCTCCCCCGTACGATCTCCATCCACCCAATTCTTCATTATTTGATGTAACTCTTTGGATGCCAATGTCATCTCTTAAATAATTGAGGCTTGAAGCTTGGTTTCATGATTGAGGCCTTAAATAAGATCAATCTAGCAATTATTAAGGTGAAATTGGTGTATCCTGGGATAAGTTATAATTCAAAACTGTAGAGCAAAATTTCAGCCAGCATGTTGGAGTTTCTGTTCTTGCCGTTAGTTAAATTTGTAGAAAACAATAAACATCTGCCAATACGGAGGTGCTGTGCGACAATCTAGGTTTATCAGCTAATGGCACGAGATCTAAGTTTAGACTCATCGTGAGAGAGGAGAGAGAGGAGAAATAGACTTCATCGTGAGAGAGTTAGTTAGTGACTTGCATGAGATCGATCAGTATCTAGGGTGTATGTCTGGGTCTAATTTCACCCGGCAAGAGAGAAGGGATGAGTTGAAAAGAAGCGAATCGATCTACTGGGTTGGTCTCAGTTTGAGTCTGATTCATAAATCATAATCGACTTGATTATTTCGACTGGGGGTATTATAGTCATGAAATATAAATTATATTATTTATAAGTTTTTTATATTATAAAAAAACTCAGGAGGGCAAATACAAAAGAGATTTCAAATTTTGGGGGGCAAAATCAGCAAGTTTTACTTTTGGGGGGCAAATTCTCTATTTCCACAATTTTGAGGGGTACATAAAAAATTTTCCCTAAAATTATTCACATATCGATAAAAATATTTATTATTAGCACCATCAATGGTTATAAATCTTTATCACAACCAATAATGAACAATTGATGTAAGCTTTTAGGAACAGAAAAGATGGCGCGTTGCGCGATAATAAACACTAGTAATTATAACAATTGTTATTGGTATATGTAGTCTCCGTAGACCTTCACTAAAAACCAATCAGTTACATTAAATTTTTATTGAAAACTTATTGCAAAGTAATGAAATTAATCTTGACTAATTAATTTCAACATAGAAAAGTTCCAGATAAGTTCACATGAATAATTAATTTGAACAATAAAAAATTTAATTGTTCAAAAAAACATAAAAAAGTTTCAGATAAGTTACACAGTTTGTTGATTGGAATAATTATCCATAAGCCATGTAAGCTTACATAGTAATAAACTCTCTGGTACTATTCCGCATTAGTTAACCGATAAAACTCATTTTTCTTAAAATCCATCTCATTTTGCAAAATTTTTATTTTCGATATTTCCCAAGTTCATTCCATTTTCGTAACTTTTTGTGTGGCAAAATACTCCCAAACTAATGTGTTAGGCTTATTTTAAGTGATAGCTAGTCTTATATTTGAATGCGCATATAATCTTCTATAAATTCCAAATTAGGTTAATTACATGTAAAAATGTTCCTCTAAGGTTTGCTAACACAAAAATGAAATATTGAATATATTCAATCTTATTCTTCGTAACTTTTGGTACTTTTTACTGATCCATAAAAGTATAGATAATTTCTATAATGATTATGACTGTATTTTGTTCATGAGTTTTCATTTACTTAAATTTTCGTAAATTCATAAGAAAACATTTTTTATTAATTCATATCAATTCAAGTAATAAAAAAATGAGTCAGGTAAGAGATAAGTTAGTTTAAAATATTTCTTATCACAATCTTAATGATTCCATTAAATCAAGGTTCACAAATATTTAAAATATACATCAGCTTGTCCAATTAGCAGATTCTGCAATTGAAAATTGTTTTATTTTTTGTTACATTTAATAATTAGTAGATTTGACACGAGTATTTGTAAAAGTCGAAAAATAATAATAATAATAACAAATTTTTTTTGTTCAAGTGAGTCGGCGCTCCAGCTTTACGCAGGGTTTAGGGCTTAAGTTCTAGTCTCGCTCCTGATCTCATGTGGCGCCGTGCATCTGGCTTGGCCCGCAACAGGTGGGGGATCCGACGGCTGTCGTCTGTTCTCCGGCGCCACGTTTTCGACGAGGGAGACTGGTCCTACGCGTCCGAGTGGTGGGACCCTTCGTCAGAAGGCCACACTGTTTTCAGTAAGCTCTCCAGCCACGGAAATGGCATCGTCTCTGTCGCCGCCTATCCCGCTTCAACGCCAGTATAATTACTCTCTCTCGCTTCCAGACTTTATATCATATGCCAAAAAATACTGAATGAAATTCTGACCTTGTGATACATTCAGTCAGTGGGTCAGTGGCTGATGACTGAGAAGTGGCTCCAACATAGATATGCCGGCATGTACCGAGAATTGAACCAAAAAGATTGTCAGTTTAAGGTTCTTGGGTACCAGTGGCGTGTTCTCAAATTTAACGACGATACCCATCAGAGTGCTGTTAAAGTTATGGCTGCTTGTCGGCCGTCTGATCCAGGATCACTGATCTTGATGCAACAATCTCATTGCCTAGCTGTCCCATGTATGTTTAATTGAATATCATTCTATGGTTTCTGATTTTTCTTGTTACGATTTTGTGTTTAAATTATATGTATTTTTGTTAGATGTAAAGAGTATGGTGTCAGTAGGGTTGACTGCTCTGGCCACGTCCTCGTTTGATCTCATTCATGCTGTTATAGGAAAGAAGAGCATGAACATTCTGTGTATTGGCCATGGAGGGGGTACCATTCCACTGTTTCTCGCTAGTAAAATCAAAGGTATTTGACTTTGCTTTTTTTTTTTAATATTGGTTACATAAGAATCGTACCGGGGGTTAGCAAAATCTGACAGGACCTGAATTATCTCATGGATAGCGAATGTACTGAAACTTCGACTAACCTGATTTGACCCAAATATGGTTGTAACCAGCAATCTGATGAATTAAACCCAAACAACCAATTACCTGACAAAATCTGAAACCCTGCTGACATGAAATCAATACCTGCTCGACCTGGCCAGAAACTCAACTGGAATCTGAATGTGGCCACATGGATAATTATAACTTATAATTGGGACTGAAACTAAAATGCAACTATTCTCATATCGATTGAAATTAGTGAATTCCAGAAATTTAGGTTGAAATGAACCAAGTTCAGAACATTACAGGATCGTACCCTAATTCAATCAATTCTGCTTGATTACATAACTTGAAATCAGTGTGAGGCTGTGAGCCTTAAAGAATCTGAATACCAAAATGACCTAATCCAAATGAACCAAGGCCTGAATTTATCACTACTCACCCCGACCCATCCTAACTGACGCCAGCTGGTCACTGAGCATCTTTCTAACCCTACTCCAAGGATGTCAGGTAAGGACAGAAAATATTTTCAATTAAGGTAAATTTATTAATCAAATAAAAAGATAACAGAAAAATTTCCCAAGTTTGCCTCCTTAAATCTGGCTACTGGTAATCCTTATTTTTTTACAATTTTGTTATAAATTAGGTTCTAATGTTCATGTGGTGGAAATACCCAGTTGTAGTAGAAGCCTCAGTTCAAGCAATGGGCTTCCCTTCCTTTGACCAAACACAACAGTTCATATGGGATGAAACCCTGAAAAGCCGAATCTCAATTCATGTATCTGATGTGTACGATTATATCAAGAAAGATCCAAATATTTATGACATAGTCTTTGTCGATGCCTATGATGGGGACGATATATTCCCTTGCAAGCTTTGGGACATTAATGGGGATTTCTTACCTCACCTTGCCAACCGGGTTCATCCAGTTCATGGTACGGTTGTGGTCAACCTTCATTCAGACTCTGATGTGCCCACCAGAGGTGATGGAGATGATAGCACTTTATTGTTCCAGAGTTTGTTGCCTTTAGGGAAGTATGTGCGGAAAGTTTGCAGCGCTTATAAGGGGCATTTTGGGGAAGCTTTTACAGTGGCTGTCCCCTGGTTGTGTAACATCACCCTTGTTGCATGTAAAGGGAAAAATTTCGATAGAAAGGATATAGTCTCCGGTCAGCTTGCATCAAAATCAAATTTGGTTGAGGCATTGTTGAATTTGAAGTTTTCTTGTTTAAATTATGTTAAAAGTGGGCTTATGGTGGTCAAGTGATTTTGTTCTGTACCTTTTTTGTTTTCTTGTTGCTATTTTAGTTTCCTTTGATTTTGCAGTTCTGAATTTGTTATGTGCTTTATTGAAAAAGAACCCAGTTGCTTCAATTCATAAGAAATTTTCACTGAAGCTCTTTTTTACTTCAATTCAAAATTATTTGGAAGACGGTAATATGAGTTGGATGCTTTTATACTTCTGATAGAACCAAGTTTCCAGGTTTCCTTGACCTTGTTACATTGGGAAGTCTATTCTGGATCACCCTGGAAATTGTCATTCCATCAAAGTTTAGAACTGAAAAAAAAGGACTTTACCTAATTTTTTCTAAAAATAGGATAACTTGATTACCTCCACAATTTTCATAAAAGACCATACAGATTATAGAGAAAAAATCATTTGCTTGCTACTTTCTAGGAACAGTTGTTTTATGCCCCCAAGAACCACCACTATAAGCTGTAAAATACCTTCAAATTAAAACTGCCATCCTAAAATAGCACTTGCTTTTAGCTCTCCACTAGACATCACCATCAACCTCCCTCCACCCATGTCTGTGGCGGCCCCCGCCACCCTTGCCATGACCGACTGGGCATCGACCTCCAGTTTCAAAAAAAGACCTACTAATGGATCAGGCTTGGGTCCTAGGTCTGGGAAAGGTGGGTATTACCCGTCACTGCCCCCATTCCCGTTTACATTCCACTTACTCGAGGTAACAGTCATATCTGCACAAGACCTGCAACCAGTGGGCCGCTCGATGCAAACATTTGCAGTTGCATGGGTGGACCCTTTGCACAAATCCAAAAGCCGGCTTGATGTTGTAGGATATACTGACCCATCTTGGAATGAGAAGTTTGTATTTCGTGTGGAGGATGCAGTATTGCGATCTGACACATCATCAATCAATGTCGAGGTCTATGCACGTGGAGCGGTATTTCGCTCAGACAATCTTCTTGGCACAGCTCGTGCACTGCTCTCCACATTGTGGCCATCCCTTGCCACTGAATTCCATGCTCTGCAGGTATTATTTCTATTAATTTCACAATCTTATTTACATTCTCCTTTTGACAAAGTCCGTGTGAAACAATGAAAATGTTTTTCTTTCTACTTTTTTGACAAACTCATTGCTTATCAAAAGAATCTTATAATGGAAATACGAGTGTCTTCAATTTTCATTTTTATTCTTGTGCAAAAGAATTACTGAGTATTTCAAACTTCTGTTTTTATCTTTGTGAAGACTATGTTGCGGATAAAACACCATTTGTAAACAGAAACAATTATTTAACTATAATGTATAATTTTGGAACTTTTTGTTGTGCATTCAATCGAACCAAATTTATCAATTAAAGACGTTACTAAACAGTACAGCTGTGGTTGACCCAGTATATTCAAAGCCTTCTTAGAACCAATCATAACAAATCAATATATTTAAATAACCATGTCTAATGTTTGAACTTTTGTTGTGCGTTGCAATTGAATCAAATTTCAGTTGTACCAGAAATCATACTGCATTATATTATGCTTATAAATTACTGACCATATTATGTAGGTGCGACGACCCAGCTCACTCCGACCGCAAGGGATTTTGAATATCGCAGTTTCTCTTCTTGATGGATATGCAAAATCACTTCCAATGTACCAAGACCTCAACCGGTCGTATAACATCAGAGAGAAGACAAGGATCGACAGCAGCAAAGGAAAAGGCAGAGAACTGACAGTGAGGACAGAGAGAAAACCATCTCACAAGCACAAGAAAAGCTCTAAAAGGTGGCGTTGCCTTAATCCTTCAACAGACTCCGGTGAGATAACGCCGGTTGAACCAAAACCTTGGGTTGTCAAGAGGAGAGTGAGTTTCAAGGATCCTGAGGTTGAAAACATTTAAACAGGGGAAGAAAACAGGGATGGAGTGGGGTTGAATTGGCATTTGTATTTTGGAGCGACTTTATGCGCATTTGCATTTGCATATTGGAGTTACTTTTATGCATGTATATGTGCTTGTGCGTAACATTTTATTTTTCTGCTTGCGGACTCCAATTAAAAAGAAAAAAATTGTGCTTGTCGGGTTCCTTGACTTGGGAGATTTATTTGTTTTTGAAGGACGGCCAATCGTTATAAAGTGACTCGGCATAACTTTGGACATGGAATAAGCTAAAAAAATAATAATTTAATAAAAAAAAATTGGACATGAAACAAATGATACTAGTACCAGCTTAAAGTTAGTAAATCCTCTTTTGGTGGAGCATTGATTCTACTAACAAAAATTTGATGATTGAATTCAAAAGATATGCTCCAGCTCCTTACATGTAGGCCTGTCAAAACGGAAATTAAAAACGTGATGCCGTTTCGTTTTCAGAACCGGAACGGAATGTGGCACCAACTTTCGTTGTCGTTTCAAAAAACGAAACGGAAACGGAACAGCTACTTTGATTCCGTTTCTGAAACGGCACGAAAACGGAAATGGGCTGTTCCGTGATCGTTTGGCACGTTTGCCAGGCCTACTTACATGAGACATAGTCACATAGACACGTAGTAAGGGCCTGAGGATTAATTAGGTAGCACATTTTAGCGGAAAAACAAATTTTGGTTGTAGGCTTTTGTTTTGTTGCTCCAGCCTCCACGAGCAAATTTTGGAATTTTCTATAGATAGGGATGAAGGGCCAGGATTTCTGTACAGTAAGTTTTATGCAATTTGGGCTTGAATTTTGGTGCTGTGAATTCTCTCTCTGTTGGACTATGATATTCTATCAATTTGAGCCTCCTGATTTGCATTCGGCCCCGGGACTGATAAGCACAATCAAATGATCAAACAATCAAACAATCAAAAGACATAAATCACGTGCTAGACTGGAAGCGCATTTTTCAATTTGCTAGGGTCAACATTTTTACTCCAAATGAAGCGCTCCTTCGACACTTTGACCGGCTACCCTCCTCGTTTGACCAGTTTTGCTCCGCAACTTTTTGGTCTACTATGCGTTTGCCCCTGAACCAAATTGATACAATAATTATATAAGCTCTCCAATTTGCTACAAATTTTCATTTCGTTTGATTTTCATTAATCCCTATATTTTGGAAAAATTAAATTCGAATTAAAGTGATAATAATAAAAATTTGTAAAGGAAAAATTAAAATAAAACAACGAAATTGTATATTTGGTCTTCAAATCAATTGGTTTTATTAATTACTGAATCATAAATTTTAATAAATGCAAAAGAAAATATATTTGATTTTTTTATTAATAAATTTAGATTCATGTTCAAATTGTAATTATGTAATATTCCATACCGGTGTTATTTTAAAATTTTAGTAGATTTTATGTTTCAATATTTTGTTATTTTAACTTGTTTTCAAGAAAATATCTTGTCATGACATTTTTCATATTTTATCTGAAAATCGATGAGATATGTCTTGATCCGGGAAGATAGATGTCAACTGTCGCGCCCTTCCGTCAGCACCAGCCTTCCTATCGTCGTCAGCCCTCCCTTCTCTATTACAAAAACATTATCAAAATAAAAAATGAATGTTATTTACTCACTCACATGTATTAAAACTCCCTTATAGTTATTTAGTTACTCCCAAACAATAGTAAAATCAGATATGAATGTTATTTACTTCCTCACACGTATTAAATACTTTCTTATTCTAATTATTTACTCTCTTGTAGGTATTTAGTTACTCCCAAACAATAGCATAATCAGAACTGAATGTTTACTCCCTCACATATATTAAATACTCCCTTATACTTCTTATTTACTTCCTTAAATTATATTAGTTACTCCCTTATGTATATTATTTACTCCATACAAATATTAGTTACTCATTTTAATCAACTACAAATTTAGACATATTAGTTATTCTCTATTATACTTCTTATTTACTCTCTTATAATATATTAGTTACTCCCTTACATATATTATTTACTCCCTGCAAATATTAGGTAGTCATTTTAATCAACTACACATTTAAACATATTGGTTATTCTCTATTATACTTCTTATTTACTCTCTTATAATATGTTAGTTACTCCCTTACGTATATTATTTACTACCTGCAGATATTAGATACTCATTTTAATCAACTACAAATTTAAACATATCAGTTACTCTCTATTATAATTCTTATTTACTCTCTTACAATATATTAGTCACTCCCTTATGTATATTATTTACTCTCTTATTAGACATTATATATTCTGTTAAGAAAGGTAAGTGAATCCATACAAATGATTAGAAAAATGTACTGAAGATATATAACATCTAGATACTCCCTTGTTATAATTTATATACTCATTCTAAATAACTGAAAATAAAGAAAACATATGATTTAACATATTGTAACCATATAACAATAAGATACTCCCTTGTTCTTAAATAGATACTCTATTATTCTTAAAAAACTGAACAAGTAGTAACTTATTAGTTGAAAATATATTTGATTTATAATAACATATGGGATAATTAATTACGGTCTACAATAACATTTTGATCAATAGGAAATGAAGATTTCTTTGAACTAGATGATAAAGATTAAGGTGATAAATATTTGTTTGGTCCTTCATCTGGATTCTTCTCATTAGCGATTGACCGTACGTCGCTAGTTCTAGTTCCGTTTTTGGGATATTAGATCTATTTGAACATATTTGATCGGAAGATCTTCTATTTAATTGTAAAATAATTAAATTAAGCAAAAAAACCAAACTCGCAAAAACCTGACCTCGATCTTAGTGCTATTCCATGATTGTTGCAACAACTTTTTTCCCATTTGATAGCGAAGAGAAGGTGAGGCAGTGAGAGAGAAGCGAAGCAACGAGAGAGAAGGTAGAGCAGTGAGATTGAAATCGAGAGAGAGTTGGATATAGGACCTTAATCTTGGGCGAGAGAGATGGTGGAGAGATCGAGGGTTTAGAACTGATCGGAGAGAGAGAGACATTTAAAATGAAACTTCAAAGGATGAATTTTGAAGAAGATGGGTAACCAACACACGTGGAAATCATGTGAGTATTCTAAGGAACCAGATCCTCTGGTCGGCAGACCACCTGGTCGTTTTAGATCTAGGCCGTCTGATTTAATCTTAATGGCTATAGATGCCCCGTGCTAGTACCACGATTGATAGGCCCGAAAAAATGTTAACCGTTGAGATTAAATCAGACGGTCCAGATCGAAAACGACCAGGTGGTCGTTTGTAAAAAACGACCAGAGGATCCGACTCCGTATTCTAAGGGTGAAAAGTCAGACCTCAAAGCTGATGTGCGCAGGAAAAGAGAGAGACCCACTGTCTCTATCACGCACTTGAGGGAAGGAGCGCGCTCCTCTGATTGTCTGATTGCGCGTCAGTTTGATTACCGTAAGTAATTTCCGAAAAGAAAAAAAGGACGAAGAGTCGAGGAGAGCAAAAGACAGAAATGAGTAATCGCTCCTGTTTCAAAAAAAAAAAAAAAGAGTAATTGCTCCATTGCTCATGTCTGGTCTTTCATGTTGTCGGTGGCATATAATATATTGCACCGTTCTGTTTCGTAATTGCACGTGTTTGACGATTTTATATCATTTCTTGTATCTACTTAACTTATTATCGAGGAAAATTATTTATTACTACAAATATATCGTTATTATAAATATATAGTTTATCTGTCAAGAATATCCCTATATTTCATGTATTTATATTATTATATATACTTAGTTTGGAGTGCTTTTATTTGAGTTATCATGTCAAACTACAATATTTTAAAATTAAAACGAGTTATAATCTCTTTCTAATCTTTTATAAATATATATTAATCTATTTGATATACATAATAACTAATAAGAGAAAATATTTTTTTTTATCATAAAACATTTCAATTCCTTTCATTGAAATAAAAAAAAATCGAAGATAATAAGATAACTGCTAATGTTTGCGGAAGTGATGATATGAATTATCTACCTATTTATTGATAACTAAAAAGTAAAATAAATATTCAAAGATATGTTTGATATAAACTAATAAAGAGTGAAGGAAGAAGATAGCTATTATCACTTTCCGAAAACTTATTTCATGGTAAAATTATCTTCTTATTCCTAGCATTTTGAAAAGTATATATAATGAAAAAAAATTAATTTAAATATTTATTTGGTCCGAGAATGAAAAGTGAAGGAAAAAAAATAATTATTAATGCTCGTCAAAAAGGATAGTACAATAAAATTTTACTCATAAAACAAATTTAAAACTTAAAAAATATATATTTTATGATGTGTTTGGTACTTTGGTATGATAATAACTAGCTATAGTATCGCGCTTCGCGCGATAAAACTTAGTCTTAATTTGAATAAATTTGATTGAAATAGATTTAAATAAAAAATATAATACAAATCAATCCATACCAAAAAGGGAAAATAAATCTCTAATTTCTTATTTTGCTATAACATGGAAGAACTGAACAAAATGATCATGCATTTTTTTTTTTTTAGAAGGAAACGGTTCCTAGACGAAGACCAAATAAGCTCTAAGCCCCTAGATGAAATCAGACATTAACCACAAAAGACCAAATAAGCTGTGAGTCCCTAGATGAAGGAAACGGCTAATATACATGCATAAGAACCAGTCCTTTCAGTATCATCTATATAATACTAACAAAAGTAAGCCAGCCATAAGGAAAAAATCAATAGACATGCATAATTCTGAAAAAAATATGCACATACACCTACCAAATCACTAAATATTATTGATGCTTCTCCTAGAATCAATTCTAGATATGATGTAGTGTTTTTCCATTTAAATATAAATATGATTGATACTACAAATGCACTCTTTACTATCTATTCTGTCTCCCCTCCCTCCAAAAAATTAAATACAAAAAAGTAAAATACATGGTTGTTGCACAACAAAAAGTGCATTGCACCAATGGTACATACCAGTACGAGTCAGCATCAAATTTAGCAAGCTCAGAACTTGATTTTGTACAACTAAATAACAATTGCCTGAAGCATACAAAGTAGCGTACAAACCTGTTTATTAACTTTGGTAATGATCTGCTCAATAGTCAATGGCATGTAAGGATGACCAATGCCAACACGACTCTGTAATTAAATCAAGATAATGGATTATACAATCCTACTAAATGTAGTAATAAACTTTCTAATTATAACTGCGCACGATCTAAAAAAACTCGCATTACAGAAACAAATTTAAGCAACACTCCAAAGAAAAATGTTGAACATATTCATAAATAGTAGAAATTCCAAATGTTGTAGCTATACAAATTAGAGGACCATAATGATTTTTTGAGCAACAACAATTGGTAGACTTAACTGGAGAAGAGAACTTTGTTCCTCATCGTAATAACCAGCGCGAGGTCAACTATTAATTGTGTTTCATCCACAATTTGGGAGTTAACCTTTTTGACCTCCAAACAATACCAGATACTAAAAAAATAAGAAAAAGAAACATTACCTAAAATAAGCCGCAAGCACCTCTAGCATGATCAATATATATAATTCAATTATAATATTTCATCTCTTCCTCTACAAAGTTCCTGTTGCCCGCAACCCAGGATCTTTCTGTCCAGAAATGTGCAGAGAAAGTTCTTTCTGTTACTGTTCCAGTTGGTGCTGTGAGGAAACGTAAAAAAAGGGAAAAGGATGATGTTGTGGAAGAAATGGTCGCTGCGAAACAAAAAAAAGTAGGATAAATATACAATTAGGTTCTATTTTATATGTCAATAAATTGCTGAACTGATATATTTGCAAACATTCATGTAATTATATAAATAGGTTACAGAAACCATGGAAGCTCCAATACCTCTGTAAGATTTAAAATTATCCCCTCTAAAAATCATAATCCCGTTAAAAAAGATTGGCTAGAAAAACAACTCCCTGGAAAATCAAAATCGATTTTTTTTTTTTTTGAGTTTCTTCAAAGAAATGAAAGTTTTATTATCAAAATTAAGATTAAGCACACATTGTTCATAAGGATATCTCTAAACCCTTAAAAACAAAACTTGTAGAATATCCATTCACTGTAAACAGTAAGCAGTAACTATCGACAAACAAAAAGTATGAACTATTATAGCAATTCATTGATTTACTCAAATAGTATGGCCTAATTAGACATTTCAACTAACCTCATCCTCTTGCTTAGACTTGCAACTTAACATAGCCTTCTCACTGCTCTTGCTCTTCATTCGATCGTTATCTCCACATCAGCTCCTCCGAAGTTATGTTTGAAATTCAACTTGGATCTCTCTCGGCCTTTTTCTTTTTAAACTTAAAAGAAAAAAAGCATGCTTTCAACTCATCAAGCATCCACTATAAAATTTTCTAATCGCACGCAAGCAGGAAACATATTAAAATTTCAAAAAAAAAAAGTAAAGAAGAAAACTGAGTCATTTTATATTGCATCCGATTGGGTTCCAACTCTATTCTATAGTGTATAATAAGAAAGTGGCCATAAAAATGTTTGTTAAACAAAATATATGAAAATCACATAATGCATATGGCTATTCAAATATCAGAACAATCAAGAAGGAAATAGTATTATGAGATTATTTTTTTTTTTTTTGGAAAGAATGTTACTTTGTAAATTGAAGAGGCATGAGTCTAGATGCAGGATATGATGTATAGAGTCCAAAATCAATGTAGACCTACATTAAACAAATTGAATCTAAAGTTCCATTAGAGCTAATCATATGTTTAATTCTCTCAATGTTATCGAATAAGTAACATTAAAAAAGAATGTGGATAACAATTATACAAAAAATAACATAGTAGATATCTTTCATATCATTTGAGACCGTTTCTCACCATATTTACATAAACAATTAAATAGATGAAAAAACTAAATGGATAGAAAAAACTAAGCAGTAATATCAAGACTTAAATAGATGAAAAATCCTGGCCCTACTAATAAGACCTAAATGGATGAGAAATTACCTGAGAGAGCAACACCAGTAGAGGGCAAAAGACAACTGTGTAAATAGAAGAAGAAACATAGAAAGGTGTAGAGAGAGAAGGAACAGAGAGGAGAGCTTACAATTGCCGAGAATATTAAGGGTGGTGATGGAAGCCTTGATGCACACCTCCAGGGAGCCGTCCGAACGGTGAGAGCTGATACATCTGCCAATGACATCTACAACCAAAAAGTATATATATATATATATATATGAGCTGTTACCTAACAAATTGGATTTAGGACTCCATAAAAGAAACTTATTTTGAAACTTTTCTAATAAGTTCCAAAATAAATATACTCTAAAAACCTGAAATATAAAAGTAATGGCATGCTACTATATCATATCAGGCAAATCCAACGAATGAAACCACTAAGATTCTTTCTGCAATAGATAGAACTTCATTGGCATTTAAATACTTTACAATCAAAGATGTAATCAAATTCTCAGTATCTTTGGTACCTCCATTTAAAGCTACTTGACATTCAATAACTTCGCAACTTATATTTAATATGTGTTTTATAACTAATATGTCACATATTTAATAACTTGATTTTGATAGAACTCAACAAAAACAGAAAATAATAGAAGCACTGGGGGGGGGGTGGAAATGGAAAGTGTTCTTTTCTGATAATGTGCACATGATCCAACAATATATATTTGAAGTATAATTTGTCATATTTACTATAAAAATATTTACAGAACTTCAATAATGAAAGATCATAGATGATGCCCGTACACCTGTAGATAGGGAAAAAAATCAATTCATTTATGAACAATGACAGCACAATCCAAAATTCACGCGCAGTTACAAATTGAAATGAAGAAAAGCTTACTTTCTAAGTTGTATCCACAAAATCAGAAAAAGAAGCCCATACATCTGCAAATAGATATACCTAGTAGTTAGAACTCGTATTGACCAAATTAATGCTGTTAATTTGCTATTGTTGTTTTTCGGTTATTGCAGGGGCCAAATAATAGACCAAATTACCAATGTGCCAATTTGTTATGTAAATTGTCAAAGGCAAAAGCTTAATTTGTGCTTAATTTGCTACTGTTCTTTTTCGGCTATTTCCTCATATCTTATACGGATGTAGGGGCAAATAAGATTGTTATACACGATTTTAACAACTGCTCCATCAACGTAAACTACCAGCACAAATTAAGCACTCGCATAGACCAAATAAAATAGAAATTACACAGCAAAAAGAGGAATTCTAGAGTGAAAATGGAGAAATACCAGAATCCTGAGTTCTTGCATACTTGAAAAAAATTCTTGGTATAAACACTATTGGACAAATAGCACAAACAGTCTAATTTTTTTTGTGATGTAAAGAATTAGGCTTAAAGGCAATAAGAGCAAGAGAAATTAGTACCAAATTAAAGGTCTCGAGGAAATCGTGGCCAACTTGCTTCCACTACCTAACAACGCCTCCTCTATTTCTCAGCCAAGAGCTCCATATTCTTGCCTCTCTAGTCTGTACTGTCCAGAACGCTAGATGCAAAAAAATGGACTCCAAGGAAAAACTTGGACTGATTTCGTGCACGAAGAGGGGGTCGAGAGAGATCGCCGTTATTGCTTTTTTTTTTTCCCTATTTTTCTTTTCGAGAGAGAGATCGCTCGGAGAAATGAGGAACAAAAAAAGAAGAAAAAATGGGGTCGCTGATGAATAGAGCATAGAGAGGAGCGACGGAAAAATCGAAGCAGACGGATAGATCGAGAATTTTGATCGACGATCCAGATCGTTTCGCTAGGTGGGCATATGATATCATCATGATGTCAGCAAATGTACTGTAGAAAAGGCCCTTAGAAATGGAGTATTTTTTGATAAAAATCTAATTAAACTGTTATCACTTGTGAAAGTGATTATAAGAATTATCTTCCCATAAAATAATTTTGAAATGTAAAAGGAGAAAATATCATTATTTAAAAGTATGCCTAGTAGAATGTAAAAAGTAAAGACGAGGATAACTATTATCGCTCGTGAATGTGAAGATAGAAATTATTTTCTTATGCATAAAATAATTTTACAAATGTTAAAAGAAAAAATATCAAATATTGAAAGGTGTGTTTGATACGAGTATAAGAGGTGAAGACAAGAAGAGAACTAATATCACTTATGAAAATGATGATGATAATTTATCTTCCTGTTCATAGAATAGTTTTACACAGTAAAAAACTAATGTATTTAAATATGAGCAAGGTTTCGCTACCAACATTTTGGTTGCAAATGCCAATATTTTACTATTAAGTTTTTTTTTCAAATTTTAAAATTCAAACGTTAAATCCAAACCGTTAATCTTATTTAGTTTAACGAGTGATGCGTTTTCATATAATATTTGTAAAATTTGGAATTTATTTGATACTCGATCAAAGACTAAAACATGAACGTATTAGAACGAATCTATCATAGGTTCGTTTGTTTTTCTATCTATTGATCGAGTATCGAATAAATTCCAAATTTCACAAAACTTATATGAAAACGCATCGCTCATTACTAAATAAGATCAACGGTTTGGATTTAACGTTTGAATTTTAAAATTTGAAAAAATAACTTAATAGTAAAATGTTGACATTTGGGGGCAACTAAAATGTTTGGTATGAGAACAAAAGGTGGAGATAAGAAGATAAGTATTATCGCTCGTAAAAGTAGGGGCGAGCAAAAAACTCGTAAGTCGACTCAGAAAAGTAGGGGTGTGCAAAAAACTTGTAAGTATTATCGCTCGTGGAGATAAGAAGATAAGTATTATCGCTCGTAAAACTGTAAAAGTTATAATAAAAATAAGGGAAAATTTTTTATTTGCCATCCAAACTGACGAAATTGAAGATTTTTACTATATATACGACTAACGGGTTTTATTGTATATAGGACTAACGGATTGGTAGGATAGTAGTATATTAAACCTAGCCTAATAAACTATGCTTGCTTGTATAATATAATTAGTGGCGTGCAAAAATTATGTAACATAAAGTTTGAATAATGTTATAATGAAATATAATTGTTTGTGTGTTTAACAGGCATTAAAATAAAAAAAATGGAATAAGTAGTTAAAAAAAAAAACTTATATATCCGTATGTTAGTCTTACGAGAGTGGTTATCCTTTCTGGTGATGAGGAAACCGTCACGTCTAGCTTTGGAACATAAGTTTGTTAAGGATACAAAAAAAAAGAAGATAAGAAGATGACTATTATCTCTTTTATTTATGAAAGTGATAATAAGAAAGATACGTTTGGTATGGTATGGATACAAAACGTGAAGATAAGAAGATAATTATTATCGCTTATGAAAGTGATAATAAAAATTATCCTATTATTTATAAAATAATTTTAAGCGTATAAAAGTTAAAAATTTAAATATATGTCTGACATGAGATTCAATCTGGACATGCCAGCACACGCCCTGATTTTTTTCTTCTTTTCGGTTTCTTAAGTTTATTGCAACTAGCTCACGAGTCACGAGCCCAACCTGTTATTTTTTATCAGCATGATCCGAAGGAACCCGTCGATTGTGCCTTTTCAATTTGTTTATTCGTTCTCCGAGGTAAATCAGGTAGCGTGATAAAAATCCATGCGGTCCAATTACAAAGGCAGAAACGAATACAGTGTACGTGTAAAAAATATATTGTGACAACAAACTCTGTAATATAAGGTTTTAGGGACTTTAAAAAGAGCGGAATAGTTTGCAAATAAATATCCTAATAATTATGATAACAAATTTTAAAATCAGAAATATTTTATAGGTATATCGTTACATATATAGATAGAGTACAATCAAATTTCTAATAATTTTAGTATTATTAGGTGTACATAATATATTATTAACTTTGAATTGTTAAGAGTCTGATCGGAATAACGAAATATACGAAATAATTGGAAATGGAAACATAATTCGTGGGTTTATTGACTTATTGTGATCGGAAAGGGCTAAAATTGCTATGTGAGAATTCAATTAACGCGACTTCACTCCTGTGAAATCCGAATTTACATCCTCTACAGTCGAATGTCTTGCCTGTACCGTCCAGCCAAGTAATTTTTTAAAATTTTAAAATTCAAATGTTAAATCTAAACCGTTGATCTTGTTCAATTTTACGGGCGATCGCGATGCATTTTTTTATAAGTTTTATAAAATTTAAATTTGCTTTGATACTAGATCAAATGATCAACAAATGAACAAATATGGTTAATTATCACTGATTAATTCTAATACGTTCATAATTTGATCATCTAATCAAGTATCAAATCGACTTCAAATTTTGTAAAACATATATATAGAAATACATCGCCTGTAAATTTGAACAAATCAACAATTTGGATTTAAAATTTGAATTTTAAAATTTTTAAATATTAAAAAAGACCATCTTTGCTGGCTGGATGGTACAACCAA
This sequence comes from Rhynchospora pubera, assembly GCA_028095005.1. Lineage (NCBI taxonomy): Eukaryota > Viridiplantae > Streptophyta > Magnoliopsida > Poales > Cyperaceae > Rhynchospora > Rhynchospora pubera. The sequence continues at coordinate 329,848,081 of CM051460.1, forward strand.
GCTCCTCGGCTGTAGAGGACGTGGATCTCGTGAAATCCTGCTCTAAATTCTCGGCAAAAATAAAAAATGAAAAATTAGCAAGAATCAATTTAACGCGTCTGATCGGCCTTCTCTCCCCTTCGCTGGTGAGAGATCAAATCGCGAAAATTTTCCTCTGTCGCTTTTCGACCAACAGATTTCAATCAATAAATCTTCTCTTTTCACCAATATTTTAAAAACCGACCCGGACATCGAACCGGCGAAGCCATCGGTTCAATGGTTCAATTGGTTCGACCGGTCGAACCGGTAGAATGAACCGAATGACGTCATGGTTACTATATAGTTTATATAAATTAAATGTTCACTTGTTTACATCAAAAACCAATTAGTCTAGTGGTAGAGCATCTCATTTCTATTCAGACATCCCAAGTTTTAATCCCTCTCTATGGGGTCATTTGGATCGCTTAAGAATTTGGAGAATTTCCAATTTCTAGGCATAAATTTATTGGGAAGTGTGTAACTTTGTGAAGAGTTTGGATTGTTTATAATAAATTTATGTCTAGGAATTGAAAATTCCCCTATGACATTTTTTGAGAATTTCATTGAACCAAATGAAAAATATTTAAAAACTTCTAAACCGGCCGGTTCGTTATGGGTCGCTAACAGTCAAAAAACCGGCTCAGATTGGACCGGAATAGGGTCCGATTCGTGGTTGAACCGGTCTAACCGGCCGGTCCGGTTTTCAAAACATTGCTTTTCACTTAAATTGAACTCATTTTCCTCCTCTCGTCGTTCCGATCAAAGCCAAAAAAATAAAATTGTATGTAGAAATCATATCACATTCTGAATTCAAAATGACCAAATGTACTTTTATTAGTAAATGTTCAAGACAAATGGTTGTCAAGTGATATCGAAAATATAGCAAGTGGGCTCCAAATATCAGCCCCTTGCAACAGCATTAGGCAGTCTGTGTCAATGTGTGGCCACAGAGGGTTTAGCCTCACATGATGTCTGTAGTAAGTCAGACATGAAACGTGGAGCTTCCCTTTCCTCTCCACTCGCCAGTACTCACCACAATTCGCCACGTCATTTTCTCCAGCGCTGAACTCGTGATCCCATGCGGATGCGGTGCCTTATTGCTCTTTTTTATAGTTTTATGGCCTCTTCTTTTGGCACTTCCTTACCAACTTGATGTTGCTTTAACGTCATTAAACGTAAAACGTCATCACACCATTTGGATTATACAAACTTTTCGATTACACCCAAGTATAACAGAGATCAAAAAATAATTTTCCAAAAGAAAAAATAAATAAAATAATGGTGAGACATCATAGTTATGTCTCTTATGAATTGTATTAAAAAGATCACCTATCTATTGCAAAGGAAGCGACAAGAATTAAATCATATTGACAATAATTTTATTTGAAAACTGATAAAATTCATTAAAAGTTTTAAAGTAAAATTATAGATATTTTATACCATCTATGTGGATTGTGTATTTCCAATGTAATTTTAAAATTTATTGATTATCAATCATATGGTCTGAAACATTAAAATTTCTATTTAATTTGCATTTGATTATTTACGATTTTGAAAAACATATGTTAATATTTAATATGTAACTTATCTATAATTTAATGTAACGTATTTTCAAAACAATTTTATCAGCTGTTGCATTTATTATCCCAAAAAAAAACAATTGCCTATATATCCACATTCATTAGAAGACCTTTCTAGTTACTAATACAAGTATTATAAATTATTACGTTAAAAAAATCAAATATACATTTTTTTCTAAACATAAATTTTATATATTTTAATTTGTCAAAGTATTTTTGGAAAATCACCCCGCTGTAAAATCAAACAATATTATATATATGTGTTCAATCCTAACGGTAGCCCTTGACCAACCCTCCAAGGTTCCAACCATAAATAAATTGTTCAAAAACCATCTCCAATTTCTACAAAGAGAAATAGGAAAAAGGAGGGAGAAATGGAGACCACCCTCTCAAGGACAAGGAGCTCTTCAAATCCTGACCTCCTTGCTCTCCTCTCCTCTTCCCACCACCAATCCCACAAGAGATACCACTCAACCACCGATATCCCCTCCTTTACCGACGAACCAGCTCCTCTCCAGTCCGTTTCCTCTCTCTCCATCTACGCCGACCTATCCCCAAATGAATCGAACCAAGAACCAGGCACCTCCATCAATCATGATTTCACCTTTGGCTCTGTGTTCAATCCGAAACCAACAAAAAATAGAAATAAATCTGGTCATAGAGGTGTTCCTTTGTTTCTTGCAAGAGGGTTGGGGATTGATCGGGTTGGATCGGAGTTGTTGGATGTAGCTGAGATTTTCAAAGGGAAGTGTCCCGTTGCAATAGGATCTGGAGAGGAACATTTGGAGCTTGATATGGAATTGAAGAGGATCGTGGAGGAACAGCCAGGCAATGCAATTGCTTTGAGAGATTATGCACAATTTCTGCATCAGGTTAGAGATATCGTTCCAGTTTTTCTTTTACTTTTTTTGTTAATGTTAATTAACAACTATTTGTTAAATATATTATAAAAAGGTTGATTTTTATAGTAAGTTTGAAGGAATTGAAATTATTGAACTTTAACTTAATGCATAGGAATATAGGATATAGCAAGTGGAGGTCGCTTTTGAAGAATTTCCCACAATATTTGAGAGTAAACAATAAAAATCTTGTGTAGGTTTTTTCATGTGATTGTCATAAATTAACAAGTAGTGTCTAAAATCATTGGTGGAGAGAACATCTTGGATGCTTAATTGAACAAACTTCCTTTACAAAGTTCAAAATAAATTGAACTGTCTCCTTTGTGATCTTTTTTATAATTCTTGTTTGATGAACAAAAAGTAATTTGTTTTATCTCATTTGAATAGACCAAAGGAGATGCCAAAAGGGCAGAAGAGTACTATTCGCGTGCGATACTTGCGGACCCCACCAATGGGGAGATATTGGCTCAGTATGCGAAATTAATCTGGGACCGACATGCTGATATGGAGCGATCGCTCAGCTATTTTGAAAAGGCAGTTCAGGTGTCTCCAGATAACAGGTATAATCATCATGATGTGCCTTTACTGGTACCAATCATACTAGCCAAACTAATTGTGATCATGCCTGATTTGGTTGAGATAATTATGATACCAATTGTTAATGAATCCTTTTTCCTATTTATTCTACCGTCAAACTGAAAATCAGGACCCACGTACCAGAGTCTCTCTTTTGAAATCTGAAGAAGGAAATGGAAAAAAAAGGTAATATATAAATTATAATAGTAACAGCAATAAGAAACAAGTATGGGGGAGCCAGCTTGTTCATTTAAAATGCTATTAAAATATGTTTAATAACCGTCGGTCGCATACAAGGTTTGCGGTCTTCATACTTGCAAAATATTTTGGAATGTTGGTTTGGTATTGAGAAATTTGGCTCTATGAATTTCTATACAGAAATAGTTTTCCCTGTCTCATTCATATGGACGACACAGTTATGACCTTTCAACATGTGTACCTTACCTAATTTCAGCTTCCTCAACTAGCAGTATGGATGTCCTAAGCCAGAAAAGAGTTACTTCTGTTAACAAAACCATATAAGAAATAGATTCATAATCCTTTGCTTACTTTGCAATCACTTTTTTGTTCATGTAGTCATGTTTATGCTGCTTATGCGGGGTTCCTGTGGGAATTTGGTGATGAAATTGAGGGCGGCAGTCACAGCATCGTCCAATCTGAGTCTGCTAATGAAGAACTAGTTCGGGATGAAGCACCGGCCTTTAAAACAACTTAGAGCTAACAACATGTTATTGTGATAGCAAAGATAAAATAAAATGTAGATATCAATAAGGTCCTAGTGGATCTGGATTAGGATACCAAATAATGAATAAAGTGGTTCTTTTAATGAAATAAACTATATTTATATGTAATCAGTTTAATTAATATGTATGTAAACTATATCTCTTTTCTTAGTTTTAGGATATTTTGACACTTCTTTTTTCTATTCGACTCTTTCTTTTAGCCTGTTACCTTGGGAGCATCTCTCTAGGGCAATAAGTAAACCGTAGACTTGACTCTGGGACATTAACCGAGACTAGAATAAAGTGGTAGAAGGAGAGTGAGAGAAGCAGAAAGTTAGGAGACTTGTCCTCGTTGTTAATTAAATTATATATGCTAGAGCACCGTATTTAACGTACATGAAACTTTGAAGTAGTCCGGTAACTGATAAAAATTTGCTTTCGTAGCAATCATACAATCCGAGATAGATTCCAATTGGTTCAATACCAAAGATGTGTGAGACAAAACTCATTTACCAAAACGCAATCTGATGAAATTCGAACTGACACTTCACTTCATCAAGCACCAAAAATTGAACCGTCCGCTTAATAAGCAAAAAGGTAATGCTCTCAATACACGCATTAGTGACAAAATGCTTCTCTGCATTACTAGATATGTTTCCTCTTCCAAAACTTACACAAAAACCAACATATGCAAACAGACAAAAATGCTTGACAGAAGCCCATCCAAAATTACTCGAGCAAGGTAACCTCAATGTAAAGCTCTCACTTGACAAAATTACTGCCAATTCAATAAAGATCCTAACAAATCGCATAGCTTCCTGCAAAATTACCAAAAATAGCACCTAGAACTGTAGAACTTAGCAAAGAATTTGTCTTAAAACTCTCCTATGAGGCAGGTGCGTTTCTAGAAGCTTGAACAGAGAAACCACCTTTTGATGGACCCCTTCGCTGGGACCCCGACCTGTTAACACCAGTGTAGTGACTTCTAGAAGGTTCTGAAGGGAAAATACCAGTACCGCCACCACCAGCCCTTCCTACAAGATGATTGTTGAATAATTAGAACAGTAATTAGCACATTTCTACAAGTAACATTTGTAGGCAGTTTAGAAATTTACTAGGCCCACGAGATGTGCTACTGCTAGGTTTTTTCTCCTCCACATACAGGTTTCTTCCTTTGAACTGGATAGGAGATGCCTGAGAAAGATGGAATATAACAAACAATAATCAGATGAACTGTCTCACGAATCAGGTTGTAGTTGCAAGACAAGACAATTTCCAGATGTTTAACTGGAAACCAACCTTAATTGCATTCTGAACACCCCCGACTTCTTCAAAGTCGATGAAGGCAAAAAACATTCCTGTGTCCTGTAACAAACGGAACTACAAAATTAGCAAATGAAGCAATATCCAGAATGTCTAAACAGTTTTAGTTTCATTATTATACAAGATTCCTTTTCGATATTTAGGGTTGATGCTGCAGAGCGATGGCGAGATAGATGAAGATGTTAGTCACAAGATAAGAGCGGGGTGGGTGAAATGGCGACAAGCATCAGGCGTCCTATGCGATAAGAAAGTCCCGCAGAAGCTAAAAGGCAAGTTCTACAGGACAGCGATTAGACCTGCGATGTTGTATGGCGCAGAATGTTGGGCTACTAAAAGACGACATGTCCAGAAGATGAGTGTAGCTGAGATGCGTATGTTGAGGTGGATCTGCGGTCACACGAGGAAAGATCGGATTAGAAATGATGACATACGAGATATGGTTGGGGTCGCACCAATAGAGGAGAAGCTGATCCAACATCGTTTGAGATGGTTTGGACATATCCAACGCAGACCTCCAGAGGCACCGGTATGTATCGGAATTCTTAATCATTTCGAGAACACCCGGAGGGGGAGAGGGAGACCAAGATTGACATGGGAAGAAGCGGTGAAAAGAGACCTTAAAGAATGGAACGTCTCCAAGGAGTTGGCGATCGATAGGAGCGCTTGGAACTTAGCAATTCATGTACCGGAGCCATGACGTAGGAACTTAGGGGTAGGAGCGATGCCATAGGTTTGTAGGTCCCTCTATTAGGTCACAGTCGAGGTCTAGGTTTCTACTATTACTATTATTATTAGAGGTATTATTATTAGTATGGCTAGTCTTACTATTAGTATTTTTATGTTTTGTATTTTTTTGTTCTTGGATGTGTTTTCTTGTTGGGTTTCTTTCTAGCCTACCCCAACTTGTTTGGGACAAAAGGCTTAGTTGTTGTTGTTGTTGTATTATACAAGATTTCTTTCAGACGCATACCTTGCGGCTCCTAATGGCAATACCATGACGCTTTAGGCGGCCAAAGGCCTTGAAAATCTGTTCCAGATCAGCTATCTGAGTGGACGGTGCCAAGTTTCCAACATAAACTGACAAAACTTCACCTGAAGATGATGCCATATTAAATTAAGCACAGATATTAACCATGTAACAAAACAAACAAATAAATAATACTATGCCAAAAACGCACCTTCATCTTCAGCAATTGGTTGTTGAAGAGGCTCAGCGGAAGGCTTCTCAAGCAAAGGTTCTGTATTGGGCTGGTGAGGCTGAACAACAGGTTTTGCCTCAGCAGGTGCAGACCTCACAGTGCTTGTCTTGTTAAAAGGAGCAGGGTTGTAATGTGACATCTGCCCTGGCTGTGATTGCCCCTTTGCTCTCAACTGTTCATGAAGGGCAATAAGTACCTTATTGAATCACATTATGATTGCAACAAAGTAGAATGAAATAGTAAACTTACGACAGAAGCATAACTAAGCTTGGGTTGTTCGCCGACAACAACTGGCTCGATTTCACGTGACTGAGTTGGCACAGGTTCAGATTCTGGTTCAGGTAAGGGATTTTCCACAGAGACTGCTGCCGTGATGTTGTTCTGGGATGGTGGTGGAGCTTGAGATAGAGCTGGAGTTGATACAGTCGCAACAATTGTTTCAGGTTCTGATTCCAAAACTGGAGCTGGAGATGGCTGAGGCGGTTCAGGTTTCATCTCGGTCACATTTTGCTCAGGAATCGTAGGAATCTCTGGCTCTTGTAAAGGAGCCTCATCTATGGCTGGTTCTGGCTGGGGATGGTGGGCCTCCACATGTGGCTCATGGATGCTGTACTTGTCAACTGTTTCACCTTCTAATTGTGGTGGAGGAACAATCTCCTTTGACTGAACTTCTACATTATAGTGCAGCAGTGTCAGATGAAAAGTACTGGTAATTACAGCAATCTTTTTGGTATCAAGGAACTAATTCTTTTGCTATACCTAGTCATTTTTACTAGTATTGATATTGAACTCCAACACAAACCACATACATATCTGGCCTAGAAAACGAATGACCATACCTGGTTCCTCAGGCTCTGGATTGGAAATCGGAATCTTGTTACCAAACCCATTTTGCATGAAAACAGGCATGGATCCAACAAACTGGGGACCCTGCTCTTGGTCAAGAACATGAAACATGTCATTAAGCACAAAGTAGCCCTTCTCCTGAGGTGCCAATAAGAATGTCTGGACAAAGCGGCGGCGGGTAGGCCAATCTCTCATGAGCACCATTCCGGAGACAATCACCAGGATCCCACCACTCCAAGATTCAAGACACTGGCACGTCTTTATTTCTATAGTGCTAATATTGAAATTCATCACCAAACTATGGATTTGCTGATAAGAAACATTAAAAGAGATACGTGTTACGATTCCAAACATTAAAAAGATTTTTGTATTTTTTACCCCAGTGTTCTAGAAAACCTATGGAAGCAAGAAAGAAAGTTACAAAGGTACCAAACTTCTTCTTTTAGAAATGCTAAAGGATAAAGCAAAGAAATCAGTACTTCCGAGTTCTTTTCTCAGGTTTCATTACAAATGCATCATTGAAATATTCTAGATTTACAAGGTTACCAAATACCGACCAACCACAAAGCAAAGAAAGTAACGACTTTTTACATTAATTCAAAAATCTAAGCATGCCCAATTTCAAAAAATTCACAAGATTATGCTAGGTCATGCCATACGATGCTATTTAAGCCCTTCCAAAATATGCTCTTAGCATTTCCTTCTATAAAGGTAGTACAATTTTTGTAAAACAAAGAAATAGCAACTAACTATCCCTCCAATAGAGACAGAAACATAACTAAATAACAACCAGAGTTGAACTTTAAATCAGAAAAAAAAAATATCAACGTTCAAAATTTCAAAGCTTACAATTGCAATAGTACAGTTTTAGGAAAGAAACATTCACTTGTAATAGTAAGAGCATATTACCAGCATTCCAATAGCAGTTGAAGTATCCATTGTAGCAGCATCAAGTCTGACCATGGTGCTTGCGTTGTTGTAGAACTGGTGGACCAGGTGCGGATGCGTCTGAAGCATCTGGTAGTAGTTACTTGCAAAGTAGGTACCAATCTGCACCGTGTATTTCAATCTCTTACATATTGACAAAATGGTAACCAAAAGAATTAAAATGTCACATTGTGACAAAATCAGGGACACAAAACCTAGCGCAATCACGACATACCCATTATCTGTAAACTATTGTTAAGTCGAAAAGAAAGCTACTTTGGAGAATATAATAAAAGATAAAAATCACTAACCAACAACAAGACCAAACATGAACTTAGTACATTATTCACTAAAAAGACAAACAATGGTATGACATCTGAACCCAAAATGCTCAATCCAAGTACCTGGAATTGGCTGAGTTGGCCGGGGAACGGAGCCGCCATTGTCGCCCTCAAACCCTAGATCCGGAGCGCAACAACGGAGACAAAAGGAGAGGCGACAGATCCGAATCCGACGATCCGGATTGGATGGATTGATCGATGGACAGAGGGAGAGAGGAGGTAAAAAGAGAGAATGGAGAGATCGAGAAGAACTGTTGTCGATCTATGAGTCTATGAAAGGGATTTGAAAGTCGATTTATTTTCTCTCTTTATAGCCTTTCCCTCGTTGGGCCGTAAATCTTAACCGTCGAGATTAGATCGGACGGGAGAAAATCACTGCACAGGATGCAGATCCTGGGGTTTACAGCCTCTTTTCGGCTACGAAACTTCGTCTCCGTTGAGGGTTCTGCTTATTATTTTGTGAACCCGGTCCACAGAATAACCTAGTCCCGTTTATAATAATAATAATAATAATAATAGAATAAATTATATTTTGTATTAGATTTTGTGATCGGATTTAAATTTAGATCGGTAGCTTAAAATTACGGACTGAGATGAATGATTATCATTTAAGACCGAAATTAATTTCTGTCTACCACAAAATTATTGAATAATATTAATTAATTTTTAAGTAGAAGTACGTTGTCCTAAGTTGGTTTACATTGCATGTCTATTTAAAGCAATCTATAGTATTAATCCGAGCTTCGTTATTAATATTATGCTATTTGGCTAGTCAACAGTCTCTGTCCAACAAAGCTCTGGGTCTTTTTTATCTCTTTACTTTTTCTATTTTTTTTTTGAGTTATTATTGAGCTATTAGTGAATATATGATGCCATGACGCCATAACTTTTCTATATCAATAATAATATGAATAATAACTACAGTCTAAAAAAAGAAATATGAATATAAGTCCAATTAAAAAATATTTAAATCATTTTTAATTTGAAAGATAAGTTGATAACTCATTTTGTAAAATATATATCTCATTAAAATTTTAAGGGAACTCATTTTCATTTTTTAGATATTACCTCTCTCGATACAGGTACATTTAATCTACGCAATAGCTCATTTGATCTGAATAATAAATCACCTAATATGGATGATAGATGACTTAATCAACAAACGGAAACACGTCATTGAATTAAATAATAACTAGACTAAATATATTCTACTCAGTGAGCAGAGTCTATAGTTCTATACATTTGGTCATACGAATATCAACAGCATGAGAATTGTTAAAATTGAACTATTGAAGCATGCAGAGGTTAGCTCAACTATAAATTATCAAAATGTGAAAACTAACTATATTGAAACACGTTATAACGTTGAATAGTCATAACGTGTTTCAATAGTTGTAAGCAGGCGAACTTAATCGATACATGGCCAATAAAAATTCAATCCAAATAATAATTTATTTAATCTGCACAATAACTTATTAACATAACTAATTGATCGCCTAATATAAATGAATGGCAATTCTGCCTTGCGTACATTTTTGTTATATGGACTAAAATCTAGACCATTCGTTCAAGCGTTAATCGATTACAATCATTCATCATACTGAATGGATAGTTTAGATTTAAACCCATATAAAATAAAGTATGCATGGCAGTTGCCAATATAGGGCTCGTTTGGATGATATGGAAATAAGAAAGGAATAAAGATTTTAGGAAAAAAATATTGCGAAGAGTGTAACTTTGGAAAGAGTGGAAAGAAGCTATTTCTAAGAAAAGAAACGTTGTTTGGATGGTGAGTTATGAATAAGCAAATTAATATTATTTTAAATAAATTATTAAAAATTATTATTTTAATATTAAATAAAATACTAATTAAAGAGCACACAAAATTTCATTTAGCTATTAATATTTAGCTAATTTTGTTGAAATTATGTATATATAATTGTTGGAAGAAACTATTCCTAGGAAGATGATGAATAGCTTCTTCCTAAATGTAAATTTATTATAAAAAATCCAAACTTTTCACAAAGTTACACACTTTTCAATACTTTCCGTCTAGAAATAGGCTATCATCTTATTCCTAAGCAATCCAAACAGAGCAAAAAAAAAAACTATTTTTCTTCTTATTTCTAATACCATCCAAACGGCCGATAACTTATTTAATCAACGACGTAGGCACTCATATAACGTAATAATGGAACATATATTTTTGTATGGTGTAATCGAACATATTTTTTTGTATGGTGGCGAAAAGCCATCTACATAGTCGCAACCAACCTTACATAAGTAATGTCTTATGACACCGGTCACTTCCAAAATATAAATGAAATACAGTAAATAAAATATAAGCAAAATACATATGAAGAATAACAAAAACTATAAAAAATACAAAAAAATAATAATGAAAAAGAATTAAAATATAAAGAACATTACTTAAATATGTGCTAATTTCGGACTTCCAAATTTCGATACTAGCTTCGGACTTCCAAAGTCCATACGATATTTGAATAATATTTTTTTTTCAAAAAAGGAAAGGCATGGTTGTACTGTACAGATGAGTAGGTGACTTGTTTAGTTGCCCATCGTTCAATTTGTTAGAGATATGTCCTAAAAGCCAATCATATTTAGTTATTTCTATGGTTTTATGTCATTGATGATTTATATCATTTGTTCCTTGATTTATTTGTTGACAGATCGTTTAGGTTGAGGATCTGAATTATAGATCTCTGTTTCTCATTTAATAGTAAATGACAACAATAAATTTAAAACGTCTATAATCTTGATAATTAACAAGGAACATTAATTATCAATAAGATTAGTATGCAAATTAAGTGATGATTAAGTTCTATAAATCATAGGTTAAGAGTAACCAACTTAATTGTATATGTTTATGTTATTTGAACATAGTACATGACATGACCCAACGAAATAAATATATGAATTGTGTTATGTGTCATTATTTATTTCGTTATAATTTTGATTCTAAGTTTGAGATGTTTATCTTTTCCACACGAGGATAGGTTCAATAAATATCGTCTACCGCTGATTCCCGATAAGGACTGCTATACGGACGTTATTTATGTTCTCTTGAATTGTGCGGGGAAAAGCTAAATCATCAAGAAAACTGTATGTCCCTCATTAATTCATTTAGTGAGTGACGATATCTGTTTGGGCCCCTTGATGGAGATAGATTGTTTTCTAGCAACTGATACAATTATCTCTAGATCAAGAAACGTATAATCTGCAAGAATGACACGTTCCTATCTTGGATTATACGATGATATCGTGTGACGTAAGATCAAAATATAGAAACATTATTATTCTCTTATGCATGATTGAAATTTTGTAGCAGTACACTATTTATGCGAATTGGAAATCATAACGTGTTGCTAGATACCGCTTACGATTATTGGAATTAAATAGCAATTTAATTTCATGTCCAACGTAGCATAAATCCTCAAAGGGTCACACATAATATGGTATTTAACCACACGTGCATTAATTGTTTATTTGCATCAATTGGTTTCGCAAAATATGATAAGTTGATTAATTAATCGTATACCATTATAGACCGTTATGATCAATTAAGTCAAATAGATCATATAGAAATAATTTAATGCATTGACTAATTCCATATTAATTATTAAATAGTTAATAATTAATTATAATCAACACATTTAATTATTTGAGCTAATTGGACCTTTAAATTAATTAGTTAATTTAATGTCCAATAGAAGGTGCAATTAAATAGAAGAGTATTGGACTCAACTAGACTTGAGGACCAACCCACAAATGGGGTTGGTAGGTGCGGCAATAGAGGGGGCAAAATTGTCCATTCTATTTTGGATGAGAGCTAAGTTATGTGGTCTATATAAAGGAGTGTTCTTTGGGAGAAAACCCTAACCACCATACTACCTCTCTCTCTCCTCTTTCCTTGGCCAAACCACACTCAAAGGAAGAGAAAAATTTCAAAAATTTTCTCCTCCTTTTCTCTCTTCTATCCACCATCTAGCTCATGTGTTGAGCAAGCTTTTCCACACAAATTAATTGGAAGAATTAACTAGAAGAGGGAAAACTTAGGAATTAGTCAAGTTCTCTTATTTACTAGCATATTTAGTAGAGAACGTGGTTAATTCCTTAGTGGACTCGAGGTGTTCGATTTGGAGGTGATTGGAGGGCTCGCCACCGACTTCTAAGACGTTGGAACGAGTCTCTTGGTTGCTATATCAAGAGAGGTAAAATTCCACCCCTTTTTCTTTGTGTAAATTAGCTTGAGTGCAAGATCTGTTTGTATGTGTTGTTTCGATGGCTAAATTAATTGTAATTAGCACTAAAATGAAAATTTAACACTTAACTAACAGTGGTATCAGAGCACAAGGTCGTACTTAAGCTATTTTGATACTTAATTAAGAGAAATTGGCTAATTAACGGATTAGTAGAGATGATGCGTTTGTTTGCTGTCTGAAAATGGTATTTTCTGTGTTGTTTCGCATTTTTCGCTATGATATATTCTTTGGAAGATCTTTCCATCTGCATGAAATTTGGACATCCGTGGATTGTGATTCTTTTGGCATTAGATTCACATTTTTCTGAAATTGTATGGATTTATTGTGAACAAAACGGAGACAGTACGCAGAACCAGTTTCTGCTTGTACTGTCATGTTTGAATGGCTTGCAAGTTTTATATTTTGAATATAAGTACTAGTGTTCTATAGCTAGAATTAAAGAGGACTTGAAACTCTTTCTGAAAATGTGTAGATTGTTGCATGACTCGGATTAATTTGTGGGTTTTCAAGTATGAAAAGTAAGATCTTGCCAGATCCAGTTTATTGAGCAAATCGATTTTTCTAATAAACTGTATCAACTGAAAACTCTTTTAAAAATTATGTTTAAATGGAGATGTTCTATTTTGAGTTAGGATTCTAGAAAAATTAATTTCATAATTTTTCATGGAATTTTAGACCTTCAACTAGGTTAAAATATTTCGATCGACAGTCTGTTCTAGTACAGGATTTGTTGATTGTTTAGTATGTAACTTGAATTTATTGAACTGAACTTGGTTGTTTTCTTTTCATGGATTGTTAGCCTATAGTCTAAGCTAGTTGTTCTATGTATATTATATATATAAAAACTTAATAAAAGGTGGTCTAATAGACCAAATGGTTGAGAGGATAAGCTAAAAATCTCATAATGGTGTTTCGTGCACTTGTAAGAGATTTGTTTTTTTTATTCTCCCAGATGGTTTAAGATCTCTTCTTTAAATTTTTACTGGTAATCAAAATTATGATAAGGAGCTTAAATAATTTATTTGAGAATTTTTGGAGACCAAAAACTATTGTTTTTGTTGGATTCCATTAGTTACGTTTTTTTGTTAAATTACTACTTTCTAAGTATTCAAATTAGTTGAAAATCAATTAGAAAACTCCTTGTTTGATCTCCTTTCAGTTATGGGATGTTTGAAAGATTTTTTAAATGAATTTAAACAAGTTTGGTTGTTTAAAATTGAGAATTTATGTACGAAATTTGCTTATGACAAACAATACGCAAAGATGCTTGAAAATCGTTAATTGGAAACAAAGTGAAATTGTATGTGCTAACTTTGTTTTGGAGGTGGAAAGTCGGTTTAGTATGGCTCATGACTCAATCCCTTGTGGTTGTAAATTGAATGCATGTGTGAATGTTTGTAATGCGGCCTTTGGTGCCATTAATTAATTAATTGGTTGATTAATTGTTTATGTAACTTGTGTAGCTTGCATGCCCCTAAGGCTAGGATGGGAATATGATGTTTTCACATGTATTTTTGTTCCTTTATTTTATATATGATTTAGATCCTTATAGAATTTAGTGGGAGGGACAAGGATTAGATTAGTTTTGCTCCATGGACGATGTGGCGAAACTAATGCAAGCGGGAGCCATACAAACCCACAACAATGGATGAGATGCTTATATTATTGCTTGTGTTAGGTTAGGTATGGGTGTATGCTTACACGATCACCAAACAAGTGTCATATGATTTGTTAGTCCCAAACTAAAATCGAATAAGTTAAATCGACCTCCTTCTCTCTATCCCCTTCACACCGATTGTCACACATGGCGCGGTCCTCCCAAGCGGACGTCATAGTTGCAATTCGGTAGTCGGGGTGCAAATAGCTAAGATTTGCAAGGAGCAAATAGTGATAATTAACAAGGAACATTAATTATCATATAAGATTAGTATGCAAGTTAAGTGATGATTAAGTTCTACAAATCATAGGTAAAGAGTTACCAACTTAATTGCATATGTGTATGTTATTGGAACATAGCACGGGACATGACCCAATGAAATAAACATATGGATTGTGTTATGTGTCATTGTTTATTTCATATGAGTTTGATTCTAAATTTGAGATGGTTCAACTTTTCCACATGAGGATAGGTTCGATAAATATCGTCTACCGCTGATTCCTGATAAAGGCTGCTATACGGACGTTATTTATGTTTTCTTGAATTGTGCGGGGAAAAGTTGTTCATCAAGAAAACTGTATGTCCCTCATTAGTATACCTAGTGAGTGATGTATCTGTTTGGCCAATTTGTGCAATCAACTCTAGATCAAGAAAACGTATAATTTGCAAGAATGACACATCCCTATCTTGGATTATATGATGATATCATGTGACATAAGAATCAAACAATGAAATACTTTTATTTCTTATGCAGGATTTGAATATTTGTATCAGCACATTATTTATGCGAATTGGGAGTCATAACGTGTTGCTAGATACCACTTATGATTATTGGAATTAAATAACGATTCAATTCCACGGCCAACATAGCATGAATCTTCAAAGGGTCACACAAATAGAGTTGTAACCACACGATGTATTATTTATTTGTTCGCAGTAGTGAGTATTGCGAATATATGATAAGTTGATTAATTAATTATATACCGTTGCGAACCGTTATAATTAATTAAGTCAAAGTGATCGTATAGAAATAAATTAGTGCATTATCTAATCTCTAAATAATTATAAATATGTTAATAATTAATTTTGTTGAACTTAATTTAATTAATTGAGCCGTTTGACCCTTCATTTAAATAGTTAATTAGAAGTCCAAATTTAGGATGGTTGAATGAGCAATTATAGTAATTAATTAATGGACTAAAATACAATTGTTGTAGCCCATTAAAGGCCAATCCAAGGCAGGCCATAGAAGGGTAAATATGTCCATGAATTAATTATAGAAACTAGATTTTGGAGAGTTATATATAGGGGTTTCAGCTTTGGAGCAAAGCTGATTTTTTCTCTCTCTCTTTTGCTGGCTGAAATTTTCCAAGAGAGAATAATTTCGAATTTCTCTCTTGTTGCTCTCTTCTTTCCATCCTCTTGGCTCATGTGTTGAGCAAATCTCTTCCTTCATTAAAAGAGTTTAATTGAAAGAAAAGGAAGAAAGGGTTAGACGTGATCTCCAATCGCTAACACAGTTTCGAGATCGTGGTGATTCTCTTGGTGGACTCGAGGTTAACCTTTGGAGAAGAAGGAAGAGCGACGCAGCACGCCATCGACTCCCACGCCATCGACTCCTACGCCATTGATTTTTCCTTCTTGATACGATTCAAGAAGAGGTATATCCATAATCCCTTTTCTCTTGGTTAATTGATGTGTTACATGCTCGCAAGATCCTTTCTTGTGGTTGTTTGCTTGTTTTATCTTTGTTAATTGTAATAAAAATAAAAATTATGCATCCCAACCACTTACTAACAAATTCAATTATGGTTGCATGGTCAAATGTTTATGGTTTCTAGGATAGTAATTATGTTTAGGAAATTGTGTGTTTTTATAGTTTTTCTTGAAGACTATGTCAATTTAATTAGATGGCTAAATGTGTGTTTTAATGAAAGTAGTTGATATTGGCTATACATACATGTAAGTTTTATTTTAGAACTAAGAACTTAGAGAAATCTGATTGTAAGAGTGATTTATTAATATATGAATGAAAAGTTTCAGTTTCTAAGTTTTTCTTTATCTCCACTAATATATACTTAGCCTCATATTAAAAAGACGGTCCTATCATATTCTAATTATTCCCCTTTCTCCGTTTCCAAAAAAAAAACTACAACCATATCATCTCCTCCTCGACCAGTCAATTCGCCGACTTCAACTCCTTCTCCTCCTCCACCAGCCAAATTATTAATCACCAACCTCAACCCCTTCTCCACCTCCACCAGCTACGACAGACCCTCCTGCTCCAATGCTGGTGACTTCCATCTCCCACCAGTGCCCCATTGCTATCTGATCCTATTGTACCCATATAGCAAAAACCAATCAAAATGAATCAACAAAATTACAAGCAAGCATTCTGCAATCATTACAAAAAAAAACCTGAGATAAAGTGTCCATGCAAGCTGCATAGGCAATTCTGTACTGGCACCGTCATCTTCACTTCTTCCCTCAGCTTGTCTGTCCATAACATTGACCAGTGAAAGAGCAAAGTATGTATTAAGACATCTATTGCCGAAAAATTTAAAAATAATATTAAATTAATATAATATATTAAAAATAATATTAATATAATAATATTTTTTAAATAGTATCACAAGATCGGAATCTGGGATTCCGACCGCAATTACGGAATTCTGAATTCCGATCTTAGCTAAGATCGGAATCCCGGATTCCGAACTTAGCTAAGATCGGAATCCCGGATTCCGATCTTAGAATTTGGCCTTTTCTCATTTTTTTTCTCGCCGAGTCCTTTGGCCTTTTCCCTTTGACCTTTTCCATTGATTATTCATTCTTTTTTAAACCTTATAAGTACATTTTCGTTACGTGCAGTTTCTTCCTTAGAAAGGTTCTGTTGTTTTTTTTCCCGTAAGAATTAGTTTGCAGAATTGTCAGGAAAATCTTTCCAAGAATCTTCATTAAATCTTCAGAAAATATTTTAAGTCTAATTTTAATCCTCGATGAAATTCGTGTATCTGATATAGTGAATTGCAATCTTACCATATCGTGGTGTGTTGTGGCAAACACGGTCGTGTTTGACACCGTGTCGTGTCGTGTTGACACAGGTCGGATTTGAAACCGTGTCGTGTCGTGCTGAGTAGAGAAAAAAGTCGATACGCCACGAAAATTGACACGCCACGGTTGACACGCCGTGTTGACACGATACAACACACCCGTGTCAATCGTGTCGAACCGTGTCAACAATTTATTTGTCTTTTTTTTTCTAAAAATAGTTAAATATATTTTAAACTAGAGAAAAACGAGAAAAAATGTATTAAATTTTATAAATCGGTTATATAGTTGACAAAAAATAATATGATAATAATTGATGATGATACAATATAAAAATTAATTAACTAGATAATAAAATACGAATTACATGATATTAATTAGTTGAAAATTTTTAATTATAGTTTATGTATGATATTTTTTTCTTAAAATTCAAATCATCATTAGTTTTTATAATATATTAATATTTTTATAATATTTTTTAAGTTTAAATTTTAAAATAAAATAAAATCGTGTTGTGTCGTGTTGAATTGTGTCGTGTTAAACCTTGTCAGTTTTATAGAAATGCTAACACAACACAGTTTTAACACGACACAGCAACACAATCGTGTCGTGTTGAATCCGTACATGTGACGTGACGTGTCGTGTCGTGGTAACACGGGTATGTACCGTGTCAACACACCTAACACGCCACTATTTGTAATTCACTAATCTGATATCAAGCTCAGTCAATTTCACATCCACAGTGCAACGTGCAAGATGATAGTGCAATATTTGACCAGGTTTATATATGGTTTTCTTTTTTACCCGGATCTTTCTTATAAAAGATTCCAAGATGAATTGTTTGGAAATATCCTTTACATTTGACATCTTTGCATCCCTGGTGATGGTTTTTGACCGACAGAATTTTAAACTATATTGTGCGACAAATGACCTTGTGGGTCCCATTTATTGTTTCAGCGAAAAAGCCAAAGGGAAAAGGCCAAAGGGACTCAGCGAGAAAAAAAAAGGAAAAGGTCAAATTCTAAGATCGGAATCGGGAATTCCGTAATTGCGGTCGGAATCCCAGATTCCGATCTTTTGATACTATTTTAAAAAATATTATTTTTAATATATTATATTAATTTAATATTATTTTTAAATTTTTCGGCATCTATTGATTGTCATAGGGCTGGTCCTTGATGGCCCGGCCCAAATAGTTTTAGTCAAATGAACCCAAAGAAAGCCCAAGACGAAAGTAGAAAAGGCGGGAAAATCGAAAATGAAGAGAAATGGTCCACGTGAATACGCGAGAGAAGGAAGCTCGAAAACAGTACAGAGGAAGAATCTCAACAGAATCACGTGACAGGTTCAACCGAAGGTATCTCTGAGAGATCCAGGAAGACAAGTGGGCTAACAGTTGTCGGCTAACGTCAGCAGTTTGTTATTGACCTAACGCCTATAAATAGGAGGGGTAGTTTATTATTTAAGGGATGGCTTTTAGGAGGAAGAAATAGCCCTTGTAATAGCTCTTTGTAACCCGTTTTAAAATCAATAAAATAATATTTTCATCCTCAATCTCTCTCTAGTGTTGATCTATATCATAAGCTAGCGTATCAAATTGCAAAGTTTTATTTGGTGCAGCTTTAAAGCAATACTCATTCCTCTCTTACCATAAAATCCAGAGGATAGCACCGCAACTAATTTGGGTGTGGTTTCCTCTTTCATTTGAGTGTGGTTTCCTTCTGATCGATTTATCAAGTCATAATGATTGGATTTATTGAAGGTTGTCAAGTTATAATACTGTGTATCTAAATTTAATTTGATTGCAAATATAATTGGATTTACTATAGTACCTACAGTTGGATTCCCTAGCAAGCAGGAAACATGCCATAATTGGTTTTCAAATCTTTAAGTGCATGCCTGATATGCTGACAAAATAGGTTCATGTATACATTATTATTATTATTAATTGTTCTCAAGATTTTCTACATGTCAGGTAACAATTGGACAAATGATTGGATTGACATGGTTTTGATAATTTTTTTTAAGCTAAATCAAGAATCAAGTCTCCCAACTTATTTTTAAATTAAAATGTCTGTAAAAGACATAGGGATTGTGGGCTGCAGTAGTGTTTCCTGATGGATAGGATTCAGGCCGAAAAAATAAAAAAATGACTTTACTATTCACACGAATTACGATAATAACTGTTAAAAAATCAAAATTTTAAAAATAACGTTATTGGATCGGTATTCTGATTGACGAAAACAAAAATGACTTGGATCGTCAATTGAAATGCCGATCCAAACTTGGATCGTCATTCCAATTCACGATCCAAGGCGAGACTGAAAAATTCACTCGGCTCTCTTTTTGTTATTTCAAAAATTGCAACACGAGTAAGACACTATCATACTTTTGATTGGAACAGTACCAATTGCTGTTGTTCTTTCAGTGCAAAGAATATGTGACGGATAAAAATGAAGATATTAGCGGTCTAACTATGAGCAACAGTGCAATCTACACAGAAACAAAAGCTGAAGATCTAGGAAATTGGAAGTGGACGTGTTTGCTCTGCTGGATTGGATCAGTGGACGTGTTTACACAGAAACAAATGAAACATCTTGTTGCACTGCACTTGTTCTCCTATGATTTTGAATTTGAAAATTATTGTCCTATATCTGCTTGATGGGGTGGATAAACTCTTTTTTTTATATAATATTTTGGTAATGTGAGGAGGTCTATTGAATGCTCGTCATTTAGACATGGCAAAAAAATGAGATAACACCTTGTTTCATCAATTGGTAAATAATAACGTTTAAGAAAACCTGAGAATGCAGTGTGAAGTTTCTCACAATCCTCTCGTGGGGAAGAGATCACATGTGGAATCGTTAGAGTTCACATGATAGCTATTACCTTTTTAGAGAGATGTGTGAAAAAAAAAAATTTGATGGAATATTTAAGGATTTTGATGTCTATATAGGTGTAGCTATTTCAATTATATAGCATTAGAATTGATGATTTTTTTTTACTATTATATGATGCCATTTTTTGTATAAGTTTGATTAAAGTTTGCTTTTTGTGATATCTCAATATGTGTGAATAAGTATTGATTTTCCTGTCGTTGCCTTTATTTTTTTTTAGTTAATTCTATACTATTCATAAAAAAGTAAACATCACACACTTCTAATTAAATATTGTCTTTTGTTTAATAAAATAAATTGAGCAAAATATTATCCGTATCCGATAAAATATATCCGTATTCGTATTCATATCCGAACCGTATTCGTACCCGTTTAACATCCGCGCATCCGTATCCGAACATATCCGTATTTGTATCCGTATCCGTATCCGTATTCGAAAAAATATGGATACGGATATGGTATGACCACTATCCACTCCGTTTTTACCCCTAATATTTATAACCCAAGCATATAGACATGACTGAAATTTTAAGATGGGAAAACGCATCAACACCGTTCAAATAAAGGGCCCGCATATTAATTTGACGATCCTAGTTGCTCCAAATGCGGACCCAACTCATGGTCATTCGTTGCAAAGGTATGAAAAATGTGCGAAGATATGAGAGCACAACAAAAGCCAACACTACAAGGAGGGTAGGGACCAAAAGTCAAGCATAAACAATTGACCAAAAGTCAAGCCAACACTGATTTTTTCAGTCTCACCTTGGATAAACAATTGACCAAAAGTCAAGCCAACACTGATTTTTTCAGTCTCACCTTGGATCGTCAATTGGAATGACGATCCAAACTTGGTCAATTGTTTATGTTTGACTTTTGGTCATTCCAATTGACGATCCAAACCGTTTTTGTTTTCGTCAACCCGAATATCGATCCAACAATGTTATTTTTAAAATTTTTTATTTTTAACTGTTATTATCACAATTCGTGTGAACAGTAACGTCATTTTCATTTTTTTCGGGGATTCAGGTGGGTTTTCTTTTATTCCTCATTAATAGTCTTCATATTCCTTTTTTAAATTAGCTTTAATTCTAGGTTTATGGATTTTTGTTTTACTGCCCCATTTTTTTACTTTCACGATGTCTTCTGTTATTTATTTATTGCTTCAAGTTGTGTGATTTTGATGGATTCTTGCTAAAAACAACAAAAATGATGGGTTACTACTTATTTAGGTTGGGAAAACAACAAAAAAAATGTTGGAGTTATGCTTATTTAAGTTGCCAAAGCACATATAAAATTTGGTGGATACATTGCCTATTATTTATCTGTATATTTTGTTCGACTTCAATTTATTTGATCTAGGCACTGAGGTTTACAAGCCTGTTCTTAAAGCCCTTATTCCAAAGGTAACAGAAAATCATCTTCGGATTTTCTTTTTGAGACATATCAACGATGCTTAGTATTTGATCATGGCTGGTAATATATATTTTTTTATGTATATTAATAGTTGCATACATGGACTAGGTTATATATGGTACACACACAACACAAAAAGGACGAAACCATAGAGTTACCTAAATTGTACAAATTCAGGCTTGATCTCAAGGCTTCACTCAAATATCTAAATTGGTAAAAGATCATTTGCAGCAAATGATCCTGCAAATGTAGAAAATGTATTATTATTTATTGCTAATCCTTGCCTTGCAGTTTCATCTTGGTAGATTCATTTGAGCTAGCCGAGCTAGAGGCAGACATAACTATTGCACATTAGTGAAAATATCTTCAACGGGTGCAGAAAGAGCTGTGTAGATAGCACATTGTCAGGTCAGAAAGACAAAAAGCATTGCCAAATATTTTCGGAAGACTTTCATCCAAAATATTCTCATTGGAGACTCCGCGGGTTGAAGTTTATTGGCAAAACAAAGAAAACTTGAGTCTCTCAGTCGTCCTTTTACTAAAAATACCTAATTATCATAAAATTCTTTGTTATTTAAATTATATCTAGTGCCGTGATACCAAGGCAATCTATCTAGTTCAGTAAATAAGTCATTAGTTGACGTAATGACGTTACGTGAATCATTCAGAATCCACACCTCTGTGGTCTAGGATGATAGCCAACAAATTCACAGTTAGCGCCTCGTACCAGTCTTATATAACGGCGGAGTCGCGACAAAAAGTCCACTAGTTTAAGTAATAAGAAAGAAAAAGAGAGAAAAAAAGATCCATCAATCATTCCATCGTCGTCTCTCTGTTAGCGCTTAGCGGCACACCACTCCTATGGAGCTTCACGGATCTCAACTCTCCGGCGATGTAAGCCCATTTCTCCCCCTCTCCTCTTCTTTCCCTTTTCTCTTCTCTCCCCCGCCCCCTCCTCCCACAATTATCCCCAATTAATTAATTATTTTATTTGTAGTTCTGTTCCATTCCAGCCTCAATTCAATTGTATTGTGCTTCAGACTTGTGTACGATTTATCAAATCAATACAATTACTTTTACTACACGGTACACACATATCTCTACTCTCGATTACTCTCTTCTCTATATATTCTGAGTTTGTTCGTGGTATCGGAGACGAATATTGCTCTTTAATGGTCCCAGCCATGACCACGATACTTCTCAGCCATCTCTTCTACATCCCCTCAATCCACCCCCTCCGATTTCCAGATCTGATACAACTCAACGCCTATTACTTACCGCTGCATCGCCACGATCTGCTTCTTTGGCTGGCTCCGGTCATCACCAAGATCTGAGTTTGTTCAACTGCAACCAAAACCGGCACTCGAAATTTTGTAGCGTTAAAACTTAGGTTAATCGGGTCGATTTATAAATTGTGCCGGTTAAAGAGGAACAAACACTTCAGATTTGACAAAAATAAGTAATCACTGAGGGCCATGTTATTAGAAAATGAAAATCTGATAATTTGAATACTTTTCAGGTCCAAACACCCACGACTGGTAAGCCAGAAGGTGTGATCAACCTCTCTAATAAGCATAGCGGGACCATAAGCACCCAAGCAGACCGCGCATTGACTGCTAACGTTGGAAGTACTCCTGCTGCTGTGTACCTGCCAGCACAACAGGTTGCACATCTGCCTGAGAATGGGTATCATCCATACGAGGATGCCCCACCTCCTCAACCGGGGTATGGCTACCCATTGAACGGTTACCCACCTGTACAACAGGTTGCACAGCTGCCTGCGAATGGGTATGCGCCAACACATCCATACGGGGGTGCCCCACCGCCTCAACCGGGGTATGGCTACCCATTGAACGGTCACCCACCTGCACAACAGGTTGCACAGCTGCCTGCGAATGGGTATGCTCCAGCATGTCCATACGGGAACGCCTCACGGCCTCATCTGGGTTATGGCTACTCATGGAACAGCCACCCACCTGCACAACAGGTTACACAGCTGCCTGCGAATGGGTATGCTCCAGCATGTCCATACGGGAACGCCCCACGGCCTCATCTGGGTTATGGCTACTCATGGAACAGCCACCCACCTGCACAACAGGTTACACAGCTGCCTGCGAATGGGTATGCGCCAGCATGTCCATACGGGAACGCCCCACTGCCTCATCTGGGTTATGGCTACTCGTGGAATGGCCACCCACCTGCACAACAGGTTGCACAGCTGCCTGCGAATGGGTACGCGCTAGCGTATCCACTGCCTCAAACGGGGCATGGCTACTCATGGAACGGTTACCCGTCTGCACTACAGATCGCACAGTATCCCCCACCGCCACAACTGGTGTATGGAAACTGTTCTGCACAACCGGTTGCGCAGCCACAGAATAGTTTGATAGAACAACTCAGCATTTCTGTGGCAACCAGAACTATTACTGAGATTATTTTCAACGCCTTAGCGGACATCGGTTTTGAATTTTAGGGTGTGTTTGGTAGGAGCTGAATAAATATTATTTCGAATAAGACTTATTCGGGATGAAATCAAATGCGTTTTGAATAAGTCTTATTCTAAATAAGAGCTTATTCAATCCCTTATTCTAATACTGCCATTCTATTAGGATAAAAGTAAATAAGAAAAGTCAATAAGAATGAGGAGAGAGAAACCATATGCTTATTCCAATTTTTTATTCAAAACATTCTAGTTTCTTAAAACTCCGAAAAATAAAAAAATAATAATAAAATAAAATAAAATATTAATAATAATATCGAAATAATTTAAATTATTTAAATAGTATCACAATTACGAAATCTGAGATTTTGAACTTGATTACAGAATCTCGGATTCCGTAACTAGCTTGTTACGAAATGTGAGTTTCCGTAATAGTAGTCGGAATCTCGAATTCCGTGCTTACGATACTATTAAATTTTTTTATTATATTAATATATTTTTAATATATTATATTAATTTAATATTATTTTTAAATTTTTCGGCCAATTCTAGGCTCCGTTTGGATGGGCGTGGGAATAAGGGAATAGCTTCTTCCTACTCTCAAATTTATTATAAACAATTCAAACTCTACACAAAGTTACACACTTTCTAATACTTCTTCTCTTATTTCTCTTATTCCCACACCATCCAAACAGAGCCCTAATTATGGAATTCCAGATTCCGTAACAAGCTCGTTATGTTACTTGTGATTCCAAAATCAAGTTCGAAATCTTAGATTCCGTAATTGTGATACTATTTAAATAATTTAAATTATTTAGATATTAATATTAATATTAATATTTTATTTTATTTTATTATTTTTTTTTAATTTTTCGGCTTAAAACTTCTTGTATGCTTTCTGGATTCAATTTTATAAGCGGAATTAATTAGTATCATCCCAGCATTTCTATCATCCCCATCATCCTTTACAGATGCGTTCATTTTTTTTCCATTTTTAGAAAACGCGTTTGAAATTCTCTCTTCCATTTTCAGAAATTCAGAAAACGCATTTCTATCCGTATCCCTAGCGATGCGTACGCTACTTCCCCCCCCCCCTCACCCCACCCCTCCCGCGTACGCTCCCCCCTCCCCCTCTCACACACTTCATAACCCGTTGAAATTAATATTCATAAATGTTGAAGCTAATGTCGTAATTGTTGAACTTGGCATATTTAAATGTTGAAGGTAATATTTGAAGTTGTCATATATATTAACTTCAACAGTTATATATATTAACTTCAACATTTAAATATACCAACTTAAACTTCAACAATTGGTCTATTTATATATATTGAATGTTAATATATATATATAACTGTTGAGATTAATATCGTTACTGTTGAAGTTAATATATATAATTGTTGAAGTTAATATCATAACTGTTGAAGTTAATATCGTAACTATTCTAGTTATATATATATTAACTTTTAATATATATAACTGTTGAAGTTAATAACATAATTGTTGAAGTTAATATTTATAACTGTTGAAATTAATATTGTAATTATTCTAGTTATATATATTAACCGTTGAACTTAATATGTTAATGTTGAATTTAATCTATAGCTGTTGAAGGTAATATGTTAGGGCGGGAGATGAGAGCGAAAAAATGATGAGTATTGGATTTTCGTTTTTAGAAAACGCGTGAATAATTTTTTACTAAAATAGAAAACGCGTGGGAATGATGGGGATAACAAATATCGGGGATGATCCTTATCACCCCCGTTTTATAAGTTACTTAGCAAAAGATGCCCTCAATACGTGGGCAAAAAAAAAATAAAATGTTGATATTATTTTTTGTTATATATAAAATATTACATGTTATACAATAAAGATATGGTAAAATCAATAATTTAGTATTTCTTTTTAAATAAATAGCTAATTTGGTA
The DNA here is from genome assembly GCA_028095005.1 of Rhynchospora pubera. Taxonomy (NCBI): domain Eukaryota; kingdom Viridiplantae; phylum Streptophyta; class Magnoliopsida; order Poales; family Cyperaceae; genus Rhynchospora; species Rhynchospora pubera. The sequence goes on from CM051460.1 coordinate 329,874,178, forward strand.
GTAACTTAATTTTTTTTAAGAAAAGTCAAATCTTGATCTAAAAATCAAATTACACAAATCAATGGTCCATAATTGATATAAGAATTGTTTACATTCTTTTATCTGATAAGTTTACTCCTTTTATATGGCAAGTTTACTTCTTATATATGGGTGCTTTTATAAGTATTAGGGGCCGTTTGGATCGCTTAGGAATAGGAGGAATTTCTTATTCCTAGGCATAAAATATTGAAAAGTGTGTAATTTTGTGAAGAGTTTGGATTGTTTATAATAAATTTATGCATAAGAATAGAAAATTACTCCTATTCCCATATGATTCAAACAGCCCCATAGATAAATATTGGGCTGGTGGTGGTATTGCCTAGTGGAAGAGAATAGCTGAGCAAAGTCTGCCTCAAAAAGCCCAATAAAGTAGATCTCCGATGGGCTGCGCAGAAATTGAAAGAATGAACCTGCATACACTGTCCTATTTTAAGTTGACAGTTTTCCAAAAAAAAAAAAAAAAAAAAGAACGGACGATGGTACCAGCACATACCGGTAGTCAATTGAATGACTGTTTGAGTTAACATAAAGGTTTGAACAACATTATTACACTTCGAAGCTTTGTACCAGTTACTTGTGTTATCAATTTGATGCACTGGTACGATTACAAAATTGGCTGTTTTCTGGATACCAGTCAATATGAAACTCCACACTTTATTAGAAATTTTGGAACAAGATGAAGTTTGGGACAAAAGGCTTAGTTGTAGTTGTTTGGAACAAGATGAAGATAGTGTTCTGGAGCTACCAAAACCTGTGTGATATTACTTGAGAAGAAAAATAGGAAAGGTGTGATTTTTCAATTTCTAGTACTGAAACAAGAACCGAGAAGGAGGGATATTTGAAATTATTGTCAGAGGATTCTTCTGCTCAGCGAAGAATGCAAACGACACAGAGTGCAAACAGGAAAATATTTGTTCCTTCAGAATTTTACTGGGCAGCATCATCCATTAGTGTAATTGAAATTTAAGAACATATATAAAAGAGATGCAGTGTTGATTTAAAGAAACAAAACATGCTGTTCTAAACTCTTTAATTTTAGTACTATTTCCATTTCGCTGCCTTTTCTTGCTTATTTTAGTGCTGATATAGAAGCTGGCTGCATTTCTGCAGATCCCTTCTTTTTTTTTGAATTTATATGTGGTACCTGCAAGTTGACTAAAGATGGGGACAGCATGAATTAACAAAATTTTCGTTGAAGTTGCTAAGGCTGCAATATTTGACCAATTAATTAGCATTTAATTGTTGTTCGAAAAGTAGTTTAGTTGACTATAAGCGCGTGCCATAATCATTTGATGGTCGCTCATTTATGTAGAGCTTTAATTCTATACTGTAGATCCTGAGAATTTTTTCCCCAAGTTTCAATAATATCTAGACAGTTACAAATAAATATCACCAAAAAGAGCGTCGACTACTGTTCTTTTGGTTCAAATTGTAGCACAATTCCAACAAATCAGCTTTGGTTATTCTTCTCATTATTTTTTTCCCGCTCCCAAAATCAACACTAGCCAGCTGTTAACTGTTTTCCATTCATGTAATGAAAACGTTATATTGATCTTAATAATTATTTAATTATGCAGGATTATTATGTTGCAATTTTGTTCACATGAAATGGACAACTTTTTGTGCAAGCATTCAGAAATAAAAGAAAAATTAAGCAGAAACTCTTGACAATTGAACTTGATTCTGTTGACAAGAGGGCGGCATATTCATAATTCTTTGGGAAATATATAAAGTTTTCAAGTTTATTGTACGAGGTCAAAAGATAAAAATATAAACGGATTAGGTTAGTGGTAATTAATAGATTTATTTTCAGTACATGTGATTTCAATTTCACGATTTTAATCCAAACAAACTTGAAAAGTTATATTTTCCAGGCGTGTCAATTGTGAAGAAACGACATCAATAATGATTTTAATTCATCGTTTGAATTTAAATTTTGTAATATTCATAGCACAAAATTTTCCACTCTTTTAGGTGTAAGAACTTGACGGAATAATGCAGAATGAAATTTTAGAATTTAAAAGTATCTCCAGCCATTGCTGATGTCTGAGTTGTCGGTTGCGCCGTGCATTAAAAGGACATTACCAATCCGATCAGTCTCCGTTACAGTGATGACTTGCTTTTGAAATATCAGACTAGACCTTGTTTTCTTTATCTCTCTCTACTGCCTAGATAGAGGAGTAATTTCTATACTGAATTATGTTCTCCAAAAAAGGTGGATCAAATTTTTAAGATAAGATAAATCGTAAAACATATTTGGAATACTAAAAGCTTGTATCACAGTTTTTTCGTTTTTCTTTGTTTTTTTATCATCCTTTGAATTTCATGTTAAAAAGGAGTATTAAGGACCTCTTCTTTTTTTATTCAAAAACCGGAAATAGGAGAGTTAAAAAAAAACCAATCAAAACATATAAAGGAGGTTCATGGCTAAAGGGAAGACATATACAGATTAAACTAAAGAAATTAAGCATAAAAGATATCGTTCTGGTAGATTAGATTTCAAGCGGACGCATTTGAAAAGGATCCAAGAGTATATAGCAGAATTCACATTAGGTACTCAATAGTTTTAAATTTCAACAGTGGATTTCAGATCCATTGCTATGTATGCTAGACATGTAGTGCAGAATTCCAAGTTATTTTAAGATAAAGCTCGATTTGTTAATATCCAAAAAAAAAATAATGAAATCTAAGGAAGATTTTCCCAACCGTACGATAAGATGACAAGGTTTCTGTTTAATAAAAAGCTCAGAGCATCGAGATACTGTAATTGTCGGCTACTTGTCAGATACAAAATTTAATTCTTATAATTACTATTAAACTGTTTAATACTTTGTTTTATTGTTATTGTTTTGATATACTAGTTAAAACTCTTCATCGAAAACTACACTTTGTGCAGAGGCCAGAGGCTAAGGCATTTTAATCGAACTTTGAACAGATCTTGAAGGACGGTACATGGTTTGTATTGGTACTGGTGTCCCTACTGAATGGGAAATCGGAAGTTTTCGGAACAAACATTGGAAATAAACACATGTTGCAATATCTATGTAACTATGTTGAATCATTAAGACGAAGAATTTAATAGCTCCTCTCTCCAATTCATTAATTGGGCTTCATAGGTTGGTCCCAGAGAGATCCTGGCTGTCCCTTTTAGAATAGATGGTCCAGATCATTTCTGATTTTTATCTACGAAATCCAACGGTCAGGAAGTGCCAGATTGGTTTGCAATAATTATTAGTAAATTAACTTGAGTGAATTTTATGTTTGACGGAGAGAAGAAACCAAACTTCCATGTTTAGGAACCTAATGAACTGAACACTATGCCTCGTATTTGGGTTTCAGTTTCAAGTTTCAAAGATTTTAATAAATGCAATTTATAGACTATAGGAGTTGATCAACTGAGGAAGTATCGTACATTCCTACTCCAAAAGAAAAAGTAAAAGGATCATATGTGGAAATGTTAACTTGATAGCTACATTATGAAATTGCCCGGTCTTTAAAACCTATTGGATAATATATATTTGGATGAAGACTCGGAATAGCAAAAATAACGCGATATAAAATTTTAGAATAATTGCTAACACAATCTTTGTTAAAAATAAATAACGAAAAAATGGAGTTGCAATGTATCGAATAGTTTTTCATTTATCTAGATATGAAATAGTGTTTTAAAATATCATTGATCTGAATAAACGTTATTCGTTGTCATTTAAGTTAAATGAAAGAAAATTAATAGATTTATCTGAGGAAAACAAGTCAAATTTGTTTTAGTAGTAGACAATGAGGCATAATTTAGTTTCCCACTTGGAATCTAATACGTACGCATGATGTTTTATTGGACATTTCTTTGCAAAAATTGAAAGAGTTGACTACCAACAAAATTATCCCTAATTCGGACTATTTTCGGGCATTATTAAAGTGATTTTTTTCAGCCTGTTAGGTGGCCACCATTAAATGGGTAGTTGGGGGTTTCTTCCCTACATAACATAACTTTTAAGAACTAGATTCCTTCGTTGACCAAAGATTCAAGATACCATGTCAACCACACATTCCAAATAAATTACAACAAGCACCTATCTTAATTTAGATTCTAATTTGTTAATTTAAAATTGGGAAAATCTGTCGTATACCCTTGCAATCTTAACAAATTGAAAATATCCCCTCTCATCTTTAAAATTAGAAATATCCCCTCTAATCACTGCCGTTATTAAAAAAAAATACCTTTTTGATTATTTGAAATCATATTATAAATTTGAAAATTCAACATCCAATTTTATGGACGAAAATGCTCCTAACTATCACGATTGATCTTCCCATTTTTGACCCACTCGCGAATAGTGATGAAAGGTCTTCAAATATTTCCAATTCGTATAGTCTCTGAGATTAATTTCGTCAAAGCCAACTTATATGAGTTTCAAAAGTTTAACCGAGAATTCCCCCTCTGCCAAAAAAAAAAGAAAAAAAGAAGAGGTTTAGTCGAGAATTTAATGGCGAGGTCTATTTTACTACGCCAAGGCTACATGTTAGCGACAGGGAAATATACATGAGGTTTTCGACCTCATATGGGCACACATATAAAGAGTGAGAATTTAATTTATGTGCTAAAAAATGCAGAAACAAGCAAAGTATTTGATGTACGGTACCTTATCTTTTCCAATTTACATGAAAGGACCTGTTCTTTACTCTGTTTCATGTATGTATAATGAGGAAGAAGTTATAATTTGGTATTTGAAAAATTAAAGAAGGTGTGCATTTTGAATTGGTTCTATCTCTTAGAGGGGCAAAATTACTAGTTCCATTTCTCATACGAAATACCACTGTATAGTAGTAATGATTAGATGGGGATATTTCCATTTTAAAAAATTAGAGGGAGATATTTCTAATTAGATAAGATTGCAAGGGTATATGTATGATTTTTCCTTTAAAATTTGAGTGGATGATGATCAAAGTCCAATAAGCTAGATATTTATTTAACGAGGTTAATAATTGCAGGCAGCATCTATTCGTTTAAAAATCACCATCTATAAGTTGTAGCTACTATATATAAATTAAGATGAGTGACAACTACAAATAAAGCATTTTAAATGTTGAAGCTTATCAGTTCAGGCTGGGATAATTGAAATGGAGAAAATATAATATTAAGTCGTTTCGATCTCGTCGAAAGAAATAAAAAGGCGGTTTACCAAAATATATATATATATATATATATATATATATATATAATATATATATATACGTCCCAAACTCCCAATTGAGATCCGTCAATTTTCATGCAATTTATATAGAAAAATATTAAAGTTGCCTTTAAATTTCCACCGCCAAATATCTCACATGGCATTTGGCTAAATTTCTAGCAGAAGCAATAATTTTTTTTATTTCTCTTCAATGAGTGTTCATTTTACTTCAAATAAGTATTTATTTATTAGCTTCAAACAAGTGTAACGAACCTCTGATTTTTTTTTTTTTTTCCAATTCATTATGCAGGTGCAGGATTAAGCCCGCTTTAGATGATTCGGTGATTCCAACAATGTGTCAATTTTTTTTTTTCGAAATCTTGACAGCAGCTGTCAAGAGTACTCACTGTGTACTTTTTTTCGCCGATTTATACAGTGATTATTGTAGAGAGTTTATATAAGAAGTTTAGAAATAGTTGCTAAAGATATAAATAAAAATGTAACATAATTGATAAAATTTCTAAAGTAATTAAAATATTTATGTCAACTGGCACAGTTTATAAGATTCCAAAATGTGCATGATCCACTAATTCTATATATATTCAAAAAATAATTCGCTTTCAGAATAGTATTTTTTTTTCCCTTAACCCTTTCCTCTGTAAGGCAAGACAAAAGGCTCAAAGCCTATCGTAGTCGGTTTGACAAACCTTCATAGATTTTTCTAAATAAAAATACTTTTTATTTCAACAATTACTGCTATAAGTAACTTCCCCCATATTATTTTTCATAACAATTAAAGCTTTTGGTCAAATCAAAATAATGCAAAAGTCAAATGGTCCCCTATGAATATGGTTTAATAAAGAAGGATTAGTCGTACATTCCGTATTAAAATTATGAAAGTAACCACATATATATTGTCATGTTATTAATGAGGTGGATTGATGCTCACGTACCCCACCAAAACAAGAAATAGCTTCGGGATTTGCCTCCGCACACAAGTAACGGTATATATCGCCATGTTAATCTTTCTTTGTTCAAATCACAATATTATTAGTGTGGTGTGCCTGCAAATTTGTACTCAGAAACTATAATAATAACGTCATTATTATTTACCTTTGTTTTTAATGAAGTACGCCTGGACGTACTTCACTAAACAGAATTGATAATTTCATGAATGTGAACTGATTCAAACTATTTCTCTCATATTATCAGCTTTTAAATTAGCATTTTTCCCATTAAAATCTCTTCTCTGTTACTATTTTTATGGTAAAAAAAATTTATTGCTCGATGTCTAATATTGTTGATCTATACGACTCTCTTTGCTAACATTATATATGCAAGAATGCCATAAAAAATTGAGATATTCTTAGGATATAATTCATAATTAATTAATATAACGCAACAAGCAATAAAAGGAGTGTTCTATCCAATTTGATTTATATTCTCTGACAGTAATTAAAAGGTGGCTTATTTTTTACAATCTAACATTGCGGTGCTGCTCTTCCAGTTGAATAGTGCTATATAATTCTTGACTAATTATTTTAGGGATCGAAGTACCTTTTTGTCAAAAACAAAAAAACAAAGAAGTGTTAAAATGATGTCAAGCCTTTCAGATATAGACATGCTGCCAACAGCTTAAAAGTCTGTTTCGTAAAATATGATAAAATTTTGGGGTGCGCTGTTTATTCCATTTATTCCGTCAAAATAAATTATATACAAAAATGATTCTATTGGTTAGCAATCAGTCTGCATTATTGGTGCTGCACTACTACATAAAAAATTAATACCTGGTGCCTGGCTCCCAATGATTCTGACTTAAAAAAAAATGATATTTTTATTTTTGCATTCTCAGAAGATGATAACTTGTTGTGTGTGTGTGTTTTTTTAATTCTGGTTAATTAGATTTGAACTAATTTTAAAATATTGAGCGTTATTTTAAAGAATACATTGCATTTGGTTATAGATGGAGTGATAGACTAAAAGAGAGCAGAATTTAAATTTTAAATACTCAAATAAACAATAACACTTTCTACGCTGTCCAACATGGAGATTATTTGTGGAGGCCTTGTTATCCTTCAAGATTATCACGCTTAAAAATGAGAAATGTATAGAACTTTTTTAACTAATTTCTAGCGGATAACTTGAACATGAGTTTCTTTTTTTTTTTTTTTTAAATGATGATGCATGAGGTTGTTAATTAAATGGGGACGTGAAGTATCTAATCACGTGCAGTTGTTAGCTAGAAAGGCGAAAAACACAGCAATCTTTTAATGCAAAACTCATCCATCGGCGCCAAATCAGCAAAAGCAAATACCATGCTTTATTTTCATGATTCACTATAGTACTGAACGTACTGGCTCTATTCTATACTAGTGTTTGCACAGGCCTTGTGATTGTGATTCCCGTGAATCTCTAGCGCATACTTAAACTGTTCTTTTTTTAAAAAAAGGTTAAAGGTATCTAGAGATTAGTATCTGGCCTTGTGAACGTGAACATTTGGTTCTGGAATTGAGACGTTCAATAGCGGTAGAATGTCCTGGAATTTAGACCAAGTTTCATCAAATTTTCCTCTACGAAATCCAGCGGCTCAAAATTGTGCTGGAAATTTTCCACATTACGGTCATTTATAATATTTTTTATATAAAAACCATTTTTCATACATAACCTTTTTTTTTTAAAAAAAAAAAGAAGGGACAAGATGTGGTGTCAACCAAGTTTTAAAGAAACAAAAGCATTGGTGACCTACCGAATTTGAATTTATTCTGAGTGAAAAAACAGAGAAATTATTGATAATCTCTATTGGATTTTTAAATTTTAACTTTCATTATTCCAACTTTTAATAGAGTAACTATTCATTTAGTAAATAATAAAAATCATTATCCAATTCTAAGTAGAATTATGTCACACATAGGGGTGTCAGCGTGATAAATTGGCACGTGGTGCCGTTCGTTTAAGAGAAACGGAACACATAACAAAACTGGTTTTCATTCCGTTCCAATAAAGAAACGGTAAACGGAACGTGGAATTATACCGTTTCGACTGTTTTAGTTTCATTTCAAAATATTTCATGTGTTATTTTTGAAGTGGAACGGTTAACAAAACGGGATTCTGTGCCGTTTCAGAAACGAAACAGTTAACGAAATAAAATCCTATACCGCGTTTCTTAACGGAACGGCAAACGGAACAGTCCGTTCCGTGCTTTTTTGACGCGTTTGACAGCACTAGTCACACATGACAGTGGCTGACATACAGTAGAACTATCTCAAAGTAACGGTGCGTGGTCTATAGATCAGGACTCAGGAGAAGAATTTTCTTGTACTTTTTAGGCGTCGCCACTCTTCATTAGTTTTTTTTCCAGATTTATGTAATAGTTTGATTCAGGTAATTCCAAAAATAAGCGTCAAATTTTGCCGTGTAAATAGGGTCATAGGGAGAGAATTAATTAGAGAAACACAACATTTTGGGAGAGTCGAAATCAACCTCAAAATTAAAGGAGGGACATTTCGGAACTGAGTCAAGCACTCCCGTCCGTCATTTTGTCATTTCGTCTTTCACTCAATTGTTAGGTCCAACTTCTTATCAAAGTGTACTAGGTAGCCTCTGCCCAGTTTATCCAGAAAAAAACTTCTTATCAAATTCGGATCATATGTGGCGCAACGTACCATGTAGTAAACGGAGACTGTCGAGCCCAAACCAATGTCAAAAGATGGGGTAACAATTTTCTGGCTGTGTTTGGTTGTGCGAAAATAAAAAAAAGAGTGAGGAGAAGAGAGAGAAAAAGTCTTATTTTTTGCACCATTCATTTGTAAGAAGAGAAAAAATAAATAAATAAATTGACTCATTCTATAATATATCTCTTGTTTAATGTTAAACTCTTTCATTTTCCCTCTTCTTTTATTCGTTATTCTTCTTTTGCAAATACGTTACCGACTTACCATGCTAGCATGTAAAACCCATACAAAATTAGACGGTTGAATGCCATTTAATTTTGTATAGCATCATATATGATATAGAAACATTGATTCTTACTTTCCCGCCTTCTTTGCGGCTGTGTTTGGATGGTGGGAAGTGGGAAGAAGGAATAAGGAATTTTTTTCAATAAATTTATTCCTAACCATCCAAACTCTTCACAAAAGTTACACACTTCCCAATAAATTTACCCCTTCTCAATAAATTTCTTCTCTTCTTCCTTCTTCCTATCTTATTCTCAACACATCCAAACGGAGCCGCGACTAAAATAGGAGATGCTCCTAAATTTTTCAATGCGTAGCTTAATGTTCTTTATGTATAATAAATATTATGTTTACAGAAATTTGTACATAGTTCACTTTTTCATAAAAAAAAATATAAAAAAAGGGGTAAACTATATACGAAATAGGATAGAATCAGGCGTGACTCGCGAATCAGTAGACAGTAGTTACACAGCTCCTAAACTCCATAATCAATCTTTTGCTATTTTTTTTGAAACTTTTAGCTACCGAAACTGATCTTCATATTCAAATCTGTTAAAAAATAATTTTTGCATTTTTTATAATATTTTGTTATTTTTTCCAATTGTTTAGATAATTAGTTGATTTGAGAATTATGTACATTTCGAATAAGTGTTTTTTCAAAAAAATCTAAAATTCAAGAAATTAAAATTATATATATATATTTATGTCAATATATATATATATATATATATATATAGAGAGAGAGAGAGAGAGAGATTGGCTAAAGTAATATTCCAGCATACGGATCAAACCCGTATGCTGGAGTCGTTTCTCAAAATCTAAAATTCAAACGGTCGATCCAAACCATTCAAGTTGTTCTCCATATAAAAATATTCTTCAAGACCAAATTTTATATTTTTTCGAATTTTTTTGCTATATATTATGCTATTTTTAAATTGAAGGGTCAGAAATACTCCTTTACAATGTTTTTTTAAAAATAGCATAATATATAGAAAAAAAATTGGATAAAATATAAATTTTAGTTTCCTGAGAGATTTCAATATGGAGAACAATTTGAACGGTTTGGATCGACTATATAAATTTTAGATTTTGAGAAACGACTCCAGCATACGGACGATCTGTATACTGGAGTATACTTTAGCCAATCTCTCTGTCTATATATACACACACAATTTGATTTCCAACAATATTTGAATATAAAGATCAATTTCAGAGTTCGAGTCGATCATTAGCAGCTTCAAAATTGAGACACAGTTAGAACCGATGGACTCATATGTCAGTTGTGACATGATTTTATCATGTTAAGAACAAATAACAGAACAAACAAGTCAGTTTCAAACTTTCAATTATTGAGATTGAATGTATGAATTAATAAATTTCTCTCCGCCCTTCGCCGGCATATTACGTTGAAGATATCTGAAATTTCTAATTCTTGCCCCAAACACTCATGCAATAAGCAATGTAGACATACTCCGCATAATGATATTTTGTTATGGTTAAAGAGAATCCGGGGGAGTGGAAAAATCTGGCCTTGAAATTTAAATTATGTGAGGTCAAACAATGTAATTTATCATTTATGCTTGAATATATCACTGTCTATGTTGAAGATAACAACAGAACAAATTAATAATGCTTGTACTTTTTCCCAATATAATCACTTTCTTTTGACTCGGTCAAAGATGCACCGCATCTGGAGCTTTTCAGCTTTGTCCGGTTGAATCAAATTTTAAAGCTAGGTCTGAAAAAAATAGAAAACATTAACTATCAAGTGAAGACCAAAAACTTTGTTTGATTAGGACATAAAAAAATAAAATAAAATTATCAGTTTCACATGAAACAATTTTAGTTTGAATGAAGCTAAAAAAATACTACAGAATTAGACAAAATTTCAAAATAGAACATGATAGTACTCTGTAAGAAAGCACTTTATACTTTGATCTCGAAAATCAAGCCCAACCGTAAGGTCCGTAACCTAATTTATAATTCATAGAAATTAAAATATTAATTAATAATAATATTTTCTAGAATCACGTTTTTCATAGAAAACAGTAAATCAGAAATTTGAACTCATAGTTAAGTGTAGACATGTTGTTAGGCGGAAATTTTTTTTTTAGTTTGATCTTCTTTAATTTCACCTTAGTCCAAACGATGGCTAAAAATGATGACGTTTTTCCACTCTCTGTCTATTGTCTTTTCGGACAAAATTAGGGGAAGGGGTGCCAAATATGATAGGAGAGAGAAAATAAATTCACTAAAACAATTAAAGGGATCTGAATTATTAATGAATATGGTCAATTGGATTTTTCATAAAAATCCAATGCATCATTTCGATAATTTTTATAAATAAACTTGATTTATATTTAAAATAATATATGACACATTAATTATAATTAATAATATTAATTATAACAATAATTTCCATAAATAGTCTTATTATTGTCACATTTTCATTAGAAAACATACAAAAATTGGAATATTCTTAAAAATTTATAATTGCCATCCTTGGGCATGGCCAAAAGTGTTTACATTTTTCGATTTAAGGTCCACGCGTTACCAACTTTTGTTCAAGTACTTCGCATCTGGTACCGCAGGTCCGCAGGGGAATGATAAATTGAAAGAGAATCAACTGATTATACTCGAAATTCATAATCAATAAAGTTGGTCAATAAATTTGAGAAAAAGATGTTTCGATATCTAGATATGTTTTTCTCGCTTCCATCATCCTCTTTAGTCTCTTACCTCTCTCCACTAGCTCGGAATCACTCTAATGAATGGTGTAAAAAATGAAAAATTCTTCATCATTGGTTACCATGGCTAAAAGCCTATAACACAAAAACAACACAACCTTGATCAAATATAGTATTCTCATCACCTAATGATCCCACAAGCAAAAACAAACAGATACACAAAGGCAAAGAAAAATCTAAATTTAGTTAAAAAAGATGGCAGACAAGTTGTACATTTAATATCAACTATAGTAAAGACTAATTATAAAAATATAACAAGTACCAAAGTAAAAGGAGCAAAAGTTGAGAGACTGTAATTTGAGGAACTACAGGTTTTTCACTTTTTTTGAGGCCATAAAGGAGGTAATAAAGAACATGCAACGTTGCACACAGCAAGCAATAGAAAAGTAAAATAATTAACCGTGAGAAACAAAAAGACAAAGCATCATGCAAGTGGCAAAACCAATCAGACGCCAACCTTGAAAGATATGTGAAATACAAATCTGATAAACAGATTTTAAGAAAAATTATATGAACACATCCAAACCACGCCAAAAATCCCAACACCACACTTTAGGAACTGTATTGTATGGCAAACACCCGATATTCTTGTGTACGGTTTAAAACAACCAGAAAAACATTACAAAATCGAAGAATCTTAAGTGCAAATTAGAAACCTTTTGAGACACTATCTATCACACATAAGCCAATCACACACTCATTGATCTTAAACCACCTCCACTATCATACAAATGGAGCTCAGCTGATCAATTCATACCAATTTCACAGTTAGCCTCACTCATCCATCCAAGTGTCAACAGCTGATTAGCCGAAACTCACACCTGAGTCGGCGTGCTTTCACCTGGCTCCACCCTGCCCTGAGCAGATCTGAGCATGAAGCCATCGCGCTTACCGGGATCTTCATCAGTGTACACATAGGCAGCGCCGCCATGGCGCGTCGTATCCATACCGGCCAATTCTTCTTCGGCTGAAATCCGAAGTAACCCAAGCTTGTGCAGGAGTAAGAACAAAGGCGCCATAGTTGCACTCACCCATCCAATTATGGCTAGAATTGCCACAATGTGGGCACCCAAAAGACGACCGCCACCGCCCATGAAGAGACCGTAGGGACGTCCAGGGCGGCCCGGAAATACCTGGTTAACGTACTTCTCTCGTGCGAATAGAGCAGTGAAGATGATGCCCCATGCACCGCAACCGCCGTGCAACTGAGTGGCCTCCAACGGGTCATCGAACTTGAGCTTGGCAGCGAGCGCATTGCCACCAATTAAGACCCAAGCGGAGACAAAACCACAAATAATGGCTGCCCACGGATCAACCACAGAACAACCTGAGGTGATTGCTGCGAACCCACCAAGGAGCCCATTGCACACATCGATCACGTTCCAGTGACCAGTCTGAAGGCGTTTGCCGAAAAGTGTGGTCAAACCAGCAACACTCCCGGCAAGAGTTGTGGTCACAGCGGTACGTCCAACGGCTGACCATTGACCGTTGATGGACCCTGATGGGCCGTAACTCTTGTCAATTATATTGAAAGACCCAGGGTTGAAACCATACCATCCAAACCAGAGAAGGAAGGTGCCAAGAACAACCAAGGAAGCACTGTGTCCACGTAAAGCCACTGAGCGGCCGACATGGTCAAACCGTCCGATACGTGGACCCTCAATGAGGGCGCCCCAAAGACCAGCAATTCCACCAACCATGTGCACCACACCTGAACCGGCGAAATCAATAACACCAGACTTGAACAAGACCGAATGGTTCAAACCTCTGGCGGCACCTGCCCAGCCATCGGCAGCCCAGAACCAGTGGGACACAACTGGATACACAAAGCCGGTTAGGAAAGCCGAGTAAATCAGATAAGCCACGAACTGGGTCCTCTCGGCAATTGACCCGGAAGTGATACCAGCTGCAGCAATGGCGAAGGCCCACTGATAGAGAAAGAAGGGGTAGTCAAACCCGGTCTCAGGCAGCTTCTTCAGACCGAAGAATTGCTTCCCGATAAACGCATTAGAAGGGGTGCCGAAAGCGAATGCAAAACCGAAGAGATAGTAGAACAGAGCACCAGCGCAAGCATCAAGAACATTAGTGAGCATAATGTTCATGGTGTTTTTGGCACGGACAGAGCCGGCACAGAGCATGGCAAAGCCGAGCTGCATGGCGAAGACGAGATACGCAGAGAAAAGGAGATATGTGGAGTCGATGGCATAGCCAGTGTCGATGAACTGATTGGAGACGGAGTCGAACTGGCTGCAAATCAAGCTAGCGGCGCCGGTCGCGTTGCCGGCGCCGGTGAGATAAGCTGCCAGGTCAGCCGAGCAGGTCGACATGGCGTTGAATGGGTTGGGTTTAGTTGAGATGAGAAATGAAATGGATTTGGTGCTCTCTGGTCTCAGCTGAGAAGAGGAGAGAGAATTGATTGGTGGAGCGAGAGAGATGGAAGGAGGGCTCGCTTTATAGACGAGTAAGGTGCATAGAGAAAATGACAAAACAATACTGTGGAGATACTTGGCGACTCTCTTCGGAAGGACAGCGACGCCGTTGTGTTGTTCTGTCGGATCAGACTTAGACCAATGGATGTTGCAAGGCCTTGTCAATTAACTTATTTACGAAAGAGGGCGTCGAATAATATTTGCATGCTTGGTTGAGAATTTTACACAAAATGAATCTGATTTGCTGGCTGCTGCATGACAGTTTTCTTTTAACACGAAATATAGTAAGACCAAAGATAGTACCAAAATATAAGAGCGAAGGAAATGCATTTAATGTGTTATTAAATAAAGTTAATAATTTTGTTTTACGTGGAATCTAACTTTGTGTCTAATCTAAATTATGTTATTTCAAATCTGAATCGAATTGATATTTAATCAAGTTTTGTTTATGTTCGAATACAAAATTATTAGAGTCACACGAGTTCGTCAAAAATTACTATGATATATAATCATATTATCAAATTGTAGACCTTTTAAATAATAATAAAAAATAAAAATGTTCATACTGTTGCACATAAAAATAAATTATTTTCATACTGTTGCACAGATCTTTATTGAAACTTTTTTGAAGACTGTTCTGAATAAGATTAGCGAAGTTGTTTCAAAAAATTTTGACTAGAATAATTGATAATTTGGTTGAATACAGCAAAGTGAACGGAGCCTAATATTATTGCAAGTTGTGCACAATTATTCTTATTTTTGTAAAAAAAAGAAAACATATTTCTTTTTTTTTGGAAAAATATGTAACATACGTATCTAACGTATTGTTTTGTATTTTAAAGAAAACAAGCAATTTGATTTTACTATTTTAGCAATACACTTGATTGGAATAATAACAAACTATTTCTTATTTGGAAGTGCATGGAATAACTTGTTCTTAGTCCAAATTAGCTTATTTTTTGTTTTAACAAAATCTTAAAACTAGAACAAAAACAAGCTTTATTATATTTCTTGATTTTACTCCATACATTTCCAACATCTTTTTTAGCAAGTAGAATCCACGGGAGGTAGGGATGGAAACGGATCGGATACGGAGCGGATGTTGGTTTTCCCATATCCGCATCTATAGTTTTTTCCGGATATGGATACAAATACGGATGCGTTCGGATACAGATACGGTTCGGATATTAAACGGATACGAATACGGTTCGGATATTATCGGATACAGAGTCGAATACGAATATATTTTGTCGGATACGGATTGCATTTTAATCTTTATTGTTTATTTACAATAGCAGTGCCTATGTTCCGAAATTATTTTATATAGGAATTCAGACGCAAAAAATTTTAAAAGAAAGAATTATTATTATTTTTTTTAATAAGAAGAAAGTTCGAACGCGTTTTATAAAAGCGTACAGTCTCTCTCCTTCCTACGCGTTTATAAAACGCTCTCGAAGGCTTCGAACGCGTTTTATAAACAGGTAAGAGGAGAGAGCTTCAGTTACGCCTCAAAAGGCTGGTCAGACCTTCGTACCCGTTTATAAAACGCGTTCGGAGCCTTCAAGCGCGTTTTATAAACGTGTTATTAGTTTTTCATATTTTTCATTCAAGCCGCAACATTTAACTTATTAAAAATAATATTTTGCAACAAGGTCCCTGCATGTTTCATATTTACAAAATTCTGAAAATTTTATTTCCAATTAAAGATGTATTAAATAGATATAACAAATTTATCAGACATATTTTATATGCATTTAATTGCACATATTTTTTCTTTGAACATGTGTATAATATCATTTTGTTTGAATAATTATTCGCCGACGACCCTGTATTTTTACTATTTAATTTTACAAACTTATCTTTTGCATTGTAGTCTCTCCTTTTTTATTTTATTTTAGCCATATATAATCAAATAATATATAATATGGAAATAATTAAAATATAAATTTTTTTAAAAATTTTTAACATTAAAATTTTAAACAGGCTTAAATTTTGATAGGAAGGTCCGTTTGGGGCGATCGAGCACCATCCGGAAAGCTGGCGACGAGATCTACACAAGTTACCGGGGTGGAACCCCGTAACAACCATTTTCGGAGCCAAAAAACGCTCTCTAGACCTCCAAAATCCACTTTGAAAGTTTGCAAACCTAAAAACCACTCTAAACTACTAAAAAAGATTTTAAAATAATAAATTAATCATTAAAAAGAGAAATGTAGTAAATCAAGTGACTTTCTTGATAGTTATTCAAACAAAATGATATTAATGTCAAAATTAATATTCTAATGTCATTTTTAAATAAGATTAATATGAAATTAAATGTGATATTTTATAAATTGTAAATTTAACTTAAATTTTCACATTAATCTTCCTATTAATTTTGAAAAAAAATGGTAATAACTCCATTTCGAAAAATTTACGCCTTCCTACCCGTTTATAAAACGCGCTCGAAGGTTCCGAACGCGTTTTATAAACGCGTACGAAAGTCTGACCACTCAAACTGAAGCGGTACAGTCTCTCTCCTTCTTACTCGTTTATAAAACGCGTTCGAAGCCTTCGAGCGCGTTTTATAAACGTGTAGGAAGGAGAGAGACTTACGCTTTTATAAAACGCGTTCGAACTTTCTTCTTATTAAAAATAATAATAATAATTCTTTCTATTAAAATTTTTTGCGTTTGAATTCCTATATAAAATAATTTCGGGCCTATGTTAGTACTTTGTCAATATTAGTACTTCATCAAGATCAGTAGTAGTGCATGCGAATATTTATTATTTTTCATAGTTTGAGCCAAATGAATATATCTTTAAAATATGAAAGTTAATCTTAATAATATTGCCTTCGATCACAATCTACAACTTTAAAAGTGAACTTCCCTTAAATTCAAAGTAAGCAAATTTATTTGTTGGGTTCCAACTATCAACATATAAATACATAAGTTCACAACCAGAAGGAAATAAAAGACTAAAAGTGAAAGCAAATGAGAGACCATTTAAAATTACAAGCACCGCATAAGCATAAATCTAATAAGATTTATCAATAAATTCAGTTTTTTCACATTTTGAATCCCAACAATATAGTCAATTAGTCAATGTCAAATTATATCATGTTAACTTAAATGTGATGCATTAAAATAGTATATCAATCATGTGTAATCATCATGATTAGAGAAAAAAATTAATTTTAGTATTGTTATCATATATAATCGTCTCAATAATAGAAAGTAAAAATAATTTTATGTTACCGGTCCAAATAAAAATATTTATTGTAAGAAAATTTATTTAAGAAAAATTAAATATTATCTAATTAAAAGTATTCTCCAATATAGAGGAGTAATTATATTATATTAATCATTTTATGTCGTTAAAAATACGGATAAACGGATTAATATCTATCGGATACGGATAATATCCATATCGGATACAGATACGGAGCGGATGTTGGTCTTTCCATATCCGCATCCATATTTTTTTTACGAATACGGATACGAATACGGATATGTTCGGATATGGATACGGTTCGGATATTACGCGCATTTTTCGGATTCGGATGCGGATCGGAGAGGATTTTATCCGCTCTGTTTTCATCCCTAACGGGAGGACACTTTCAAACATCTCTTTTTTTCAGTGTTTTTAAAACGTACCGACACCCCCATCGATCAGGTAGTCGAAATCTGATATTTTTCAAAATTTGTCCAGTATTTTCCCTCAAAACACTGAATATCTCTGTTTTGGTTTCCGATATTTGATACAGTTTTCAAAACACTGCTTTATTTTTTAGCATGTAGAATCCACGGGAGGATCCACATTAATATGTCTTGTAATCGTGTTCCAAGCGTGCACTGGTTGCCCCGTTATAATTCTGCTTCTTTATTTATTAATTTTTTTTTATAGTTGCTTTTATTATTTTATTTAAGCATCCCAAAACATTCAAATAATGTGGTGGGCATACTTGGCTTAGCTATAATAACAGCTGGAGATTAATTAGCAGGAAGAAGATTTTCCTCGTCAAAGATGGTTAGTCTGAGATCGTCGCCAAAAATTTTTATTTGTAAACAGTAAAATATATATATATGACAATTATGTTTTGATAAAAAGTGAATCATATATAAACCAGACAATTATCCTACAAAGAGCTAATGCTTGTTTTGGACATGATAATCACATAAATTGCATCTGAATGTATTGAACAAAATATGAGCAGTAATGATAATTAATACTTCTCTAAATCAAAATTTGACAAGATAGTGTTTTTGTTTTTTTCCAGACAGTATTTGCAGTGTATTGAGTAAGTATTTAACTTTTAACCAAAGATCGCACGCACGGTGATTGATGGGAAGTCATGAAAGGTTGTAAATTATAACAATCATTCAAAATACATATTATTTACAGTTCGTCATTTAAAATGTAATCTGCGTAGTAGAAATATTATTTTACAGAAATTATAATTTATAAAGCTGGTGTACCAAAAAATTAACCACTCGATGCATTATTATGTGGATTTTAAGTTTTATAAAACTGATTATTAATATCAAAATTTACGATCAGCTATCCTCATAATTATGGCACTTCAGGAAATAAAAGGAGACTCGTACTTCGGCTCATATCTCGACATTTGAATTTCAAATGAGCTCTCCAAACTATTTGACATGACGTGCATATTGAAATCTATTGGAATATATATATATATATAGAGATTGGCTAATGTCCTTTGAATAGGACAGAGAGATTTTCCTATTCAGTTTCTAACCGTTGGATTGCTGTAAGATATGTGCAAGGATGAAATCTGACGCTTCTATTTTAGACGCTGAGGAGCGATCTCTGTACATATGTCCGTTAAATCCTTCTGTTAAATAATGTACTCACTCTCCGTCTATCTGTTCCCTATCATCTCCTGTAATCTCCCTCTGTACGCTAAAGCTAAAGCAAGAACACTAAAGTCGAAGGAAAAATCTAAGCGGCGACTCAGCACCTCCCACCTCGCTCCCCGTACCTAAGCACCTCGCAGTAAGTCAGCAACTCTTTGACTCGCAGAAAAGGCGAACCCTTGAAAGTCGACGCCTCCATCAGAATATCAAAAATCAAAGGGGTCATGGCGCTGAAACTCGATCGAAGACGACGGGTTTAAACCCATTAGCGTTTCTGGCTACCGCAGGTCATGGGAATGGGCTCTCTAGCATCGTATGAGAGAGAGAAATTCAATGGTGAAGCCGATTTAGATTGCATCGGCCTCAGGCAACGGGAATACCAAAGTCGGGGTACGGTGGTACAGAGACTTGGTACCGATGTCATTTGGAGAGATGAAACATGAAATAACTGTAAAATAGTACCTAAAAGTCATGATATCCCAGTTTTACTTAAACCTTATGGCTTAACATGAGACAACTATCTACTGCTCATGCAATGTTATGAACCAGTCATTAACTCATTGACATTTACTTGTATATCAGAAACTATATCGCATTATGAACCAGTCATTAAGACAACTATTACCGAAGCAGTAGTGCAACAATACATACAATTATTTACTCTATTTTATTTACAAAATAACAACCCTTTGGTCACATTATTACATACAAATAACAACCGTGCACTAGAAAATTGGAATTGATAGGAAAAAATGGCTAGATTGCTCAATTGTATTTGCTCCCCAACACTGTGAATGATGCATCTGTTATGCTAGAACTGGTATCCAGTCAGAAATTGGCATAGGATGTGAGACTTGTAGATTGTATCTAAATGTGAATGAGCCCATTATTACAAGAAATTTTAAATTTGGTTATTTTACAAGATCAGGTTATTTTACAAGATCACTACTCGTCCTATTTACCAGTCAATTTAAGAATAAATTGCTTATAGTACTGACACTTTCTAATTCAAATTCACTGTTCTTAATCTAACAAGTTGTAGCTATTTTAAGGCTAATGAGGAATTAAGCCCCACTAAGCATATACTTGAAATAGAGAAGGTCACTAAGCAACATTCGATTCCAAGAAACCTAAGGAGAAATAGCGAACATTTGGAAAAAAAAAAAACTGAAATTGCTGCTTTGTATCACTTGCTAAGAATATGTTCCTTTCCCCTCTCCTCATATTGCTGCCACAAATCAAAACGAAATTGAGAGAGAGATGTGAGGAGGCAGTGAAGAAAATAGAGGGAGCACCGGAGGAGCAAAGGAAACGAGCAGTGAAGAAGGGTTTTTTTTCCCTCTGTCGAATAGAGGCGGACAAAATGGTTTATAGAGGCGGAGTGGGAGAGAGAGAGAGAGGCGGATCGCGAGAGCGCTAGCAGAGTTCGTCTTTAGAGAAGAGAGAGTTTAGATCGAAAATTCTCTCAGCCACGAGTCCTTTTCTTCCGACGAGAGAGCGAAGATGTAGGTGAGAAGGAGAGGTGAAACGGAGTAGTGGAGAGGAACTAACGCCAATGGAAGGAAAACAAATTGAGGAAACGGAGATCTCAAACCTCTCAGCGCTTCATTTTGAGCCTTCGGATCTGATCAGCGCACCAATTTTTAAGAGATCGAACAGTCGAAAAATGAATAGGACATAGGCTCAGTCCTATCCAAAGGACAATAGCCAATCTATATATATATATATATATATATATATATAGAGAGAGAGAGTGTGTGTTTTGCTATGGTGAGTTGCAACTCATCAAATCAACCGTGAGTCGCGCTCAAAATTCCAAAATTAAGTTCAAAACGACCGATCCAAACCGTCTAATACGATCTCCCTATTGAATTCTCCATGCAGACCAAATTTTACATTTTTTCGAAATTTTTAAGTATTTATTTCGAATTTTTAAAAACTGCTGTTTTTGAACGATTCAGAAATAATTAGATTAATGATTTTCCAAAATTTTAAAAAAATACTTTAAAATTTTGAAAAAATATAAAATTTGGTCTGCATGGAGATTTCACTAGGAAGATTGTATTAGATGGTTTGGATCGGTCTTTTTAAACTTAATTTCGAAATTTTGAGCGCAACTCACGGACGCTTTGGTGAGTTGCAACTCACCATAGCAAAACTCTATATATATATATATATATATATATATATATATATATATATATATATATATATATATATATATAGTTTTGTTATGGTGAGTCACGACTCATCAAGGGTCTGTGAGTCGCACTCAAAATTCCTAAATCTATCCAAAATCTTCATGAAGATCAAATTTTATATTTTTTCAAAATTTTAGAAAATTGTTAATCAAACTAGTTCTGAACCATTCAAAATATAACAGTTTTAAAAAAAATAAAAAATTTTAAAAAATATAAAATTTGGTCTACATGGAGATTTCAATAGGGAGAATGTATCAGACAGTTTGGATCGATCATTTTGAACCAGATCTAGAAGTTTTTTAGCGCAACTGACGTGAGTCGCGACTCGCCATATCAAAACTATATATATATATATATATATATATATATATATATATATATATATATATATATATAGACAGAGAGAGAGAGAGTTTTGCTATGGTAAGTTGCAACTCAACAAAGTGTCCGTGAGTTGCGATAAAAACCGGTATATCTAGATCAAAATGACCGATCCAAACCGTCTAAGATGATCTTCCTATTGAAATCTCCATACAGACCAAATTTTATATATTTTTTCAAAATCTTTAAGTATTTGTTTGAAATTTTAGAAAATTATTAATCTAATTAGTTCTGAACCGTTCAAAAATAACAGTTTTTATAAATAAAAAAAACTTAAAAATTTGGAAAAAATATAAATTTGATTTGTATGGAGATTTCAATAGGAAGATCATCTTAGACGGTTTGGATCAGTCATTTTTATCTAGATATGGCAGTTTTTATCGCAACTCACGGACACTATCGAAATCTCCATACATACCAAGTTTTATATTTTTTCAAATTTTTTAAGTATTTGTTTGAAATTTTAGAAAATCATTAATCTAATTAGTTCTGAACCGTTCAAAAATAACAGTTTTTTTTAAAATAAAAAATACTTAAAAATATCGAAAATATATAAAATTTGGTCTGTATGGAGATTTCAATAGGGAGATCATCTTAGACGGTTTGGATCGGTCAGTTTTATCTAGATATAGCAGTTTTTATCGCAACTCATGGACACTTTGATAAGTTGCAACTCACCACGGCAAAACTATATGTGTATATAGGCTAACGCGCCATCGATGGCACGTGCCCGATTTGCTATCGACTCATTTTTCGAAATTAAAAATTCAAACAGACGATGCAAACCGTTCAAGTTTATCACAATATTGAAATATCCTTGGAGACCAAATTTTACATTTTTTCCAAATTTTTTTACTATTTATTATGATATTTTCAAATTGGAGTGTCTGAAATACTCTAATCATAATATTTTTAAAAATATCGTAATAAATAGCAAAAAAATTTGAAAAATATAAAATTTGGTCTCCAAGGATATTTCAATCGGGGGTGATAAGGATCATCCCTGATATTCATCATCCCCATCATCCTCACGCGTTTTTTCTATTTTTGACCCTACGCGTTTTCTATTTTTGGAAATCGCTCTGTTTCCCTCCCTGCCGCGTACGCTCGTCCCCCCTCCCACCCCTCCCGCGTACGCTCCCCCCTCCCCCTTCCCTCTCAAACACACACTATATATTGATTCTAACTGTTGAGGTTAACATATTTAAATGTTGAAGTTAATACCGTAACTGTTGAAGTTAATATATATAACTGTTGAAGTTAATATATATGCCAACTTCAACAATTTAAATATGCCCACTTTAAATGTTACCTTCAACATTTAAATATGCCAAATTCAACAATTATATATATTAACTTCAACAGTTATATATATTAAATTCAACAGTTACATCTATAACATATTAACTACAACAGCTACATATATAATTTCAACAGCTACATATATAACTTCAACAGCTACACATATAACTTCAACAGTTACATATATAACATATTAACTTTAACAGTTACATATATAACTTCAACAGTTATATATATTAACTTCAACAGTTACATATATAACTTCAACAATTATATAATTTCAACAGTATATATATATATTGTTTGTTTGTAACCAATGATATATCCTTGTGTGCACTCGTGTATAGTCCTCTATCCATTTTTTTTTATAAATTAAGGAATTCCATTAGCGAACACGGTCTTTAATTTTTTTATTAACTGATTAGCGTAAAAATATACGTTCGTGATTTATACACCAATTGCAACAAAAATATCTACGATGGTCTGATGCGGCTTTTTTTATTAATTGTATTTAAAAAAAAGAGAGGATGAGGATGATTTCATCATCCCCTAGACTTTCTTATTAATGAAGACATGTTAGATTATTAATGAAGATTTGGGGATGACGAGGATGATAGAATCTATGGGATGATAGAAAGCAATTTTCTATTTTAATATGGAGAACAACTTGAATGGTTAGGATTAACAATTTGAATTTTGAATCTTGAAAAATGATTCGATGGCACGTTAGCCATTATATATATATATATAGAAATACTACGGTGCATCGCTATGTATTAAGACTTTTGTACATTGGGACTATATTTGTCGATAGTTTTACAAATTGAAAATCTAACTAAACAAATACAATATATATATTAAAATCTCATTACAAATCAAATTTTATATTTTTTGAAATTTTTTTACTATTTTTTCGAATTTTTAAAAACCTGCCTTTTTATTTCTTTATTATTATTAATTGGTAAAAAAAAGAAAAGTTTTAGAAAATTCGAAAAAAATAGTAACAAATTTTTAAAAATATATATAATTTGGTTTGTAATGAGATTTAAATATGTAGATTGGATTGGTTTAATTAGATTTATCAATTTATAAAACGGTTGACGGATAATAATCGCGATGTAGAAAACCTCAATACATCGCCATGCACCATAGCATATCTCTCTTATTATATATATATTTGAATTATTCCACTGATGGTTTAGATTTTAGAACACGTTGCAGAAACTACTTCTCTAAATAGGAGGAAAATTACTTTTGGTAAAACAGGAAACATGGAACCAAAGTTTCGGCCGATATTTTTCTTTTTTTTTTACATATAGTAGATATATACGGCTATTTAGCTAAATGATATTCAGTTGAAAGGATTGATATATGAAAGTTAAGGTCCTTCAGAAATCAGAAATTTAAATTCCAACTCTTTCTTTAAACATGTTTTTCGAAAAAATAAACTTTTTTCTTTAAACATAGAAGATTTGAAAATTCATTACTTTTTAAGTAACGGACAAGCGCCTGGCTTATTTTGGAACAACCGAACACGAACAAGTGGAGAATGTGATTGGTGCAAATATTAAAAAAAAACTTCCTTTTTTTGTCTCTGTTTCTTCTTGTGCTCGCAACATGCAAAAATTATAAGCATAGCCTCAATTAATGTCGGATCGAGCTTGTATAAATCCAAGAGGAATCAGCTAGAATTATTCTGCTAGAAGATATATTACCTAATTTTATATTCTGTCATAATTGGATTCAATTTTCCTAAAAGAAGTCAGAGATCCCTGAGAATATGAGATTTTAAGATCCCGAAGGAATATTTACAACTCATGTGGGGTAACCAGGACCATAATACTTTGCATGCGAGTATATTATATTTACCAACCTTTTCTTTTATTAGAGCATTAATTCAGGGAGTATTAGGGGATCCTGAAGCTACAATGATTCAAATTTTTTTAGTTTTCATTTGTCAAAATGATTTAAAAATATTTCTAAGATAATTAATCAAAGTAAATTTTCAAATCATTATGTCCTTGTTGTACAGAATTTTCTTAAAAAAGTAATGACAAAAAAGTATCCTAGGAAAAGGTATGTTTTTATTGTTATCAGAGTAAGAACTCGAGTTTTGCTCCATAAAAATTTGCCACGTTGCTAATAAGAAAATTAAATCTTTGTAATTTCTCATTGTCAAGAAAGGATAAAATAAATAATAAATAAGAAGAAGAAAATTAATAACAAAATATTATTGTAATTTCTATATTGGAAAAAATAATAGACAGAAAGAGGCAAGAAAAAAAAAACAATAAACGGCGAAAGACAAAAAAAAAAAAAAAACTGACATGCACAACATTTTGCTAAAACTATACATGTGCGTTTGGATGACTTGAAGAGTAAAATTAGAATTAGTTATATGGAGTTAAAAATATTATTCTTAAATGATCAAGAATAAGTTTTTTTTTTAATATTTAGAGCATTATTTTTAAGTGGTCCAATATCCGGAATAAATTTTATTTCTAATGTGTTTTGATCATCTTTTTAATGCAAGTTAAGAAGTTATTGAGATCACTTTTTAATGCAAATTAAAAGATGATTCAAACACACTAAAAATAAAAAATTATTCCGGATATTAGACCACTTAAAATCAATATTTTTAATATGTGCCGGCACTCTTACCAGCCAAGCGGCCAAAATCCGATATTTTATCCCACGATATCAGATACTATTATTTCGATCACTGTTTCGGTTCTCGGTATTACCAGAATTTTTCAATATCCGATATGATTTTTAAAACATGCTGCTTAAAATGACACTCTAAAACCTCAAAAGCTTATCCTTGATCTTTTTAAAATAATACATTTTACTCCGAATAACTAATCCTAATTTTATTCTTAGGCAATCCAAACACCTATAGATTATTGTAATGACTGTGATGTGTTATGAGCAGTTGCAATCAAAATTTAGTAGTCCAAAAATACTTTTTCAAGGAGCATTTTGTTTTATCTGATTAAAATTTTTTCTTTTTATATTTTGATCTGGATGAGCAGCATATTCACAGTTATTTTACTTAATTTATAGCAATATCTACGGAGTCCTAAAATAGAACTACTTGGGTAGAAGCCGTAGCTTTGCAGCCTTGGAAGGGAGGAGGATGTTAAATCACTGCCCTACAAAGTTTTGTCCATGCCATTACAAATTTCATAAAATCTTCCATTTGTCCTAACAAAATTGTAGATACTGCAATAACAGTTAAACTAGTAAATCGGCATCATAATTATAATTACTTAAACATATACCCATATTATATTATCCAACTACTAATTTAAATATATTATTTTATTAAAAAAATAAATACATTTTTTAATTATTAAAATAAAAGATTGATCAGGTACTATGGCAACAGCACGTCGTAATTTGGTTACTTAATTAACTAGTTTGAATTTTAGAATACAGTCAACTCACGTAATTACAGGTATATAATAGGTTTTTTTCTATTTGCAATGGTGGTTATTATTATTACTAAAAGTCAACTGTGGGGAAAATTAAAGTACGGCTTCTCTATCATATTATACTAATCCTTTCATTTTCTTTCCCCATTTTTTGAGAGCTGCTGAATCAAGAAAGAGAAAGAGATGACTCCATTATGAAATTGAATTTCTTTGATCGTTGATGTCATGAAGTTGACAATTTAACAACAATAAGTTTCGAATAACGACACCTTCGAGTTTCCACAATTGACATCTTAATCCTGTCAACGGCTTGCATTATATGCAATTGTATTAAAAAAAAGAAAGAAAAAAAATCCTGCAGTGGACTGACTGGTCTAAAACTTAGATTGTTCATTTTTTGAAGTATAAACGAATATGATTCATCAACATTCAAGTCCAATTTAAAAATTGAGTCCCCTACAAAATTACCCAAAATATAAATAAGTAAAAAAGATATCCTGATTAATCAAAATTGGGACGTCGTATTAAGATATCGTTACTCTTCTAATATGATTCATCAACATTCAGCTCAAACGCAATTAAGTACTCTCTCTCAACAGCTACACAATTCGACTATCATACCCACTACTTTGTCACAAGATCAGATCCATTGCAAACTTACAAGCAATTGTCTCACTTCTTCATCCTTCTACAAATTCCTGAAGCTTTTTCCTAAATTACCCTCTGAACTGATTCATATTTGGAAGCTACTTTTGCCTCCTAGACTTAAAACTTTCCTTTGGTTGATGTTGAATAACAAACTCCCAACCATTGATAACCTGCAAAAAAGAGGGCCGCCAATCGTCAACAGATGTTGCCTCTGTAAGATTTGCTCTGAATCTATTGCTCACACCTTCGGTTCCTGTTCTTTCTTTAGAGATGTTATCAATCTTGCTCTCAATCTAACTGGTACAACTCACTGGCACCATGAAAATCTCTTCCCATCTGACATCTTCACATGTAACTTTACCAACAAACAAAGAGAATTCCTAACTTTTTCTTGCTACTTTACTTGGCGTGAGAGATGCTCAAGAACTTTCTCAGAGCATACCAGCGACTCAAACACTGTTGCCTCACTCTTACTTGAAGAATGGCGCTTATTGAATCCTGATTAGACCTCTGATTTTATTCTTGTAGGCTTTTTGGGCTTTTCGACCTTTATTTTGGTTTATTTATTTAGACTTACTCTTTCTTTTTTCCTTTTTTTGGTTTTACCAGGGTTTCATCTTCTGAAACCCGTCTCTTTTATGTATTGTTTCTCTTTACTTTAATGAAAAGGCATCGGGCTTGACCTGGGCTTTTATTTCAAAAATAGATGATTACCGTAGATGAATCAGATAATTTTTTCCAATCCAAATTGTCAAAACCAAAACTAACGGATTTAATCAGTTGTCTTTTTTTTATGATAAATTGGATCAAACCTTCCAACTTATTTTTAAATTAAATGTCTATAAAAGACTCTTCAGTCGAATTTCGAACTTGCGATATCTTATTTGAGATGCATTGCTCTTTGCCACTAGACCAAGAGCTGGTTCCCAATCAGTCATCATGATGATTTGTATAAGTACTAGTATTATTGATATTTGATAAGATGAGATTTGTTTGTTTAAGATCAGATGATTTTAATCTTATTTTTTGGATACTACTGCATATTATGACAACTTTTAGTTATTATTTTGAATACCAAGTCTGTACTGCAACAAGCCACTAACGCATAAACCTTTCGAATAAATATTCTGACTTAAACTTGCTAAAAAAGTTTCTATTAAAATTTAATTCTGATTTTTACTATACAAAAAAATAAGGCACTATTATAAAATGGAATTTTCGGGATCACATTTTCTTCTCAGTGTGATATAGTATTTCTTTTTGAGAGGCAAAACTTGATATTTTTGACAATAATATATTTTGAGTCCCGTAATATTTGAATCCATTTCTTATGAACACACGACGAAAATATTAACAATATGTGTTAGACTTCATATTTTTCGATGATCATTTCTGTGCAATTATTAATTTAACTAGGATGGTCTCCGATCCTCAAAATTTAAAATTTCTATTAATGAAATTTTTTTTTTGAAGAAAGAAAGGGATCAAGTCTCAAAACTTTTCATTGAAATAAAAAGTTTTCCTTCTATTAATGAAATATCGTTTTTTAAGATTGTATATATTTATTTTCAAAAAGGTTAGCATCGGTATTTATTATAAACAACACGGTTACCTTATGCAGTAATTTATGCATAGGAACCCAAAATACAGGGGCGAAGCCATGTTGAAGTTGGTGGGTTCTTGGACCCACCTCAAAAAACAAAAATTTAATTGATATTGCATTTGCTTATAATTAAAAAATATCACAAAAAATTAGATATTCATCTCAAAAAATTGAAGGACACAGCTAAATATGTCGTATTTGATTTGAATTGCATAACGACGCCTAAAAAAATCACATATGGAATCATCTTATTATTGTTCCTGACTAATCATCTTATTTCTTCTTCCCCAATGAATCTTATTAAGACAAATTTTAGAATAAAATGAAATATTTGGATGAATAATTATTTGTAGCAAATATATACTAGCGTGAATCTCGCGCATTGCGTGATTTGTTAGGAGATTATAAACAAGAGATACCACATAAGATCAAAAATATAATTTGGATATTATATAAAAACTGTCACTAAAAATACTAAATATTGTTGCTATAAAAAAAATTCCAATCGACCACAAAAAAATCAGAAATATTATGGTTTGAATAGTGATTGAAATTCTTCATATGCCTCCCATCTTTATATATCTATAATATAGAAAAATAAGTGTTCAATAAGATTTCTAATGAACCTATTATGTAAAATTATGAGAAAATTAAAAATTCATAGGAAATTGTTGTACTTTTTTATTGTCTTGATTTTTGAATTATTATTGTTGTATATTAAGCTTATTATTTTAATATTTTTATTATTATTATAATATATATTTGATTTTATATGAATTTTTTTACGTAATATTATTTTAGAGTTGTTTATTTAAAAATTATTATTATATTATGTCTATATTAGACGTTACATCATACATATGTTTTCAGTAAAAAAAAATTATAGATCTCGCTGACACAAAATTCTAGCTTCGCCACTGCCAAAATAGCTGTATTATTTTACAAGTTATATTACATTTTAAATAAACGAAAGACAGAGAAACATGAAATAAGTGATGAATATATACGTGATCAGATTGAGATAAAGAAGAAGGACAACCGGATAGAACGGAACATAAATTGAAAAAAAAAAATGGTTTGAAAAAGTTAAATATTAAATCCTTTATGTGAAATACATATTTCTTTTACAAAATTTAAGATGGAACCTCAAGTTTGTTGAATAAGCCGAAAAATCCGGGTTATACACAAATCTGCCTCAAGCCAAACAACAGGTAGATGCTGTCGGTTATGAGTTATAAAATTACGATTAATTCAACGCCAACTAAATCGCATCATCATCTTAATTAATTATTTGCAAAATGTCTGCACCAAACAATTGGAGAAAATCACTACAGTACAATTTTAATGATGTCAATAGGTCCATTTAGTAGACAAAAGGGACACCTAAAGAGGACTACTATTCTTATGTGTTGTCAGACTGTGAAGCAACATGTGCAACTATGTAAAATTAGAATTCCATGATACGCATTTTCTTTAACAAAAACTTCGAATTGTTTGCTTCATCAACTGTTCTGTACCTTCTGCGTAAGAAGACACTGATCCTTGAACACAATGTCTCTGTAAATAAAATTGTATATATTTAATTAAGATAGTTTATGATGTATCATGATAGATATTTCTTTTTAGACATCATGGTTTTATTAGCCAGATTTTTTTTCCAGAGAAATCTAATTTAAATAAATAAATATATATATATTGAAATCTCAAAGAAGTAAAATTTTATATTCTTTTAAAAAAATTCAATTTACATTTGTAATTTAATTAAAAGTTTATCATTTTTAAATCAGACTAATAATAAAAATTAGAAAAATTAATTGAAAAATTTGAACAAAAATGGTAAAAAGATTTCAAGAAAAATAAAATTGATTTGATATTAGAATTGAACATATAAATTGGATAAGTTGAATTAAAATTCTAATGGGTTAAAATATCAACGAATATAATTATATATGATTCACAAAAGAATCTATGTATAATGATGCATCGTCAAATCTTGTACATAATTTGGGCCACGTGTCTAATTAAAAATTTGAATTACTAATTGTCTGGCACCATGGTGGGCCATATATAAGAAACTGTAGAACAACTTGTGAAGGAAACATGGCATACAAAGCTGGCTTATGGCTTAGTAATGTTAGGCATATTTAGCTCATTATATTATATAGGATCTATAAGGTACAATAAACATATTTTATAGACAGATTATATAAGATACTTGAATCTAAACATCTAAAAGTCTAACCATGTGATAAGGAGGCCATTATGTGGCCCTCAAGATCCAGATGCTTCCTTTTTAAAAAAATTTGTATTCTTATGTGACCCAATCAAAGATATTTCTCTGTTTATTATTGCGATGACTCTGAAGAATATTAGTATATTACTGCTACATATTTTTATTCTTTTCGATATTAATATTCTCACCATTTGTACATTTTTATTTTTCTGATGATGTTTTTCTCAGCTATGTCGAGTCTCCACATAGGCCTAATTAACACCGGTTGGAATTGCTTGCAGCAATTCAATTTGGGTTCTCAGGCCAACCTGATCCGTAGTATAATAACATTTAGTAGACTAAGACCTTGTCTTCGATTATAAACAAAACCAAGTAATTAGCAAATTGGAATTTTCATATTAATTACTATGTTTTGTTGAATGCAACAAAGATTGTGGTTGTTAGGTGCAGAAGCTGGTGTGTAATACTAATGTAAGAATTTAATCATTGATGTTTACTTTCTCTCGGCAACTTGATGGTTGTGTTTATAAATTTGTCTCCTTTTTTTTTAAAAAAAAATAATAATATATAAATATGTCTCCTTCACACCTACAAGGGGAATATTACTGTCAATTGTTGCACTTCCCTTAAATGTTGAATGCTAACAAATGTTATTAATTTGTTAAAGTTGATTGAACTTTCTGAACTGTGATTGTACTACTCGAAAATTTTTAAAAAATCGTCAATTTATAAATTATAGAATTCTTTTAGATAGCGCATTCAGGGGGAAAAAAGTCACACTGCCAAAAAGATACTTTTGAGAAAAATATAAATAATTTAGATACTTGGTTCAACTGAAAAACATTCTGGAGCTTATTTGAGACGAGCATCATAGTTCGGAGCTAGCACATTTTGGAGATCTACTGCTTATATAGTTACATATTAAAACCCTTCTAGAACATCATTTTTTTAATTTTTTTTTCCTTTTGGATGATTGGTAACCCATTATTACTTGAATATGGCTTAGCTGTCTATTTGAATCTCCCTGAATTTCAGTACAATTTAAAAAATGAAAAGGAGAAAAATAAACAACTCGTAGGTTTTTCTCCTATAATTATATTCATACAAAATTGTCTCTTTCGTTTAAGTCTACCACAAGCGTGATCCTCGTTGTCGTGTTCTTATTTTCTTTCCTACTTTTAGCAATTTTTGTTTAAAAAAAAATATATGTTTAGCACCACTGTCCATTTATTATATCCCCTTTATGATTATTTATATGTTAAATTTCGCTTTCTGAGTGAGCTAAGGTTTGCCGGATATGTTATGAAATGAGAGTAAGAATTTCAATTTTGATTTGAAACTAAGTATCACGTCAGACTCTTTGATTCCATGTTAGGTTTCTGATTCCGGGATCCCTTTTAAAAACCTTATTATATTAGCTGTTTTTATTTATTCGCAAAAAAAAAAAAAGCATGGTAAGTTAAATTGGGACGCCTTATGCAGAGACCAAATTACTAACAACTTTTTTTTTTGTTTAAATTATGTCTATCACCTGCAAAAAATAAAAACAAAATTAAGGACAATTAATCCCAATATTGCTGATTAATTGCCATATCTGACATATCTACTATTTTGAGTTGGGTAGTTGTTATCATGCCTAAAATGATATCTTATATTCTAGAAAATGATGGACGGCAGCTTAGAAATCGCTTCTTCTTCTTTGTTTTCAATTTTATTTGTCCGTGACACATCTCATATAAATTCAGCTTCTATGGCATATCTATTATTTTTTTAAGATAAGATGGGCCAAGTCCCAAAACGTTCAACTTATTTCGAAATTAAATGTCACAAAAAAACTTTCAGCCAGATTTCAAACTCGCGACTGAAATCTCTATTTTTTGTCTTAGAAAAAATTGTTGAAACTAAAATATTAATAATTGGATCAAATTTGGGCAGTTGGTTTAGACTTCCATAAAATTAATTTAAGTACTAGGCTGTATGGCTGTATGCCTGTACGCATGAAGACCTGTAGGCTGTACTGCTGTACATAACTGTTAATTCAATGGGCGCTACTAAGACTAATTCCCGGATGAGATTTACATGAGACCGCTAGGATGCAGATTCAAGTTTATTAGTTTTAAAAAAAGAATCTCAGGAATTTCACCATTTTGATTGTTTTTCTGTTTAATATGCATATTTTACCAGCAGTTTGATGTTACAGCCTTTGACTTTCTATATTTAAAATGTGATGACAGCTCCCTTTGACATGAAATCAATTTCTTTGAGGAATCTCAAACTGTACTATTGGAAAGGAATAAGAATAAGCATTTAGGAAATTGGTCTGGCCATCACTGTGTAAATAAGTAAATTTCCCTATAAGTTTTCTTGAGGTTAAACAACATTAAAACATAGGAATTACAAAAGTGTCCCAGAGATGTATGATAAATGGATGAGAAAGTACCCATGAAAAAAAAGACAAAAGCCTTAAAGACATTGTGAACCGAGAGTCCGAGACCCATTCTCCCCATTTCATTAGATAGAGAAATTTTTGTACCGATTCCTAAATATACAATTAAATGATTTGCATCATTTCACCAAACTATTAAACATGTGATCTGAATTTGCTTCCGGCGCAATGGATAACTTCTATCATCATCATCATCATCATCATGATTAATATTATTATTGTTGTTGTTGTTAGTATTATTATAATAATTATTATTTGTAAAATAGGGCTCGTACAATACTCTTTCAAATTCCAATCCAGATCTGCTGAAAAAATAAACATGCAATTGCATTTCAATTCTTCAGTGCATTTGAACGTGTATGTTAATCTTTTAAAGTAACAGAAATTATAACCACCATCGCGATTTATGCAATCGCTACCATCGCTAACCTCAATTTCCCTCCCGCGCGCTCCCCTCCTCTTCAGATGCGCTCTCCTCCCCTCCCGCGCGCTCCCCTCCTTCCCTAGCGCGTTCATCTTCTTCACCTCTTCTCTTCCCTTCTCTGCCACACTCCCCTCCGTCCCTCTTCACTCTCCTTCTACCTCCGTGTCTTTTCTTCTCTTCTCTGTCTTTCCTCTGACAAGCAAGAAAACAAATTGAACATATAGAATAACAAATTGAACATATGAATGAACAAAGTGAACATATACACCAACAAAGTGAGACATAAAATAAACACAGAGCTCTGACGCACAGCAAAACAAATTGAACACATAGAAGTAACAAATTGAACATATAGAATAACAAATTGAACATATAGAATAACAAATTGAACATTTGAATGAACAAAGTGAACATATACACATAAATCTGACAAGCAAGAAAACAAATTGAACATATAGAATAACAAATTGAACATATGAAAGAACAAAGTGAACATATACACCAACAAAGTGAGACAAAATAAACATGGCGCACAGCAAAACAAATTGAACACATAGAAGTAACAAATTGAACATATAGAATAACAAATTGAACATATAGAATAACAAATTGAACATATGAATAAACAAAGTGAACATATACACATAAATCTGACAAGCAAGAAAACAAATTGAACATATAGAATAACAAATTGAACATATGAAAGAACAAAGTGAACATATGCACCAACAAAATGAGACATAAAAACTAAACACTGGCACACAGTAAAATAAATTGAACACATAAAAGTAACAAAGTGAACATATGAATGAACAAAGTGAACATATATACCAACAAAGTAAGACATAAAGAATAAACATTGACGCACAGCAAAATAAAATGAACACTTAAAATAACAAATTGAACAAATGCAATAAACAAATTGAACAAAGTCTGACTCACAGAAAGAAGGGAGGGGGAAGAGAGAGAGATGCACAGAAGGAAGGGAGAGGAAAGGAAGAGAGACGAAAGAGTGCGTAGAAGGGAGAGGGAGCGTACCCGAGTGAGGAGAGGAGAGCGCTTCGCTGGGTGAGGAGAGGGGAACGCTTCGCTTGGTGAGGAGATCGCTTGAGAGGGAGGGACGCGATGAGGGATCTATCGGACAGAAGCGTGCGAGCGCTGACGCGATGGCAGCGATGGTAGAAAGATAGATGGTAGTAATCAATTTCCTTAAAGTAATGTAGATTTGTGGACTCTACTAGCTAGGTTCACTAGAAGTCTAGTACAGCCCAAAATGAGTTTAAGTTTGTCTTGACCTAGGCCCATAGGCCCATAACAGTTACACATCAAGGTTTGGAATAGGCCGAGTTATTCTAGTAGACTGGTCACTCGATTAATTTGAGCACAGAAGTTTATATAGGCTGTACGGAACCATACCTGGCTGCAAAACGGTCGAAATGGTGACGAAATCAGGATGTTTCGTTTAACCGTTCGTTTCATTGACGAAATAAAATTTTAGTTTCGTTGATCATTTCGTCCGGACGAAATGGACGAAATTTTCGTGATATACACATGGACGAACGATTTCATTATTTCGTTAACCGTTTCGTCCAACCAAACGAAACCACTTTGTTGTTTCGTTAAACAATTTCGTCCGGACGAAACGAAACGAAAAATAATTAAAACAGTTTTCATTTTCAGCCCTACTGGCCTATTTGATTGGCACAAGACCGGACCCATTTATCTACTAAATACTCCACAAACATAAATGGAAATTACATCAAATTGTCCGGCCACCCGAGCCTACCACTTTTACAACTAGGCAAGGAGTGTCAGACACTCGCGACACAACCGCCCTCTTTCATTAAGTAATGAAAATCATCGGTGGCACAGATCGCATTAAATTTCTTACACAGTGCTGAAACTATTAAATAAGCCATGACATGAGTGGGGGGACACGCATGCATCTTCCCTTGCACCTCCTGTGTAGGCCTGCCAACGGAA
This sequence comes from Rhynchospora pubera, assembly GCA_028095005.1. Lineage (NCBI taxonomy): Eukaryota > Viridiplantae > Streptophyta > Magnoliopsida > Poales > Cyperaceae > Rhynchospora > Rhynchospora pubera. The sequence goes on from CM051460.1 coordinate 329,910,034, forward strand.
ACAAAAAAAAATATTATGCCGTTCCATTTGCTGAAACGTAACGGTAAACGGTAGTGATATTTGTTTCGTTTTCTTACCGAAACGATAAACGGAACATGAGATGGAACGGTTTAATGTGTTTTTATATATGCCGTTTAGCGAAATCATTTCGTTTAGTAAGTGGAACGGTAAACGGTAGCGAAATCAATTTCGTTTCGTTAACGACACGGTAAACGAAACACCCCATTCCGTACCCGTTCACCACGTTAATCAGGTCTACTCCTGTGACTAAATCATGCCTTCCCCATATAAGACCGAGTACTCCTATTTAAGCTATCGTATTTTAATATCATCAATAGGTCAATCGCTTCCATATAATCATTTAGATGACCTCAGCAAATAATGCGAAATCAAGAACAAGTAATTAATTAATTAGGATTATTCGGTCACATGCATAAATGGATATTCCTGTGCTTTAAGGGCCGTTTGGATTGCTTAGGAATGGGAGGAATTTCTTATTTCTAGGCATAAAGTATTGAAAAATGTGTAATTTTGTGAAGAGTTTGGATTATTTATAATAAATTTATGCCTAGAAATAGGAAATTTCCAAATTCCCACTTGATCCAAACAAGCCTAAAAGTTTGAGGTTCTACAAGTACACTATGAAGAACCCTTTTATTGGGGAAAATAAAAATAAATTCGTAATTTTTGTATCCTCTCAATTTATTAAAGAAAAATATCTGGTTGTGTTTGGATGAGCCTAGGAATAAGGAAATAGCTTCTTTCTACTCCCAAATTTATTATAAACAATTCAAACTCTTCACAAAGTTATACACTTCCTAATAATTTTTTTCTTATTCCTCTCTTATTCTCACACCATCTAAACGGAGCCGTATGGAAGTTTGCTGACTTGCTAGACAGCCAGAAGAAATGATGAAGAAGCTTAATTTAGTGGACGCTGATGAAAGGGATGGACAGTTTATAGACAATTCAGACTCTTTCTTTACTTTTGTTGCTTTAAATATTGTTGTTGGACGTTTTAGCTTGTCTTGTTTGGTTGTTCTGTTACTGGTACGTATATAGCTTTGTGAACTTCGTCTTTGTGGTAGATAGTAGATACTAATTACTAAGTAGAAGGCTTAACTTTCTACTAAGTTTTTTTAGGTTTTGTACTCCTTAATTTTACCTTGGCTATTAATGAAACCCGGCCTCCCTTCTTGGGAAGCTTTTATTTCAAAAAAGGTATAGGACAAAGAAAAAGCGAGAAATAAAAAAAAAAAGCATAAAATGTGGAAGGCATTCCGTTCCGTCCATATATATAAGATTCATTGATATTTGATAGATGCCAACTTCATTCAGATAAAAAGAATTAATGTATTTTACTTAGGCCATTTATTTATTTATTATTTGACCTATTGCAAATCAGTCTTCCTGACAAACAATTAATATCTTTGAAATTGGCTAGTTAATTACATATACCGCGCTAAAACATGAGAAAGGGGAATTATAACTTGTGACAATGCGACTACAAAACTGATAAAGAGACGTGTTATATATATATAATATATATCGCCATTTAACTTGAGTACAACAATATAATACTACCTACTGACATAGACAAACATTAGTCATGCATGGATCTATTGGCTAGTTCTAAAAATTGTTAAGTACAGCAATACTAAGAAGGATCAAATTTGTAGTGCTTATCTACTGCCACAGAAACGTCCCAAGTGCAACTAATCCCCTTTGGAAAGACGACAAGATCACCAGCACCAATCTCAACACATTCGTTCGAGCCTTTGATGTATGCTTTGATCTTACCTCTCAAGAAATAACACGTCTGTTGCGCGTCGAATTTCACCGGGAATTTACCTGGTGGACAACCCCATCTAATCCAAAAGAATTTAAAAATAATAATAGATAAATAAAAAGAATTTAATGTCGGATGTTGTAATATAACAAATAAGGATCAGTGGTAAAGTGCATGAAAAAAAAAATTTAAGGGAACACAAGAAAATTTTTGGAAGTGAGGGAAAAGCTAGGTAGTTTATCAAAATTAACGTCAATAACATATTGCTTGACGATTATCCTTCAAAGATTTATGACGTCCCTGAACTTTTCTCAAGAGAAAAGCAAAGACGTAGAAATATTTACCAATATTTCTTTTGGGTAGGTGTTAAAGTTTCAATTTGTGTCTCGGATCCTATACATACATCCTAAGAAAGTAAGGATATTCTGATTGTCACACACTCACATTCCATAAATAGGTTGGTTTTCTCAGTATCACCAAAATGGCTTGTTTCCTTGGTTTTGACTCAATGAAAGGTATCAACTATCAAGTACCTAACAAGCACGTCATATATATGTTTTATTGATTATTTTAACATTCTTTTCAAAATGAAAATTAGTTCAACGTATGTTTCATTACTGAGAACTCTTGCACTATATCCTTTGAAAATGAAAATTAGGGAACAAGTAACTCACTTAGGCCAGGACTTGATACCTAGCTGTTGCAGCCGAGCCTGAGAAGGATTCCTTTCCACTGTAATTGAAAGGCTTGGTGCATCAGTATCCATGGCCTCTGTGTTTGAGCTTGAGCCCATGGCTGAGAACAAGAAAATAGGGAAATATGAGAGAGAGAGAGAGAAGAGAGAGGGAGAGGAGAGAGAGAGGCTATCAGGCTAGCTATATGACTGTATGTGGATAAGGGCAAAAAGGAGAGGTTGAATTTTTTATAGCAAGAAGAAGAATCTTTCCTCCATTGAATGCAATAAATTTTGTTCAAAAGGTTTGATGGGGCAACAATAAATTGGCGGTGTTTCGAGAATCTTTTTATATGCGCCGAACTTTACTCTTTACAAATAAAATAGAACAATATTTAAAAGAATAATTTAGAAAGGTAACTAAAATGAATGCGTTAAAAGTTTTTGATCTCAGTGATCTGTTTCACAATTCTGCATGATATTTTCCAAAATTGCAATATTTAGCGATCATAAGTTTACTATACATGAAAACCATGGCTTGAGAAAAGTATAGTCAACTATGATATGGATAAAAAACATGTGTGGTCTACTAGTTCAATAGTTAAAACATTAGACTGTCTATTATAAGATGTTAAAAGTTAAATTATTGAATTAATTTAATTTTTGAAAAGTTGAATAGCTACGATATTTTTCTTTACTGCTTATGGCTAAAAAAAAAAACAATAGAATGCCCATAGATATTGTACAAACAAAATATATTAAATTCATCATCAAATGTAAAAATTTTATTTCCATTTAATCAATTTTTTTTATTGGTATTCCACTATTCCCTAAAAAATTAAAAAACAATAAAATTAGATTAATGCACTATTTTGATTAATATATGCATAAATTTATTCTATTTAGAACGATGACTGTTTTTACTATTTTAAATAAATAAAAGTGGCGAACCGATCGCTAATTGATTTCAGTTCAAATAACAAAACGGCTTTCTTGTTAATATTTTTGTTTACATAATAGAAGAAAGAAATTGTAGAGATTTTTCATGTTTCGAACTTTCGATAGGATGCTCCCCTTTTACGTTAAAAAAAAAAAGGCAAGGCCCCAAAAGAGTCGCCCTTTAGCTAAACAAATTTTTGAGAAATTGCAAAGAGTCAGCACATTTTCCAATTATTTTCTTGGTTGGAAGAAGAATACGATTCGTATTTGTCTGATATATAATAAAAAAAAAACTACGGAGAAATCGTAGCTGGCTGCAAAAGCTGAGGAATTACTAAAAACCTAAAAGGAAACAACTATCGAGATAAAAATTATTTGAGATAATTAATTTTATGCCACCGTGAATTTCGATAATTAAGGAAATGTCATCCTTAAATTGCTAATTAGATTTATGCCATTGTAGAATTGCTAAAATTAGATTTATACCACTATTTCTCTAAAAACATACTAAATTCTAAAAATGCCATTATCAAATTTGTCATTAATTTTTTTAAATGACCACATTATTACCCATTAAAACACAAACCCTAAAACGGCGTTCATGGAAAAAAAAATGTGCAAAGGCGCGAATTTTCATCCGAGAGCAAAAAGAGAATTTTTATTTTTTCGTTGAGTTACTCATTTACTTTTATAGATGAGAATGTTCATCTGTGAGCAAAAGACAAAAATGTTCATATGTGACTATGTGAGCAAAAGAGCATTATAGTTCCCATAATTACTTACGTGAAAAATCGGCACAAACATATTTTTGCAAATAAAAATAATTATATCTTTTGTAATGTCATATTACTAATTTTTAAGTTTTATAGTGGCATATTTAAAAGGGTAAGATTGTCATATAATTGTTTGATGGCAAAAAATTAATTTTTATTATTTTATAGTGGCAAAATAATATTTTGTCGTTTAGTGATGGCATATCTCTAATTTTAAATATTTGCAATGGCATAAATCTAAATCACCCAAATTATTTTGATGTTAATTGTTGACTAGCATTTGACGCATACAGACGACCTACAGTTCAAATAATAATTTGCTATATTTTTTTGAGAAATAAATACATTGGTAAACATAATTGTTTTGGCAATGGCAATAATCCATGAAATTAATTATCAAAGTAAGAATAAATTGTATGTATTTATTTTTATAATTCGTATAAGTTTTCTATGAAACGTGTGTAATTTTAAAATCTTTTGGTCAACTAAGAATTGCTAATTTTGGTCTGATAGAAGTTTATTTGTCATTACCAATTAATGGTCAAACTCAACTACAGAAAAGCTACAATTATTTGATGAAAACTGCATAATTTTAAAATCAATCTGAATTTGATACATTTCAAAATTTTATAGAATTTATCAACAATATAAACTTTTCTCATCATTACTTTAAAAATCAAACGTTTCAAGTAATGTATTTTAATGGTCGAATTATATTTTTCCTTAATTAAAACGGATATTTTATTAATATTTTATATTATTGATATATCATCGTCATATCGACAAATTACAACTACATAAGTATACCACAGAATTTCTACGATAAATTATGTAGTGTTTCTACCTTTATTTATTTATTTATTTATTTATTTTGTGTTGTGCCTCTAGCCCTCTACTCTAGTCTACAATCCACATAGCACGATAACCATAGGCATGGGAATTGATTTGCACACCCGTCCATTTAGTCCGATCACTCCAAAAATAAATTTAAGACCAAATTACCCTCACATGTTTAAAATGATTACATACTTAAAAGAATTTTTATCATAATTGGCAACATCGACCATCACCGTTCAAAGACCAAAAAAAAATGAAAAATGAAAAAACAGATCCTAAACAATTTGTTTATTTTTTTTTTTGCAATGGTATTATTTTTGATGAGTCATATGCAAAGATCATGTCAGTACATAACAACCTCAACCTAACTATTATCTTCCAAAACCTACAAATACATTTCAATGTGCAAATAGAGCATATTACAAAACAAATCAATCTGCATATTATATATTTTTAGTGGATTTGAATGAGCAGAGTGTTCGAATCGAGGTGTTCAGATATATAGAAATGTTAGTTTAGTCATTTTCAAAAAATAAGGGTGTGGCCAGACTAAACTGAGGGGCTAATTTTATCATTTTAAAATTTTAAGAATGTCCGGATTAAAATTAGGGGTGTTCAAATCAATTCCCCATAGGCATAGGATGATAGAAATTAGAAACGAGCGACAAGCTGATCGATCAATCCATATCTAGCTAGTCAAAGTTTTGACCGGATTAAATGATTACATGGCAAACTATCGTCCATTAAGGTTATCAATATTTGACCGTTTGACCGGATCAACAGCGGTGAGATTCCGACAAAAACGATCCCTTACATCCTCTACTGTCCGTTTCAAATGGAAACATCCTGCCTTTTGTCCCACCTTCCAATTCCATTGAGGGTTGTTTCAAAAAGTGCGACAAAAGCGAAAAAAAAAGAATAATAATTATTGAAATTTTATGTCTTATTTAATTAAAATTATATATTTTACATTTAAATTAAAAATGTAAAAGTGTTATTGGATCAAATTGGGATTGATCGGAGACGAATTGTGCATGGTTGGTTGAATTTTTTTCCCTATAAATAGATACTCGTGACACGAATTGAACTTATTCTTCTACATAAGTATAGTATAATATTGTCGAACTTTATGTAATAATAATAATAAAATTATCTTTATGTTATTATCGAACTTTATCTTTTACTATAATATTGTAATAATATAAAAATATAATTTTAACATACGTTAAACTTTAATAACATATTCATTCAATATTTTTGTAAATAAAACTGTAGATGTCCTGCCTTAAAACTTAAGAAAAGAAAATATTAAATTCAAGACAGTGTATATTTAACATATAATTAGGTTTAGAAACCTCTAATGATCATATTTTTGAATTTGATATGCACAATCTCAATGACGGGAGGGAGCGCACCTAACATTTTAATTTTTTAAATTAAACAACATTTACTAAGATAGCGAATATATATATGTAGTATAAAAGATACAAGTAATCGGAATTATCCAACAAAGATACTTTAATATATTCTGTTGTAATTTCAATACTTTCCTACAATTTGCTGATTTTAGAAAATAATTATAGCAGATCTACAGCTGGTCATTTAGATATCGGTCGGGATCCACTTAATTATAAATGTTGACCCAAATGGGTATAGAAAAGATTTGATGGACTGGAGAGGACTTAACCCTTCTAGGCAAATACGACACGTGCGTGCAGGGAACAGAAAGAGACGAGAGATCAGACGGCAGGAAGAGGGACCACATCCTGTGTCCTTTGCTCTGATGCTTTGATCAGACAGTTGTCATTGCACGTGAGCCTGATGCTCTTCCTGTTGTACCGCAGTAGAGTAAGGTCTCCATTAATTTCCTGACACGTGTCCTTGCGGTACATTTACGACAGCGGAAATTCAACTGCCCGCATAGTTTGGGAATCATTCAGGTGAAAATTATCTGTTTTCTCATCAAGGAATAATTAGTGGGATTGAAGGTTTTATTATCTGAAATATAATATTAGTAACTTGTTTTTTCAAATTTAACTTCCTACGATCTTCAGCACCTGAGTGCAGATAAAGCTAGATTAATTGAAAACTTAAATTATCTTGTGAACCCTATAAGAATCACAATAAATTATTTAATTTGAAAATAATAAAAATTGATTATTTTATGTAAGTGTAGGTTGTTTATAAGTATAATAACAGTTAACATACTCTCTTTTCTTCTTATGGGTGTGTTTGGATGAGCATGAAATAAAGAATAAGAATAAGAAATTTCGGTATGCGTGCTTATCGATATTTTTTCCGTGAAATTTCTTCAAACCGCTAGTCTACTGCATCAAGCACGACAGATATAATATGATACCTTTTGAAACTATTTCCATATATACTATCATTTATATTGTGTATTTTAATAGTTTTTTACATTTAAGAAATTTTTTTTTGAAAAATCTAATGGAAGTGTTGTTATTCTTTAAACAGATAAGAATATATAAGTTATAAATACAAAAAATGCATTATCCGAGTTTTTGCTTTGTAATGATAATAATGAATTTTGAAGTCTTTCTAGCATGGATAATTCGTAATACGTATGCCATTCGTACTTAGTACCTTAAAAAAAATAGTACTTATAACTTATTTTATTTTTTTTTTGAAATATCTACATATATATAATATGAATTTGATTACTAACATAAATTATTGGGCTAAAATAGCCATTCCGTAATTACTATCAGAATTGCCAATTGACGGAAAATTAATCATTTTCCTCCCATTTCTACATGTGGTATCTATCGATAGTTTTGACAGTCGTTCAAAAAATTTATAATTTTGAAATTCAAAACTCGAAATGAAATTCAATTAAGTTTACATTGTTCATACACGTGAACAATGTTTACATTTAATTAAGTTTTACAGTTCTACAATCGAGTTGAAAATTATAAAAGTTTTTTTTTTTTTGTTAGAATGCCTTATGATACTTAACATACATAAAAATTAGATACACAGCCAATTTATATGGTTAACAATAACAATATTTTAAAATATATTATATATTTAATTTTTTTTAACTTGTAATCGACAGATTTTGTGCTAACATTTCAATCTTTTCAGGCTCCAAATTATAACTAAATATCTATGTTTTAGTTAGATTTTTGACATCTTTAGATTAGAAGAAAGGTACTGTGCCAATTTTATTTTATAGGTTCTTAGTGATTTTTTGCATATTTTTGTAGTTCAGATGCATTTCAAGCGAACTTTCCGAATTTCAACTGGTTCCGCTGAAGAGTGGATCAATTAACGAATATTCCATGCCTTGAAAGGATTTCGAACGGATCCTTTCAAATTCTTAATGGACCCATTCGAAATCTAGCCGACCTGCAGACTGAAAAAATATTTTTTTAGATGGTTAATTTGGCTCGTCTAGCTAATTGAATAAGATAAAAGATCAATACTTAACGTAAATTGTAAACTTGCAACCAAAATTTAGTACAATTTAGATTATAAATTTAGCTCTAGATCCCTAGCAAATTGGTTTTAAAATTATAGTAAAATCATCCAGATGTAAACATTGATAATGGATGCTTACTTTTTTATGTCTAAAAATTGCATAGTTTTGTCAATATGGACACGTGGTGGAGTACAACAGATAGAGACATCTGAATAATTTTCCTTCATATAACAGTTATTACGAGTCCCAAAAATATCTATCATCACCAATCGGTCGGTGACAAAGACATATTAGATTGTGCTAAATTTAGAAAGAATGAAAGCTACCTAACCAATATTAATCAAGTAATTTGGGTTAGATAAACGATTCTACTGGGGAGTGGCCCGAGTGGGGACAATATGTATATAGTCAAGGAAATTGATTACTACCATCTGTAATTTTGTCGTTCATGTCATCGCTAAATATAAAGTGAACATAAACACATACAAACAAATAAGTTCAATGAAAATAGTTGAATATGCATGTAAACTTCTGAACAAGTGATGATAACACTTATTTGTTTGTAAGTGTTCACTTAGATCACTTATATGTTCATCTTATTTACTGTATATGTTCACTTTGTATTTAGCGATGGCTGGAATGATATATTTGCCGATGGCACTTATAATTCCTGTATAGTCAATAGCATTGCGTAAGCCTACGGGCAAAGGGAATCAAGTTTGGTTAAATGGGCAGTTGGGCACGCTTAAATGGACTATTCCAAATACAAAGTTCAATGTATCTGCTCATTTATTTTGATTTTGACTAATGAAAAGAATCGAGCTTTTGGGTGCGTTTGTTTGTGTAGTGAGGGATTGCATAAGTTAAGGATGTCTAAGTATTTATGTAGTGTTATGTAATAGATGTCTAATGAATGCATATATTCATATTAAAGACTAAAATGCCCTTTTATTCATGTCTTTAATTAATTATTATTCTTAAATCAATATTATTATTAATTAATATTACTTGTTAAATATTATTAATTATAATAATTAATCTTTATTATTAATATGATTTTTAATAATTATTGCTGCTTATTAAATATTATTATTTATTAATTAATATTAATTATTTGTTAATTATTAATTATTAATGATAATAAGAAATCATTTTATTATAATGAAATATTATTAATTATTTAATAATAAACAAATATTATTTATTAATTATTTTTAATAATAATAATAATTATTATTAAATCATTATTATTAATAATTAATATTGCTTGTAAAAGTATTATCAATTATTATTATTTATAATTTTTTAATAGTTATCGTTACTTATTAAATATTATTATTTATTAATTATTTGTTAATTATTAAATATTATTATTAATTATTTCTAGGGGTATTGTTAGAAAAAAATTAAAGGGGACCATGCATAACTTATGCAATCTATTTAGGTTGCATAAGTTATGTACCCTTAAGGCATCTTACGTAAGAAGTGTTTGTTGACTAAAAGATGCATAAAGTTATGCATCTTTTAAGTCACAAACAAACGGCACCTTTATGAATATTTTTAAAAAGTAGCAGCTCCGTACGAACAATGTTGTGGGTTCTGGCTCAACTGATTATCTGATTTGGAACCCGGAAATCTACACGAAATGTTAGCGTCATTTGATATAAATCCTTAATATCAATAATTTTGAAGTTCCTAAAAAAAAATAAAACCGTAGATCTAATTATAAAGATGAAAAGTTTATGAAATTTTAATATCATTTCAATAAAATTAAATCACTTGGTAAGTTCTTGATGTCCTCTGAAACAAAGTCAAATTTTTACTTTTTATTTTTACGACTGCATTGACAAAATGATATAGATCACATTTAATATCAAATTAATATCAAATTTTTTTGTTAATAATTGGATTATAAAAATTAGAGGCGTGATGAAGCATTAAAAGAGAAGCCTTTGAACTCTTTTTATATATATTTTGAATATGTAATTATAATTAAAACTAGTATCCAAATTTTCTTATAATCATCGACTTCAAATTCAAAAAGCTTTGTGAAGAAATAGCAAATAGAACAGAGCAGAGATCAAGTAGCTAGTGACTGAGGAGATCCAGTAACCACTCAGATACACAATAGTGACGGTTTGTCTTCCAATAGTAACAAAAAAGTTACAATCCTAACTCTAAATATCAGAATCATCGAAATCATCCTCAAATGAGTTGAAGAAATTGTAGTGGACTAGATCTTTAACAGAATGGGTATCAGAAAAAATTTGATCGATTTCCTTGACGTCCTCATCGTCATCCGATTGTTGATATAATGATGGTTTGGGTGATGATAAGAGATTTCTAAAATCGGCCACTCCATGTCTCGGCGCATTCATATTCCAAGCTGGTCCTTTTACGGGCTTTGTATAGGTTACTCGTCCGCCCTACATTAAAAAAAAAAAATTATATATCAATTGAAGCATAATGTCCTATTAACATTATTAAAGAGTAAATGCCACAAAAAAAAAAAACTATGAAGGTGTGTGATACAAAGGAAAATATGAGTGGCTAAGCGGGGGAAGGGTCTTTAGATACAGTCGTACAATAGATGAAAGTTGACGCGACCCTCAACTTTCACAATCATGGCATAAAATTGAGAACTTAATATTTTAAATGTGTTCTTTTATTATTCATTATTCAGAGGGTTAATTAGTTTTATGTCAATATAAAAATTATAAAAATATCATTACGAAATGATAAATTATTTTTATACCGTTATAAAATAGTAAAAATTAATTTTATGCCATTGATCAATTGATATGACATTTTTACATTTTAAATATACAATAAATATACAACTAAAGAAATAAAAAATTAGAAAAATATCATCATTAAATGATAAATTAATTTTATGCCACTACAACTTAATAAAAATATGTTTTATATCATCTATGTTACGCAGATACATATATCCCGTACTACAACTTATATCCTGTGTCGGATACGTATCCGAATATGCGTATCCCGTGCCTAAATATTTTAATTTCTTTGACCACCGATACGATCAACAAATTCGACCCGACACGCGTATCCACCACTCGTGTAGCGCCAGTGTCACTGGCCTGCAACTCTTGCCTTGCGCGTTCAGACGCACACAGGCCCACGCACACAGCTGGGCAATGCTCCATTCAACCTATTCTATATATATTGCCTAAAATTAAGTTGATATATCATATGGGACTAAGGTAGAACTCAAAACTGGACAAAAAAAGCTGCCTCTATTCCATTACTATCACCATTTGACCCTGAAATGGACAAATCCATTTCTGATTATAGAAAATTATGTTTTAGTGTTTTAATTATTTGAAAGTCTTCTTAGACTCAACATGGCATAAAATTTTACATGCATGCTCATAAAAATATGAAGAATTTGGAAATGTAAAATTAAAAAAAAAATTATAATTTTTTAAATCACATAAAAATGTCATAGTTGGCATGTTAATAACGTATATATTATTCACAATTTATAACATAATGCCTTAAACTATATGGCCAATAACAATATGTTAATTGTATTATGAACATAATATTCTTAATTATTAAATTTCTTAATATAAATTAAAATATTATATAATGTTAATAACATTATATTAGTAACATTATATTATTAATTGTTTAATTTCTCAATATAAATTAAAATATTATAATATAATATTAATAACATTATATTAATAAAAAATATAAATTATTTTTTCATTAAAAATATATTATTCTAATTATTTTATATATACAGCCGTATTCGAGTTTTTTGAAAAATGTCGAATTTCCGCACCCGCATCGTATCCGACGCGATACCCGTACCCGCACCCAAATAACATAGTATATCATTGTTAAAATGTAAAAATTCGTCTTACGCCACTGGTGCATTAAAATAAATAGTATAAAACAAAACTTTGCAATTTTGTAGTGGCATATCTTAATTTAGTCATCTAATAATGATATAAATCTAACAATTCAAATGATTATGCGGATAAATTCTCTAAAAATTATTTCACTCATTCATGTGTTATTAAGGAATTTGATTATTTTTCATTTGAAATAAAGATTTTGACTGTTGTACGTCTCCTAATAATCTATATTTCTATACTAATTATAAACGCACGCATGCGAAGAGGTGTAACACGCTAGGGCTAGCATGTAAACAAGGGTTTCTACCGTTCGATTGGTTTGATCTGCGGTTGGATATCAATCGTCAGCCGAAACAACACTATTGATTAATTTTCCATCTAATATAGAAATAAATTGAACAACACATCTATTTGTATCACTGATAAATTAAAAAATATATTTTTATTGTCTAACATTATTTTGTTTGTTTATTTGCCCATATATGAAGACATCTTATGCTAGTTTGAAATAAAAAATTGGAACAAAATAACAACAAATCTATCTACACAAATTAAGCTAGATTTTAAATAGGAAATGCATGATGCACCTTTTCATGGATCAAAAGATGGACGGCGGCCTTTACGGGGTAGCTCAGGAATTTTTAAAATAATGACAAATTGGAGAATGACATTTTTAGAAAGTAATATGTTTTTTTGCAAAGTAATAATGGCATAATCTAATTATAACATTTTTATAGTGGAATATAGTGGAAAAAGTATAATTACAAATTTAACAATGGTATTTTTTTTTAATTAACAACCTTTTGTAATGGCATAAATCTAATTATCTTTAATTTAAATAAATAACGAAGGTTAAGTTTTTAGGTTCATCACTTCATCACTTCATCACTAATATTATATCATTTTTGTTTTTTTTACCTCTTCTTCAATCTTCAAATTAATTGCGATTGGATGGTTCATGTGGTTCATATGCTTTACTTTTCATTAATTTGGATGTTTTGTGATGTGCCCAAAAGACAATAGAACTCCAAAAAGGAATATATATTGCTACTCTGCATGAATTTCGAATGACTCATCATATTATTTTTCACAAATATATATTTAGCGATTTAAAAGAAAATAGTTTGTGTAACAAAATTAGTTGAATATAATTTTTATTGAAATTGTCATATTTTTTAAATTTTTTTTAATGAAATTCTTTTTCGGAGCAAATCCCGAAATAACATCCCTAATTTCAATCTACTATATTTATTGAATATTTGTTGAGTCAACTTAAAATTTTAATTATTTATGAATAGACAGCTTTCGAATTTCAACAAAATTATATTCAACTAAACATATTTTAAGATTCATTTTTCGGTTTTAATAATTTGTATGGTACATGCAAACAAAACAAGTTTCCATGACTCGATGGAAATTTGTTTTGTTACATGCAAAATACTTGGTGAAAATCGTAATAGCTCCGTTTGGATGGTGTGGGAATAAGAGGAATAAGGAAAGAAGTATTGGGAAGTGTGTAACTTTGTGAAGAGTTTGAATTGTTTATAATAAATTTGGGAGTAGAAAGAAGCTATTCTTGCACCCATCCAAACGGAGCCAATATATATCCATCGTTATTATTGAAATCGGGAAAACCTAATTATCAAAAGAAAAGGTGAAGGATTTGATCTTGCCTTTGCTGACCGGCACATTGGTTGCTTAGGAAAAACATAATATCTTTGAATTCATGACTGTCTTGTGTACTTTATTTTCAATTGCTCTAAAACGCAGCAATACCACTTAATTATAATGGGAGTTATTGTTGGAGTTATGTCCTAGAAGTCAATAATTTAATGACTTAAATATTAGTTTATGTTATGGATGATATTTTATCATCTGTTTCTAGGTTTATTATTGACAGATTATTCAGGTTGAGGATCTGAATTGTAGATCTCTGTGGATCATTCTTTAGAATGACAATAATAAATCTAAACGGTCCATAATCTTGATAATTAACAAGGAACATTAATTATCATATAAGATTAGTATGCAAGTTAAGTGATGATTAAGTTCTACAAATCATAGGTAAAGAGTTACCAACTTAATTGCATATGTGTATGTTATGGAACATAGCACAGGACTTGACCCATCGAAATAAATATATGGATTGTGTTATGTGTCATTGTTTATTTCGTTATGATTTTGGTTCTAAGTTTGAGATGTTTATCTTTTCCACATGAGGATAGGTTCAATAAATATCGTCTACCGCTGATTCCCGATAAGGGCTGCTATACGGACTTTATTTATGTTCTCTTGAATTGTGCGGGGAAAAGCTAATCATCAAGAAAACCGTATGTCCCTCATTAATTCACTTAGTGAGTGACGATATCTGTTTGGGCCCCTTGATGGAGATAGATTGTTTGCATGCAACTTTATACAATTATCTCTAGATCAAGAAACGTATAATCTGCAAGAATGACACATTCCTATCTTGGATTATACGATGATATCGTGTGACATAAGAATCAAAATAGGGAAATGCATTTATTCTCTTATGCAGGATTTAAATACTGTAGTAGTACACTATTTATGCGAATTGGGAATCATAACGTGTTGCTAGATACCACTTATGATTATTGGAATTAAATAGTGATTTAATTCCATGTCCAACATAGCATAAATCCTCAAAGGGTCACACAAATAGGACTTTGACCATACGTGCATTATTTATTTATTTGCAATAGTGAGTATTGCAAAATATGATAAGTTGATTAATTAATTAAATAACGTTGTGGACCGTTATAATTAATTAAGTCAAATGGATCATATAGAAATAAATTAATGTACATGCTAATCCTAAAATGATTATCAATATATTGATAATTAATTTTATTCATCACACTTTAATTTAATTAAGTGAATTAAATTAAAGTATAGGATTTTAATTTAATAGTCTATTTGAGCCTAAATTGAATGCAACTTGAAAGGCCTATTAAATAATTGATTTAATATGGACTAAGAGAGATTGAACAAACCTAACACATGGCCCATAAGGCCCATGTATATGGCCGGCCATAGAAGGGTAAAAAGGTCAAGTAAAGGTTGGTGGAGAGTGGTCTATATAAGGACCACTTGAAGAAGCAAAACCTAACCTTCTCACCTTGCCTCCCTTCTTCTCCCTAGCCGCCACCACCATCCATGGGCAGAATTTTGATTCCCCCATGGTGGTCTCTCTCTCTCTCTTGCATTTTCATAGGTCTCATGTGTTGAGAATAGCTATTCCAAAAGGTTAATTGCTAGAATTACTTGAAGAATGGTGAAAAGGATTAGCTATCTCCTTTCTCTTGCTAGCACAAGAATTGGGACATGGCCAAATTCCTTGGTGGACTCGAGGTCGCCATGGAGGAGGCGAAGGAGAGCACCCCATCGATTTCTATGCCCTTATCTCTTGTGTCAAATGGCTATGTACTAGATCCTCATGTTGCTTGTGTTTTAATTGGATTAATTAATAGTAATTAGTCACAAAATTAAAATTGGGCGATTTTCTAACAGTGGTATCAGAGCCAGGTTGTACTTAAGCTATTTTGACACTTAATTAAGAGAAATTGGCTAATTAACGGATTAGTAGAGATGATGCGTTTGTTTGCTGTCTGGAAATGGTATTTTCTGTGTTATTTCGCATTTTTCGCTATGATATGTTCTCTGGAAATTTTTTCCGTCTACATGAAAGTTGTAGATCTTTAGATTGTGATTCTTTTGCCGTTAGATTCACATTTTTCTGAAATTGTATGGATTTATTGTGAATAACACGGTGACAGTGCGCAGAACCAGTTTCTGCTCGTACTGTCCTGTTTGAATGGCTTGAAAGATTTATATTTTGAATATAAGTACCAGTGTTCTATGGTTAGATTTAAAGAAGACTTGAAGCTCTTTCTGAGCATGTGTAAATTGTTGCATGACTCGGATTAATTTGTGGGTTTTCAAGTATGAAAATGAAGATCTTGTCAGATCCAGTTTATTGAGCAAATCGATTGTTCTAATAAACTGTACCAACTGAGAACTCCTTTAAAAATTCTGTTTAAATGGAGTTGTTCTATTTTGAGTTAGGATTCCAGGAAAATTAATTTCATAATTTTTCATGGAAGTTTGGACCTTCAACTAGGTTAAAACATTTCGATCGACAGTCTGTTCCAGTACAGAATTTGTTGATTGTTTAGTATGTAACTCGAATTTTTTGAACTGAACTTGGTTGTTTTCTTTTCATGGATGGATAGCCTATAGTCTAAACTAGTTTTTCTATGTATATTGTATATATAAAAACTGGATAGAAGGTGGTCTAACAGACCAAATGGTTGAGAGGATAAGCTGAAAATCTCATAACGGTGTTTCGTGCACTTGTAAGAGATTTGTCTTTTTTTATTCTCCCAGATGGTTTAAGATCTCTTCTTGAAATTTTTAATGGTAATCACAATTATGATAAAGAGTTTAAGTAATTTATTTGAGAATTTTTGGAGACCAAAAACTATTGATTTTGTTGGATTCCATTAGTTACGTTTTTTGTTAAATTACTGTTTTTCTAAGTATTCAAACTAGTTGAAAACAATTAGAATACTCCTTGTTTGATCTTCTTTCAGTTATGGGATGTTGAAAGAACTTTCTAAATGAATTTAAATAAGTTTTGTTGTTTAAAATTGAGAATTTGTACACGGAATTTGCTTGTGGCTACAATACGCAAAGATGCTTGAAAATCGTTAATTGGAAACAAAGTGCTTGTATGTGCTAACTTTGTTTTGTAGGTGGATAGTGGATTTAGTATGGCTCATGACTCAATGCCTTGTAGTTGTAATTTGAATGCATGTGTGAATGTTTGTAATGCGGCCTTTGGTGCCATTAATTAATTAATTTGTTGATTAATTTTTGATGTAACTTGTGAGGCTTGCATGCCCCTAAGGTTAGGATGGGAATATGATGTTTTCACATGTATTTTGCACCTTTATTTTATATAGGATTTAGATCCTTATAGAATTTAGTGGGAGGGGCAAGTATTAGATTAGTTTTGCTCCATGGACGATGTGGCGAAACTAATGCAAGCGGGAGCTTATATGTGATTGCTTGTGATTGCTATGAATTGTCATAGGCTAGGTATGGGTGTATGCTTACACGACCACCAAACAAGTGTCATATGTTTGATAGTCCCAACTAAAACTCGATTAAGTGAAATCGCCCTCCTTCTCTCTATCCCCTTCACGCCGATTGTCACTCATGGCGCGGTCCGCCCAAGCGGACGTCATGGTTGCCAATTCGGTAGTCGGGGTGCAAATAGCTAAGATTTGCAAGGAGCAAATAGTGAGAGGTTACTTTTCGATGGACCCAACTAGAGTTTGGACATCGGGGCAAAGTTTGTAAATATACTTAGATATTCACAAACCAAGAATCATATGGTCGATATGATTGGTTGGAGAACCTACCTTGTCTAATTAAGTAGGGTGACGTGCCATAGCAGGCTCTACTTGATGAAAACCGGGATCTTGGAAAACCAACTACATTTGGGACATTAAATAAATGTAGTGGGAGTTTTATTTGTTACAAATAAAACAATTGCATAAACTAAATGACCTTAAATTGATTTTGTTATAGATGTTAAAATTGTTAATTTTGTTGCGATCAATCTTTGAAATTAACAAACTCGTTTCTAAAAGTATTTACTTAAAGAAGTAATACCGATTCCTAAGACACGATCTTAGTGAAGAGAAATTTGAGTATGTCAATTCCCAAAACTTTCCTCAAACTACCCGAACGTAGCAACGCGATGATTGATTGACTTTTGGCGAAAAATTATTCAATAAAGCGTATGGCTAATATCCTCATTTGAAATTTCTAGACCTTTGAATTAGAGAATTCATATGGACTAGATTTAACTCGTACGCTCTCATCCACTTACTCAAGAAAGTGTTCTTGGAGAAAGTAGATATTAACTCCATCATTTATGATCGAGTATAAAGAGTATGAGTTGACAAAGAGATTCTTTTTTTATAAAAGGATACATGAACGTTTCATTGGCTTACAAATCGAAAGATTTAAGTAGCTAATTGATAACTAGAGATATTGATCTCCGATATCAAGGATTATTGATATTGTCATACGATCTCTTTCTAGTATTAAAGGATATGACGTTACCTTTTACGCACACTTGTTGGTGAAAAAGGTAATTGGTTAAGTATTCAAGAAATACTTCACCAAGGTATGAGTTGAAATTTCGAGACCCTCATTTATGACCATACGTCACATGAGATGTTTCATTTGCCGTTTATGGGAGGCATTTGAAAGGTTGTCCGAAATACCATGATTGTGACGATTAGAAATATTCTAATCCTAAAGTGTATTTGTCGTTCAAATTATCTCGCTATCTCTAATTTACACTAGTAACTTGATACTAGTTCATATGCTCGCATTTAACGAAATGTGTTAGCAATGAAGAATAAGAGAAATATTGAGAGATATAAAGTAAACTCCGTATATGAAATGACTTATTCGTTGAAGTCATTACCATCGAATACGTAGAGTTATCTTTATTAAGAGTTTGTTTAGGAATTGAAGGTTGCATACCTTAACCCTAACTTCTCAAAACATCTCCATTTCATATTCGATGAAATGGATGATTATGTTTAATAAAAGACAAGTTCTTTTATTCTGGATTTGTTTATATGATTTCATGCATCTTGATTGAATTTGCTTGAAATAGATAAGCAAGTTTTGAATGACAAATAGGAAGCGTAAGACTTGACATAAAGTATTTGACTTTCATGTTATATATAACTGCTTAGTCACATACATAAACGAGAATCGCATTACGAGAGTCTACGTAACGTAGAGCTCGTAATTCAATTCGATTTCAAATCGATTGATATGTGAATCATGTTTGTTAAATGACATAAGCGCCTTTAACCTATGAAGGTTTAAGGACAAGTGAATTAATTAGGACTTATACATATCGATGTATAAAGACCTATAAGTACTTGTGCGATGAAAGGTTATTGATACTTTACTACTTAACCAACGATCATTGTAGATATTAACATATCTATTTGATAAGGTATAAGTAGAACTTTTTGACTAGTTCAAAGGAGTTCAAGTGTAAAGTTGAAAGACCGTTCAAGAGAAAGAAAAAGTCTTACAATTAATCATGGTAAATAGTTAAGTCACATGGTTTGAAATATTATCTAAAGAGTAAGAAAGTAGTTTCACAACTCGCTCCATGAGGAATAATATGTCCAAGAATGGAGGTATCGAACAATATTTTGTATAGTTCGATCGATAATAAATCAAATTGACTTATTCGACTCGTATTAGGGAATTATGTTTGAGGACAATATTGTTTACACTGAATGATGTTCCATCGAAGTCTATTGGAGAAGATATCTTACAAGATTTTGATCTCTGAGTATAATACTTCTCAAGATTTGGTGTTGAGAAGATTATTTCAAGTATTGTTGACTTGTAAGCTTAAACCAAATAAGACACTATATATATTTGTAGGATGCTTTATATTAAAAGGCACTACTTCCACGAATATGATAAGAACAAAGTAGTTGTTACTAATCATAATGTAGTCTTGATGAATTGAAATTCTCAAGAAGAAGTAGTGGGAGTAAAGTGAGCATTAAAATGCGTCACTACAAGAAGTACTCTTATGGGAAACTTGTCACTCCATACATGGTACTTAGTGGGAGTTGAGCGAAACTTCATTCACAAGTTGTTTTGAAAGTACGCTCCTTCCAATGAGGACTCAACCATCTCACGAGTTGATGATGATTCGAGAAACTCATGGAATATATATGAGGAGTCAAGAACTCGTTCAACAAATCGTTGTGGAAGAAGTTCATGAACCTCAAGTACCAATCCTACAAAAGATCAACGAGAGTTGATTTCCTAAGCCGTTTGGTGCATAGGTTGTCACAACATTCTCGTACTAAGCATATGAGAATTCGTTGATAAACAAAGAAACGATGGAACGATCCGATTCCACATATATGGTTCGAATTCATATGATCTTTGAATAAAATCCATGTATAACAACAAGGTATAGACCTTGGTTAATGTTCATGAAGGAGCAATCCATCAAGAACGTTTAGATCTTCAAAAGGAAAGATCGACATGGATAACAAATCGACTATGTACAAAGCGCGGCTTCTCGCTTGTTGCTATGTCTAAGTCGATGGCTAGTTGACTACGTACAAAGCACAACTTCTTGCTTGTGGCTATGTATAAGTCAATAAAGATCATTCTAGCAATAGTTGTATTTCATATATGTCGATATATGGAAAAACACATAAAACCGCCTTCTTCATATGAATGAAGGAAGATGTTGTGCATTTGACACAAATCGAGGTTTATGTATTGCTAAAAACATACGCATGCTTCAAGGATCTATAAATGGATTAAAGCAAGTGTTGTGAAAATTGGAATAAAAGTTTTGACAATGAAGTCAAGGAGTTGAACTTCGTCAAAAGTATCTTATATAAACAAGATATTCAGTGGGAGCATAATTGTATTACTTGTATTGTTCAAGATAACAATTCATTAATTGGGAATAACATTAAGAAAATGAATATTGTCGAGATCTCTTTGGAGAATGCTTTCTCAAATGAGAACTTGGGCGAAATCACCTGATCCTAGGAAACAAATCTATGAAAATAGATTATGATGGATGTTAGGTTTGAGCAAATATGCATATATTGACGAAGTGTTCTAGAAACACGAAAGTTACACTCCAAGAAAGGATGTCTAACTGTACGTCACGTGGCATGACTTGAGTGTTTAACTCGGTTTATTGCAACTCAATTCGAGAAAGTGCATGAAACAGTTCAAGCATTCTTTCATTATGAGTTTCATTTTGTACGCCATATTTATGCATATGCCCCAATGTGTAGTATCCAAAGGATATGACAAACAGTTGTCAAATGGATACAAGAGAGACACATTTGGACGATAATCAAGGATATCCTCGAGTACCTTATGAGAAAGAGTGATATAATATTTCATCTCTTAAGATGAAAGAAATCTCGTGTAAGTTGTTACACTGATAAAATTTTTTCAAAGCATTGATATAATCACGATTGAGCTACATATTTTGCTTAAAAGGTGGTGTTGTAAGTTTAGAAAGTGTTCTAAATGAAATATTACAACCGTTTCCATCACCAAAGTAAAATACATAGCAACTTGTGAAGCAATAAAAGAAGTTTATTTTGGATCTAGTTCTTAGTCGAGCTATTATGGTTCTATGCATCTCGAACCACAACTTACTCCTAAAGAACCCAATGTTACATTGGAGATTCAAATATGATCTATAACGATATCACTTGATATCATATGATGATGATCAATAACATATATATAGTAGTATATATATATAGGGTCGAACAAATTTGGATAGGTTCGCGAACACAGTGAACACTCTAACTTGACCTCTACCTTGAGCAGTATACGAGATGCAATTATGCATCCATACGTGGTACACGTATGAGTAACTAGCTTTAAGCGTATTATTTATTTTGAGGTCCGAGACATGTATATATGTGGATATATGACATCGTTCTCAATTCTTCATTGGCTAGAAGTCACTACTGATTGACTCTAGGCCAAGTGGGAGATTGTTGGAGTTATGTCCTAGAAGTCAATAATTTAATGACTTAAATATTAGTTTATGTTATGGATGATATTTTATCATCTGTTCCTAGGTTTATTATTGACAGATTATTCAGGTTGAGGATCTGAATTGTAGATCTCTGTGGATCATTCTTTAGAATGACAATAATAAATCTAAACGGTCCATAATCTTGATAATTAACAAGGAACATTAATTATCATATAAGATTAGTATGCAAGTTAAGTGATGATTAAGTTCTACAAATCATAAGTAAAGAGTTACCAACTTAATTGCATATGTGTATGTTATGGAACATAGCACAGGACTTGACCCATCGAAATAAACATATGGATTGTGTTATTTGTCATTGTTTATTTCGTTATGATTTTGGTTCTAAGTTTGAGATGTTTATCTTTTCCACATGAGGATAGGTTCAATAAATATCGTCTACCGCTGATTCCCGATAAGGGCTGCTATACGGACTTTATTTATGTTCTCTTGAATTGTGCGGGGAAAAGCTAATCATCAAGAAAACCGTATGTCCCTCATTAATTCACTTAGTGAGTGACGATATCTGTTTGGGCCCCTTGATGGAGATAGATTGTTTGCATGCAACTTTATACAATTATCTCTAGATCAAGAAACGTATAATCTGCAAGAATGACACATTCCTATCTTGGATTATACGATGATATCGTGTGACATAAGAATCAAAATAGGGAAATGCATTTATTCTCTTATGCAGGATTTAAATACTGTAGTAGTACACTATTTATGCGAATTGGGAATCATAACGTGTTGCTAGATACCACTTATGATTATTGGAATTAAATAGTGATTTAATTCCATGTCCAACATAGCATAAATCCTCAAAGGGTCACACAAATAGGACTTTGACCATACGTGCATTATTTATTTATTTGCAATAGTGAGTATTGCAAAATATGATAAGTTGATTAATTAATTAAATAACGTTGTGGACCGTTATAATTAATTAAGTCAAATGGATCATATAGAAATAAATTAATGTACATGCTAATCCTAAAATGATTATCAATATATTGATAATTAATTTTATTCATCACACTTTAATTTAATTAAGTGAATTAAATTAAAGTATAGGATTTTAATTTAATAGTCTATTTGAGCCTAAATTGAATGCAACTTGAAAGGCCTATTAAATAATTGATTTAATATGGACTAAGAGAGATTGAACAAACCTAACACATGGCCCATAAGGCCCATGTATATGGCCGGCCATAGAAGGGTAAAAAGGTCAAGTAAAGGTTGGTGGAGAGTGGTCTATATAAGGACCACTTGAAGAAGCAAAACCTAACCTTCTCACCTTGCCTCCCTTCTTCTCCCTAGCCGCCACCACCATCCATGGGCAGAATTTTGATTCCCCCATGGTGGTCTCTCTCTCTCTCTTGCATTTTCATAGGTCTCATGTGTTGAGAATAGCTATTCCAAAAGGTTAATTGCTAGAATTACTTGAAGAATGGTGAAAAGGATTAGCTATCTCCTTTCTCTTGCTAGCACAAGAATTGGGACATGGCCAAATTCCTTGGTGGACTCGAGGGCGCCATGGAGGAGGCGAAGGAGAGCACCCCATCGATTTCTATGCCGTAGGATCGAGCCCCGTGAATACGATTTCGCGGGAGGTACAAATTCCACCTCTTATCTCTTGTGTCAAATGGCTATGTACTAGATCCTCATGTTGCTTGTGTTTTAATTGGATTAATTAATAGTAATTAGTCATAAAATTAAAATTGGGCGATTTTCTAACAGTTATGTTATACGAATGATAAACAAAAATTGTCTTTTTCTATTTTATTTATATGGAAAACAAAATTGGTAGATGGAAGAAGAAACAGCGTAATTTGACAAGAAAAAAATCATCGTCCAAATCACAAAAAAAAAAAAGAGTAGAAATTTGTTTCGAAACAATTTGGACGGGATTTATATACGAATATTCCAAATTTGCATATTATGCTATTAACATGTTGTAAGTCAGTGGTTCCAACTTATAAGTAAACTATATTTTCAAATCAACTCTTGTATTGATCAATTTTTTATTTATTTCTCATCCCGATCAGAAATGTTTCTTGTGTCCTTTTTCTAGAAAAAAAAGGCTAACATTTTTTCATCAAAAAAAAAATCGTAATGAAACTGTGTCATGTCTGACTATACAAATGAGGAAATAAATGAAGAATGAAGAAAAAAAGAAAACAAAGGAAATTTGGGCAGAAAATATACGGGACTTGTATCTTTATTTTCTATAGTTTAAGTATTTCTTAATTTAACACTTTCCATGATTGAATAGCCTTATAAAAAAGAGTTGTAAGGAAAAATTAAAATCAGAGAATTATCAATCAAAAGGCTACAACCATTATTTTCTTTATTATCGTTTTTCTTATATTTAGTTTTTATTTCTTCAATTTATTTCTTTTTCTTTCAATTTATTTCAAAATTCAAATACTATTAAATCGGGACACGACAATTGGTATCAGAGAACGATCTATGGCTTATGAAGATTTCTACACACAAACTCTACAGCAAGTCCATGAACAACTCAAGTTGATGTTTCGAGTTGATTTCGAAAGGCAACAAGAAGAGATGCGAGAAATGTTTCGACTGCAACAAAATCAACTTCAAGCACAATTCGACCAAATAACGAGTAATTTTGCAAAATTAGTAGAAGTTATGGAAGTTGAGGAGGCATGGCTAGATGAGATTAATGCTGAAGGAGAAGAAATTACACAAACTGAACTTGAAGAGCCCAAAGAAGTGAAAATACCTCTACACACCATTGTGATACGAGAAGAAGATATCATGGAACCAACCAAAGAGTTGTGGACGGGTTTCACCAAATCAACGACAACGAGTGAGAATCTAAATTTCTTCAATTTCACAATACATAAACAAAAAAATTATCATGACCAGAGACAAAACTACAGAAGTTGTTATTATCATGAAAGTATATGGTTTTCAGTTCATCGCTGTCAAGATAAGGCTCTCAATCTTATAGAAGTAGAGGGGGAGAATGTTCACTACATGAATTCGATTTTCTTGACTTTGATCCTTGAGGTCAAGGATCTCGTGAGGAGAAGGCAATGTCATGTCTGACTATACAAATGAGGAAACAAATGAAGAATGAAGAAAAAAAGAAAACAAAGGAAATTTGGGCAGAAAATATACGGGACTTGTATCTTTATTTTCTATAGTTTAAGTATTTCTTAATTTAACACTTTCCATGATTGAATAGCCTTATAAAAAAGAGTTGTAAGGGAAAATTAAAATCAGAGAATTATCAATCAAAAGGCTACAGCCATTATTTTCTTTATTATCGTTTTTCTTATATTTAGTTTTTATTTCTTCAATTTATTTCTTTTTTTTTTCAATTTATTACAAAATTCAAATACTATTAAATCGGGACACGACAAACTGTAGCCCTTGTAAATGTGAAAAACCTTTTTTCTAGATTATTAAATGCGAAAGTTGGAAAATCTTACCGGAGAGAATTTGCTGATTAGTTCACCAAATTGGATTTCCACGTGAGAAGGTTCCTCGACAAAATAATCGAACTCCATTTTGTCAGCCATTAAATCTCTGCTCGATTCTCTCGTAATAAAGCAACTAATTTCTTTTGAGAAATTGTGAGTAATTTTTTTTCTGTTTTGTCGAAGAGATGCTTTTTAGCACTACAATTTCAGTTTTATTTCTGTCTATGCCTATATATAATCATAAAGATTATTTCGGCCAACTTTAGAAAATATAGGAAATGTATGAGTCGGTTTTAGTGTTTCCTTTTTTTAGCCCCCGGGTAATATAATTATGTCAAGTGTATGCTGCAAAAGTAGAAATATAATCCCCTTCCATTTAGAAAACGAAAATGGTCTTCTTCCATGATTCCATCTTAAATTTTTTATTTTTTATATACAATGGTAAAGAACAATTAAACGATAATTTATAAGTCTTATGAAAGTTTGAAGGCGTGGCAAGAAAAATTGTTTTAATCTCATGGCCTCAATCATACCTACAGTTTTTAACAACTAGCAGCAGTGCCCGCTCAATGTGCGGGCAATTTTTTATTTGATATATTTTAAAAAATTTAAAACTTTTAGACTTTTTGTGCTTGTTACAGTAATGGAACTCTATTATATTCTGCGTTTATAAAAGAAGAGAAATAGATCCCTATCTCACTCATTGACAAGTCATTGTATCAAGCATCGAATTGGAATTATACATTTTACTAACTAACATTGCTTATAGCAGTGATAACAAGATCAGGTCAAATCATACAATATATATAAATAATTTACAAAGTGCTTGTGTTTATAAATTACATTGAGATTGGATCTTCTTAACCTTAGACTTCACCTTACCTCTTGACAACCAACTGAAATCTTGAAGAAGCCTTCTTATACTGTTTTAACATATAGTAATCACGTTTGCCAAGAAAATAACAAATGACAGACAACAATCAGATTATCAAGAAATCACATATGAGATGCAATAATTGAATGCAGTCCGCCCATGCCAACCTGATTCTCCTCTTGAGCTAATTATATGTATAAGAACAAATTTCAACCAGCAAGTGTAACCACAGACTTGTCAAGATATGTCATGTAATGATAGAACTCATATGCGTACAAAGAATATAAACATACTCAGAACTCAAAAGCAAAAGAAAAAGACTTGTGTTTTCTAGTTGCAACAATTATGATTGTTTCAACAATACAACCAAGAATGTAAAAGAAAAATAAACTAACATTTCTCTAGAAAATAGAAAACTAAATAAACTAACTCAATAAACTATCTATTACATATAATTTAAATACCAATATTCAAACAAACTTTACTTGGCAACCATCACATCATCTTTATAACGCTTGTAACTCAGGCTCCACATTTCCTGCCTGAGATGATCAATTTCATCTTTTATGTCTAGAAATGAATCAAGCTTGATCGACTCAATCTCTTCCTTATTGTTGCTGACATCATATTGGAATCATGGAACCATAGTATCCAATACAATTTGCACCAAATTATCCAAGCTTTTCAATTTTCTATACAGCCATTTGGATATTCCCAGCTCATGACAACATATCTCCAAAGGACAAGCTTTTGCATCAATAATCTGATAAATGAGTTCAGCAAAAATAACTTATACAAAGCTGTTTTTTTAGACTTTTTGTGTTCCTTCATATGCCAATTGCCCTCAAGTACATTTACACTATAGTAAAAAGTAAACCCTTTTATGTTACCAGAAAGCCCAATTTTCTAATGAAACGGTAAGTTTAGCAATATTATTATTCAATCAACACAAAACAGGTTGTACGCAATTCTTAGTACTTAGAAGTTCTTCAAATCCACTTCAAATCTAAATTGATTGTATAATCCTTTCAGAATTTGTTCTGTCAGATACTTCTCGTTGAGGTTCCTTAAATAAAGTTGTGTCTTACACTGAGTGATGCTTCTTTCAAGAAAGCTGCCAGTTTTGTTCCGACATTATAACCCACTCAGCTTCAAGGAAAAGGACAAAATAGAAATAAGTAGAAATAAGAGAACTAAAAAAAATAATTTTCTTAAATATATGAATCAAGAACTTAAGGATATTATCCTCATAATTTTCTTTTCTACATTGGTCAAATTAGAAAAATCTAATGCTGCTACAACACCACTAATTCAATACTGATTTTATCTGCTGATTAGAGAAAAAAGGTAAAAATTGAATACAACCTTACCTCCTTCTTGCTGAGACATGTTGAATAGAACTATTGGAATGCAAAACCTGACGACTTCCTTGTCCAACTGGATCCACATACGTTCGGTGTATGATGATGGGTGCAAGAGTCATTGCTTCAAAGTAATAGAGAAAATGATTAAAAAAAATTAATAAAGAGAAAATCATGAAGAACTGAGTGGTTGGGTAATCTATATGAACGTCAGTAGTTTGGGAAGGTCTTTTTAAAGGTAATTTCCTACAATATTTTAATAAGTACCTGGATAGGACAAAACTCCACCATACTTCTTTTGTCAACATTATGTGCAGGGAATACTTGTATTGACGGAATTTCAATTCCTTTTATGGGCATATGAGATATCTATAGTTGTGGTTGAGATGACGTTATCAGCTATTTTGTTGGGGACAGATAAGATATTTAAAAAGATGAGAAAGTTACCTTTGTATTCCATGCCCCATTTGAGTTTTACTATTACTGGCTTCCCTGTGAGGTTGGTCAAGAAAGGCTTCGGATTGACTGGTACAGTCTGTATATACATAGAACAACATTTACACATCAATAGTTCAATACCTGAATTAGCAGCATAAAGAAACACGTCTCATCTTTTGAGCATATCTGTAAATGATGAGCAACAGTCTGGCTCCACGAAACCAGATTGTCCAATCGGAGGGAAGTAAAGCTTACCTAGACATATCTGTAAATGATGAGCAAAGCCGTCTCAATAGATGCCGAGATGGCGTGCTTCGTTCGGTCAGGGTAATTGCTAAGAGTGATTCGACAGTATTGGA
The DNA here is from genome assembly GCA_028095005.1 of Rhynchospora pubera. NCBI lineage: Eukaryota > Viridiplantae > Streptophyta > Magnoliopsida > Poales > Cyperaceae > Rhynchospora > Rhynchospora pubera. The sequence goes on from CM051460.1 coordinate 329,938,537, forward strand.
TGCAATTAGTATGGAGATTCTCTACCAAAATCTTATTTCTTCTTCTTACAGCGAAATTCGCTGGAACAAAAAATAAATTAACAAAAATGAATCAAATTATTTTATCTCAGCATGAATAGACTATGAATTTTATTATATGAACCTGCGTCCTCCTAGTTCTAATTTACTTTGTTTATTGGTCAAATCAAGTGAATTGAGCCTTTCAGGCTCACTTATTTTATTTAAAAAAAAAACAAGTTGAATACGGAATGAAAGGTGATATTTCATATTAAACCAAGAAAAGCAATAACCAGAAAGATTGATTTGTGAAACAACTTTGTTAGATCATTAAATTAAAGGGTAACCAGTAACACAAACCTTGCCAACATCATTTTGTCCCAAATCAACAAGCATGACATGCGCAAGCGCAACACACTGCTTCTCTCAGTCTCCTTATTTCTTCTGTCTTTCCTCTCCTAATTGTGCCTGCAAAGAGGCCGACTCAAAATATTTCTCTGAGAAAACAGTAGTGCCGAATATATAAGAAGCAAATGAAATATCAACAAAACAGCTATGAAGTAAATAAATTCGCAACTTACAATGGCTCCATGGGATGCACATCTTACTCTCTTCGAACTTTAAGAAAATTTTCTCTGATTCAATCAATTTTTATCAAATTAAATCCAGATTTATCACAAATTTTGAATGTTCAATTCAAGCAGATATGAAGCAACAATGAGAACTAATAATTTAAAGTATGCCTGACACTGGTCCATCCAAAACCACACAGTTCTTACCAAGGGGCATTGTAAGAAAAGATGCCCAGTTGTCTCTTCATTGTTACAACAACAGCATGAAGTGTCCTCCTGCCATCCCCTCTTTTTGAGGTTACTTTTAGATAACAATTTACTGTGCATAACCATCCAACATATAAAAAATCTAAATCTTCAAAGGCAGTTTACACCTCCACCAAAGCATGGCATTATCAATGTGAACCCTCCCAAAATTCAGAAATTGATAATTTTTGCCTACTGTTAACCAACGATTATAGAATATTTTGGTATATAGCAGAGACACGTAGGCAATTGGGTTTCTCTATCAAATATAACACGTAAAATTATACTGCTACAAACAACATTAACATTTCACTTTATTCATGAATAGCAGAATTGTCTGATGAAGCTAGACGGTCACTTTGTACAAAAGAAGTCAATAATACAAAATTGAGAAACAGTGATTTGCTCACCTAAAAATAGTTCAGTTGTGTGGCGGAAGGATCCGACAATAGAATGGTGGGACAACCTGTCAAAGACATAAAGGAAATTGTTCTTAGGTGCCAAAAGAACAACATAAAAAAGATATTAGACGATACCATAGTTATAGAAAAGAAAATACCTCAGCTTTCTTATGACCATGCCTCTTAATTAGGGCTCAATTAGCACATCAGTTCCCAGAAAGGTAATTAAATAATTTGGACACAATCGAAAGTAAATAATTTATGAAACAAATAATTAAGCAAATATTTTGCAAGAACAAATATTCTAATTTAAAAAAAATACAGCAACACGAAAATATAACTGAAATACCATATGGAGGAACAGTAGTATACCTTGTTCTTCATTTCCTCCCTTTTCTTATTTTGTTTCTTTTTCATACTCCCCAACATCCTAGATACTGAAAAATCAGATCCTAACAAAGAGGAATACACATACTCAGCCTCAATTTGAGAAGATGGAACTACATCTAGTCATGTTCATGTTGTTGTGCGGGTTCAATGGTGAAGTGGAAACTGCCATCAAGTATTGCTCAATTAGTCTCCAATCTATCTGCGTATAAAAGCAGTCATCACAAAACTGAGATTAAAACTGGAGAACACAATGGAAATAAATCAAAAGAGAAAAAGATAAATGAAGGAAAAGAATAATGATTTACATGTATGAACAACAACAACCTCAGAAATTAAACATTTACTGGAAAATTAACAATCAATTAGATCAATGGATGGCTCTCTTTACCAGAACAAATAAAGCACAGAGCCTTTACCAGAACAATCTGGTACACCAGCGCTGGAAGCAATTGCTGGTCCAGAGGTTGTGCTATCAGTGGGAATTGAAATTTCTTGAAATTATGAACAAAAAAATATTCACAGATCTAGAGCAGGGTGAATGAGAACTTACGGAAGCAGTGATCGATCTCCTTTCTTACTCTTACACAAATCTTTGCTAGACCAAAAAAACAATTAACAAAACAAATCAAAATCATTGTGCAGAAAACTGAAAAATTGAAAAATTGAGAAAATAATGAGAAAAAAGAAAATAAAAGAGATGAGTAAACAACTGTTGCTTACCTGAAATTTTTGTATTTATTATCCGTCGGATTGCTTGTTTAAATAGCGAGCAAAGAGAGCGGCAAACGAAATTCAAATGAAAAAATTGAACAAGCGGCAGAAATTTTGAATGCTATGCACTAACCCTAGGTGGGGGGCGCAGCCTTATTTGCTGTGGATTTTCAGGCGCCTGGATTTGCTGTGGAATTTCCAGCCTTGATTCCTTATCTGGCCGCAATGAGGAAGTGAGGAGACGGGAGCGAAGGTGAGACCTTCTTGATTTGGTTTCCTTCTCAGAAAAGATCGACCTTCTTGATTTGGTTTCCTTCTAGCAATCGGGAGAGACCTTCTCGATTTGGTTTCCTTCTCTGAAAAGCTCGATCGAAAAGAGCGGAGGAAGGGAGAGGGTAGGGGAAGGAGGGGGAAGGTGAGATAGGGTGAGGAGGGGAACGTGTTTCCTTTTCTGAGAAGGAAACGGAGGGATCGATTAATAAAACGGAACTTGAAAAGCTAAAACACGGAGAATCGAACTCTCGTATTACACGATTTAAAACCAGCGCACAACCGCTCCGCCAGCGAAGTTAACAAGTCTATATGAAAAGTTTAAACCTTTTAACTCGTTATTCAATCTAGACCACTGATCTGATTAGATCATAATCAATCTATGGTCTATGTTGCATTGGGTAAACAATTGTTTGCACCTTTGGACTCAAATTTGGATAGACCTTTGAACTGGTGCTTTTATAAGTAGTAAAGATTATCGGCTCAAAACAAATGGCAAACCAAAACTATTCTTTATTTTTTAAGAATACATCCTTTATTTCTATACGACATCAATATATTATTTATTTTTTCAGCAAAAAAAACAAAAGGAAAGTAAACAATACGATGGCAGCAATGATATTAAAAATAGCAATACAAATTTTGCTGCCTGATTACGAATTATTAGACTCCAAATTAAAATGTCAAATAATAAAAAAACTCTTAAAACTATGTGACGCCATTGTAAACTACCGTGCAATTAAAATATACTTTCTCGAGCAGTTTACACAATAGTAAAAAAGCGCGTATATGTACACGCATTCTGATCATAGGAAATCTGTATTTTTCTAGTTGTAAGCTCAAGCTAAGTATGAGTAATCACTAATCAGCATCCACCTTCATTAGATTTATAATCATCGCTCACTGTCTGATAATTTGACCTCACACTCTGCAAATTAAGGGCTCTTAATTAGCTACAATTATTACCTATAAATATAATGCATAAAAGAAATTAAAAAAAATAATTCTGCTATGGTGTTGATAGCATCTTTTGTATTTCTCTGTGTATAAAAAATGTAATTACTATTTAAATTAAGTCAAAAGAGTTTCTAACTGAGATGGTACCGTTGAAATTTCTATTGCTGAACACACAGAATTAGGGGGATAAGAAATCAAACCTCTAGAAGAGTGACATAGTAAAAATCTTCCATATGCTGCATAAGGGCTGATCCATCTCGAATGGAAAGGAGGAGATTTATCTCTGTTTGTAAAATTTTCTCCACTAATTGCTTCTCCCCTTTCAGCTGATTAAAACAGAGTTTAATTAGCTTCCAGAAATGCTTATGAAACAATACCTAGCAAGCAAACTGAAATTATGGCATTAAATCAGACTTACAAATTCACTTAAAAGCACATCAGGCGTCGATTCTCCTATCACGTCACCTTGATATCCATCCTCTAACTTTTCTCTGCTTTTCTGTAATATGCTTCACACTGATTAATAATTTGGTATTAACAAAACCCAACTGTTATTACTTCCAAATCAGAGGCCATGAAATGTGCAGTTTTATCAGAATTCTCAGCTTCCGCAACATTTTCAGTTTTTTCAATATTTTCAACTTTTAAATCCAATCCATCAACATTTTCAACTTTTTCAACATTTTCAGGTTCAGTGGGTTTTGTAAGATACGTATATACTAAAGAATTGAGTTGCCCAAATGCAGACTGCACAAACTGGCTGGCATTGATGGTGTCAGAGCCAAGCACCATTTTTAAAGCAGCTCCTAAAGGGCTTTTTGAGATGAAATTAGAGACAAAAGGGAGTCGCCACCATTGCTTGTCTCTTTCGATTTGCTCAAATGTCTTGTACTTCACCTGACACGAATCAAATTAAGAATTTAAGATACATTCAGCTAACTAGAAATTCAGTCAGAAATAAATAAAGTATTTACCTCCAACTGGATTGTGCCACTGCCTGGATTACCACTTCTAGCTCAACAACAAGCTCATGCGCTTCTCCTGATAAATCAAACATAAACAGATATTGAACTCCATTCAATAAATATGATATACTAGTTGACTTTTCTTTTAGTACTTGAGTTACTGATAAATGGTTTTTTAGAATGAATATAGCAGAAGACTTACCATCACAAAGTAATTCCAAATTCACCATAGCTTTTCCCATACATTTGTGTGGGGTTACAAGATTTGCATCCCAAGCTTCAACCTGACATTATTTTTGTCCTTTAAACAGCATGCATATAATGATAAGTCAAGAGTTTAATTGTTACGAGAATTACACCTGTAACATATTTGTTCTCAGTTTGTTGATATTTAAGGTAAAGTCTTCATTCCATACAGGCTCCTTGGTCCTACATTGACAAAATTAAAAGTAAATATCTTTATTTTTACTTCTAAATAAATTTATAATATCAGAAAGATAACTGCCAAGTTTTACTTTTGGCAACATTCACCTTTCTATAAACATAAAAGTCACCAATTTATTCAGGTAGGTTTAAGCCTAGGTAAGGATAAAAGGTTTACTGATCAAGTTTAAAACCATGTATTATAAACACATATCCTAGGTTGGTTTCAAAAAAAAAAAAAAATTATCATCATCAAAATAATAACAAAAATAAATAGAAATTATGATTGCATGAGATAAGTGAAAATTCTTACGCCCATTTAATCTTGCTCTTTACTACCATATCTTCCATTTGCAGAACTACATATGGATCACTTGTACCCTAGAAATTGATTGAAGAAATATATAAGATTCCAAATCATGGGAAGGAGACTAAACTAGTACAGTTTTTACTAAATGCACAAATATGAAACCAATTTTTTCGCTTTTGTAAATACTACTACTACTACTACTATTACTCTTATAATTTTTTTCCCTTCTGACAACACGTGCTTTGTCCTGAATTAATGTTTCAGGTTTCAACAATAAATCGTCTTCAAATGAATCTCCACAAAATGCTTTGAACACTAAATATAAAGGAACAAGAAATAGAAGCCAATAGCATTAGACAATTTTATTCCAAAAGCAAAATCCATACCCAAGGGTCCATTATGGGAAGACCAACACCTTTCTTTATCTTTATGAACAGCTGGCCATCATACACTTGACGAAGAAATTGCCTGTAATCTAGCATTGAAGCTCAGTAAAACTTGATGAACACTTCACGTTTCATCAAAAGGGCCAGATAGCACATGAAGTTTGGAACTAAATGCACAAACTACAATTAATGAGGGTCAGGTTAAATGTACAAAGTACATTTAAGAAATGATATCTTTTAAGCCTTACTCAGAGAGAAACACTGTCTGGCAATCAACCGTGTCAAGTTCACGCCATCCAATATTTTCCTGGAAGAAAATATATTGGATGGAAATTAGTTATAACAAGACCAATGTTATGCTTCTCATTCACCCATGTCTAGAGTCTTTATCATTAAATGCGCCCAACATTGTTGTACGCATAGTAAATTACATATGCATAAAATCAATTTATGGAAAAAAAATTTCATATCAAATGGAAGACACAAGACAATCATATATTCATTCTCATTTGATAAAAAAAAAAAATCTCTAACAAGAAGGAAGTAATGACTTACAGGAGGGCTGTTGTACGCCTCAAACGCAAACCCGGCCAAAACCACGGCCAGATTTATATCAAACGGAGGACGATCATCCTGAGCGTGAGACACGCTCCTGCCATTCTCGGACTGTAAAGGCACCATAGACTGGTTCGTCTCTGCTCTCACGATCCATCTCAGAATCCTAAACCGTTTCGAAACAGGAGAGATGGAAACTGGTGAGCTAAAGCTCCGTTGGGAGAAGTTCCGAGGGAGAGAGAGGGGGTTGAAAGGCAAGCCGGCGAGGAGCGTTGGTTGAGCACCGGTAGTGATCATGGAGGAGAGTGGAGAGTGGTGTCGTGTTTAGAATTCGGACCGTTGCTTGTGCGAGGAGAGGTGAAGTCTGAGGAGGGACCGAAATTTTAAAAAATAATATTAAAATAATATAATCCAATAAAATTAATATCAATTTAATCAGTTTAATATAAATAGTATCGTAAGATCGGAATCCTGGATTCCGAACGTTAGATCGGAATCCTGGATTCCGATCTAACGTTAGATCGGATTCTCGGATTCCGATCTAACGTTAGATCGGAATCTGGGATTCCGAACAGTGCTGTAACTGCTCAAATTTGCCTTTTTCATGGTTTTATTGTAATTCTATTATAAAAATTAATTTAATATATGAAATTTTAATATTAAATTAATATATTATGAAATTTTAGTAATATATTTTGAAGATAAGATATTAAATTAATATATTTTATTTTACTTCTATTATAAACATTAATTAAATATATAAAATTTTAATATTAAATTAATATATTATAAAATTTTAATATTAAATTAATATATTATAAACATTAATTAAATATATATTTTGAAGAATGTTAGTATAATATAATTCTATTTTATGAATAATATTTTAATATTTAAAGTTTTGATATTAATTTGATATGGATGGTTTTATTTTTAATATTAAAAATTTTCAATTATGTTAAATATTGTACATAATAAGTACATAATACTTTATGTAATAATTTATTTATGGCAATAATTATAATATAAACTTATAATTAAATATTAGATTTATTTCATTTAATTCATAATATTTATGTAATAATTTATTTTTATAGAACTTATTTATTTGTATGTGTTCACTTAGATCGTTTATATGTTCACTTTGTTTTATGTATATGTTCACCATTAGAAGAAGAATTGAATTTTGTAACCATAATATAGATTAGCACACTAAAATAAAAGAAAGGGAAAAATACATGAAAATCATAATATAATTTAGCACACTAAAATAAATGAACACACCAGGGTACTTAAAAACAAAGTAATAAATAAACTTAGAGATCTTGATCATCTACATGTTGCAGAATTTCCTCCCACCAGGGTTGATCTTCTTCCGCATTCATTTCTTGTTGATTACTGGCACCATGGTTGTCGGCGAGTTGAGCTGCTTCGTTCCAAAAAGCCTCATCATTTTCTTGTTGATTATTCGCAGCCGGGTTGTCTGCGAATTGAGCGGTTTCGTTCCAGAAAGCTGCCTCGGCTTCTTGTTGCTCAATCTCAGCCATTCTAGCCACTGCAATTTTGCGTTGTTCATCTCTCTTCTTGATCTTGATTAGGCTCTCCTTAATTTTTTTTCCAATTTTTTCTTGTTGCAACCTCCGGCTCTCTTCGGCGGCCTTTTCTTCCATTCTTCTCCTTTCGAACCATTGTTCTTTCACTCTGAATCTCTTTACAATTTCATCCCTCTCTTCTTGTTTCTTGTGTTCATCGTAGTGGTCACGCAAAATGGTATCTTTGAAATTGAAAACCTGACCACACTTTGTACAACTCACTGTGTGGTCTCCACGAAAATCGTATATGCTTTCGTAAACAATCATGGGTGTAGGATCTGGTTTCCACGGTTTGAGTTCCGGCATCGGTTCAGGTTCTGTGTAGTACTTTTTATAGAGTTCAGAGTTGCTCGACTCAGGTTTAGTAAGGTAATGTCGCAATCTCTCCCTGCGGTCTCTTTCTGGGCCACCATGAATGTGCCACTGATAATGGGTGTATAATGGCCACTCGCCACCATATTGCGAATGGATATTGTAGTCGAATTTGCGGTAACATTTATTACATATCGCATGATAATCTCCTTTTTCGATCTCATTTGGATTGGCAGGGGAATGTTTGTAATTTGGCAAGTACTCATGTCGAGTAGATGGCCATTCCCGCACTTCACTGTCGGAGGTATTTCCTTTCTCCATGGTAGTGAATGTTGAAGGAAGAAGGATTGAGTGGGTGTGACATATTTTTGCTGAGGAAAAATAATTTTATAGATCAGTTTAGACTTGCAATTATTTAAAATTAATAAATATAATGTGATATCTTTTCAGACTTTATCAGAATACGTTTGTCATTTTGCATAGCTTAGGTAGGCATCAGTATACTTTTCAGACTTTATCAGAATACGTTTGTCCTTTTTGCTTTGCTTAGGTAGGCATCAGTATAATTTTGGAGCTTTTATCAGAGCACGCCTGTCCTTTTGCAGTGCTTAGGTAGGCATCAGTATACTTTTGAGCTTTTATCAAAGCACGCCTGTCCTTTTGCAGTTCTTTTCCAGACTTTACCAGTTGCATGAATTTAATTAAAATATAATTATTAATTTACTTAAATTGAAAACAGTAAAAAAAAAAGAAAAAGTATTGATTTGATTGTGTGACTATCTTGGTCCTTTGTCAATTTTGTTTTGAACAAATGGTACGCCTAAAAATTTTAAAATGTAAGTTTAGGAAAATTCGTCCGCCAATTAACAGCTCAGTATTTTTGTTAGAATTTTTCAGAGCGTATTTCATATTTTTCTAGCGCCAAACTTTTCGAATCTAGAGCTGTTTTTTCATTTCAAAGTGTGACTATCTTGGTCCTTTGTCATTTTTGTTTTGAACAAATGGTACGCCTAAAAATTTTGAAATTTAAGTTTAGGAAAATTCGTCCGCCAATTAACAGCTCAGTATTTTTGTTAGAATTTTTCAGAGCGTATTTCATACTTTTCTAGCGCCAAACTTTTTGAATCTAGAGCTGTTTTTTCAGTTCAAAGTGTGACTATCTTGGTCCTTTGTCATTTTTGTTTTGAACAAATGGTACGCCTAAAAAATTTTGAAATTTAAGTTTACGGAAATTCGTCCGCCAATTAACAGCTCAGTATTTTTGTTAGAATTTTTCAGAGCGTATTTCATATTTTTCTAGCGCCAAACTTTTCGAATCTAGAGCTGTTGAATGTGTGATTATCTCCTATCTGCGTCCTCTGACCCAGGTCCCTGTGCCCACATATCACGCAGTTTCCCAAACTGTACTGCGTGAAGCTTCCTGCATTACATAAACATTACACACACATATATATATATATATATTGCAACATATCTCAAAATTTAAATTAAATTTTAGAACGTTTGTTACCTCCCAGCACGTCGATCAGTCGCCCTCTCTCTGAAGCAATCTAAAACATCCTCCATAGGAGTGTCCCGTGGCAATGCAAAGTCGGCTAGCTTCTGCACATCGTCGTAATCAGTACGACCGGTCACCGGTCGTCCAGTCGTAGGCAAGCCAAAAATGAAGGCGACATCCTGCAAATTTTATTTACATTTTTTATTAAACAACAAAAAAAATAATAAATAAATAAATAGCTACCAACAGAACTTGGAAAAAATAATACCTCAAGAGTAACGGTCATCTCGCCTACGCGGGGAAAGTGGAACGTGTGGGTCTCGGGCCTCCAGAACATGGCTAGACCCTGTATCATGGAACGATCCAATGGCATGTGACCTAACTCAACGAAATGAATAAGGCCCAATGTCACAAGACGCTGGTCCACCTCCTCGGTTCGTATCATTTTTGCCTTATGCATTTCGGGCGTCCACGCCTAAATAAGTTAAAAAACATATTATTTACTATATATACTATTCACTATGTACAAAAATTAACTACATAAATTAAAAAATTTTATTATTTCCTTAAACCATAAACCCTATATTTCCTATATATATAAATAAAAAAAAACTTACTCGTACGCCTCGAAGCTCAGACTGACTGAGATGCAGAAGCTGATCAGCAGGAAGAGGAACGGGGGGGGGGCAGCAGGGGGGGCAGATGAAGAAGCGCCAGGATCTCCTCCTGATGTAGATGCGCCAGGATCTCCTCCTGATGTAGATGCGCCAGGATCTCCTCGACGCCTGGTGGATCGACGTGGATCCTCTGGTATTCTTCTTCGCGGTGGCATTTCGACTGTTACTGCAATTAAAATTTAATAAAGTATAAAATCTATAAAAATTTCGGCAGCATCTCCCCTGTACCGGGAGAGTTTTCCAAAAAATCAGAACCCAATTAGAACCCAATTTCAACCCTATTTGAACCCAACCCAACCCAATCCAATTTCATTCCAATTTGAACCCAACCCAACCCAATTTGAATAAATCATTCAAATTTTACAATCATTGCATTTCACAAACCATTTCACAAGTATCAATGAATCAATAATTCAATTATTGCATTTCACAATTTTACAATCATTGCATTTCACAATTTTACAATCCATCAATCAATCTACAAGCAATTCACAAACATTTCTATTCAAACAATAATAAAATAAACATATAAAAAAGCTAACCTGGAGTAGAAAGGAATTGACTCTCTTCTAAACAATTTTTTACCTACATTTTTAATTAATACCATCAATTATTATCATTTTTCTAATTTTTCCCATATTTAATTATCAAAATCTTAATTATTAAAAGCAAAAAAAAATAAAAAAATTAAATTAATTACACATAAATTTCCATATGACTTTTTCTTATTTTTCGGTATTTTTAAAATAATTTTACAATTTATTATCTATTTTTGTAATTAATTAAGTAGTGAATAAACAAATAAAAAGACAAAAAATATATCCAATATAATTAATAAATTACATACAAATTTTTTCTGATTTTTTTCTGATTTTTTCAGATTTTTTTAATATTTTTCCAATATTTTTCTATTTTTTTATTTAATTAACTAAATTATAAACTAATAAACTAAATAAATAAATAATTAAATTAATAAAAAAAAATTACTGTTCTCGTCGAATTGCGTCCGAGAGAGCGAGAGCGGCAGCGAAATCAGATCGGAAACCCCATATATATATAAAGGTTAGATCGGATTCCTGGATTCCGATCTAACGTTAGATCGGAATCCGAGAATCCGATCTAACGTTAGATCGGAATCCAGGAATCCGATCTAACGTTCGGAATCCAGGATTCCGATCTTACGATACTATTTATATTAAACTGATTAAATTGATATTAATTTTATTAGATTATATTATTTTAATATTATTTTTTAAAATTTCGGGAGGAGGGATAAGGAGACTGACGAGAAGGTTCTACTTTTCCCGGGCTAAAGCGGGAGGTTTCTGGATGGGCCTCCCCTGCACCCACAGTCCAACGAAGAATCGTAGAGAAACGGACGAGGAAGGCCGGCCCAACAAAGAATTGTAGAGATACGGACGAGGTAGAGGCCCAGTTTCTTCTCCACGTGCCATCATGTCAGTAGGGCTGAAAACGGTCACCGTTTCGACCGTTCTTTCGTTTCGTCCAAAATAAAATGAAATGGTTAAAAATTTTGGTTGTATTTCAAAAAATGAAACAGTTAACGAAAGTTTGAAATGGTTTTGTTCATGTGTATTTTCGTAGTATCGAATGGGTAGCCAATTTCGTTTTAAAACGAAACGGTTAACGAAATCGACCGTTTCTGTGGTCGTTTTAGACGACCAAAAGTTTGAAATGGTTTCGTTTAAGACGTTTCAACCATTATTTCGTTTGTTTTGTCTGAAACGAAACAGCTAAGGAATATGGTTGCGTTTCAAAAACGAAACAATAAAATGGTTTCGTCCATGTGTAAATCACGAAAATTTCGTCGAAGGTTAACGAAAATAGTGGTTAGTTTCGTCAACGAAATGAAACGGTTAACGAAACATCCTAGCTTCGTTACCGTACCGACCGTTTTGTAGCCCTAATCACGTGTCATCGTGTCTGTATTTGTTCATTTTATTTACTTATGCTTCAATTTTTTTTACTTATATGTTCACTTTATTTAATTATGAGTTTAATTTTATTTTTGTATTGTTGTTCAGATTTTTATATGCATATTCAACAAATATTTGTTTGTATGTGTTCACTTTGATTATTTAAATAATTATTTTGTCTATTTTATATGTTCACTTTGTTCAAACGATAACAAAACTACAAACTGCAGTTATCATTTTTTATTTGGAGAATGTGTCTGTTGTGCAGAGTCACATGAGAAAGTTAATATAAAAGAAAAAAAAAATCAATTATTAATAATTGGTATTCACATAGGTTCCGTTTAGATGGAAGCAAGAATAAGAGAATAGCTTCTTTCTACTCTCAAATTTATTATAAACAATCCAAATTCTTCATAAAGTTACACACTTTCCAATACTTTTTTTCTTATTCCTCTTATCCTCACACCATCCAAACGGAGAGCTCAAAATCGATTCAAAATTTAAATCATTTCGTGCTTGATAGAATTGAACGGTGGCAACACTATCGGCCTTAATTTTGTTCCTCTTTTGTGGAAAAAAGGACATCAGCAATCTTATTATTATGTTTTAAGAACTTAAGTAGCAAAATAAAATGTAATATTTCATTGGTTCCGTTTGGATAAAATGTGGAAAGAAGAAAAAAGGAAGAAGTGTAAAAAAATATTGGGAAGTGTGTAACTTTGTGAAGAGTTTGAATTGTTTATAATAAATTTATTTTCTTATTCTCTTCTTCTCTTCTTCCCAAATAAAATCCAAACGGAGCCATTAAGAAATTCCTCATCCACTCGAAAGAGATTTTTGCAATTGATAATCTTTTGCCGCGTGTAGATATGGATGACCGTAACTATCTTAGACAGATGAGACGACTGCCACGTGGACAAGTTCCAATCCTTGATCCTTTATGCAAGGCAAGTACACTGTTAGTGAATTGCAATCTTACCGTATCGTGGTGTGTCGTGGCAAACACGGATGTGTTTAGCATCGTGTCGTGTCGTGTTGACACGGCTTATACATGCAACCGTGTCGTGTCGTGTCGTGTTGAGTGGAGGGAAAGGCCGACACAACACGGAAATTGATACGACATAGTTGGAAACCGTGTTGACACGCCACTATAAAGTTGTGTCAACCGTGTCGAATCGTGTTAAAAATTTATTTATTTATTTATTTAAAAATAGTTAAATATATTTTAAAATTAGAGATAAAATGATAAAAAATTATATTAAATTTTATAAATCTGTTATATAGTCGATAAAAAATAATATCATAATAATTCATGATGATACAATATAATAATTAATTAACTAGATAATAAATTACTAATTACATAATATTAATTAGTTGGAAATTTTTAATTATAGTTTCTGTATTATATTTTTATCCTTAAAATTCAAATCATTCTTTGTTTTTATAATATATTAATATTTTTATAATATTTTTTTAATTTTAAGTTTTAAAATAAAATAAAATCTTGTTGTGTCGTGTTGTAACCGTGTCGTGTCAAATCGTGTCGTATTGAATCGTGTCGTGTCAAATCTTGTCAATTTTCTAAAAATGTCAACACGACACAATTTTGACACGACACACCAACACAGTTGTGTCGTGTTGAATCCGTACACGTGGCGTGTCGTGTCGTGTCAACACGGGTCCGTGTCGTGGCAACATGGTTAACACGACACGATTTATAATTCACTATACACTGTACTCAATGTCGTTTATGCAAGTGTCATGCCTCATTGGCAACTTGGCAAGGTCTAGAACTCACAAATCTTTTCCAAACAATTCTTGATTACGTGGTATACAAGAGAAGTTTACTCTGTACTTATTTCAGGACATCAATAAAATCAGAGTAAGAAAAAAAGTTTACTCTATTTTCTTCTAAATTTGTACAATCCAAATTGGAGTGTAAGAATTTACTCTACTTTCCCAATCCTTCTATTTCCTTCCATTCTTTTACTAAAAAACTCTGGAGCACAGCCTAAGAAAAAGGTGGACCCTACTCGAAAAATAGTCCTCGGGCCTCTCAAAATTGCGCCCCCAACTTCGCCCCCTCTTTCCATGGAGGAAAGACGTCTGCGAGAGGGGCGAACTAGGCCTGTCTAACGTAGACAACGGTGGCGAAACACCCTTGTTTCGTCAACCGTTTCGTTTCGACGACGAAATTGATTTCTGTTTCGTTAATCGTTTCGTAGGGCCGAAAATGTGCGAAACGGTTAAAATTTACGTAAATTACACTGTGACGAAACTATTTGCTGTTTCGTTGATCGTTTCGCTATACCAGACGAAACCAGATTTCTTTTCGCAAATCGTTTCGTTGAAGGCGAAACGAACGGAATTACGCAAATTTTTTTTCGTTTTGCAGGCCTAGGGCGAACCATCCTGAGGCATCACCAAATGCCCATAGCCTCACGGCCACATTAGATCCAGGATACCCCAAACGTATTTACTATAAATAGGCACCCCTACTATGAGAGATGAAGTTAGACTTTCTATATTCATTTCTACTAACACTTTCTTGTACTCAAATTATCAAAAGATTAATAAAAAATTATAGTTTCTATTGTCTTGTTCATCTCTTTCTTATCGAAAAACCTTAAAGAGTTAGATTTAGAGTTATCACATACATATCCTATTATCTCAGATCCAGATAGAATTTTTTTTTTAAAAAAAATCAAGTTTTCAAACATATAAGATAATTAATAATGTTTCAAAGATCCAATAATATGTAGTTTTCTTTATTTGTTTTTCTGAACTTCTATGCGAACTATTATTTTATTTTCAATTGTACGGATAATTATATATGTTTAAAAAGAAAAAAAAATGTTCAT
The DNA here is from genome assembly GCA_028095005.1 of Rhynchospora pubera. Taxonomy (NCBI): domain Eukaryota; kingdom Viridiplantae; phylum Streptophyta; class Magnoliopsida; order Poales; family Cyperaceae; genus Rhynchospora; species Rhynchospora pubera. Next base: position 329,953,600 of record CM051460.1, read on the forward strand.
CAAATTTTTCTGGATGTTATAATTTTGTTATGAAATTATCTCATTTAAAAGAAATTAATTTTTTCAATAGATAAGATAAAGATAAGATAAGATGGTGTTAAGATAAAGATAAGATTTTGGAAAACAACCAAATGTTTGTTAACATGCGATAAGATAAAGATGACCCCAGATAAGATAATTAATCATTTTATAGCAGTTATCTTCTCTTTTTATGGCGAAATTCAGGAAATAAAAATTATAATAATGATAAACTTTAGATAAGATAAAATGTCAATTGGTAGGGTAGGGTATGGTAGAGACATTTTCGTTACCCGTATCCGTTAAAATTTGTTTTATCCATATCCTACCAGTACCCGTTAAAAATTGACTTATTCGTACCCTACCCTTACCTGTTATGAATTAAAAATAAGAGTAGGGTAACGATAGAAAATAAATAATGATGATAATGATAATTCAATAAAAAAATGTACAATATAGATAAATAAATAATATCAAATAAATGTAGTATTAAAGTGAAACATTGAATAATACTTTAAATATAATAAAATCATATAATATCTTCTCATATAAATTATCACAACAATATATATAACTAATTAATAATTGAATGTTTTAAATTGAAGAATCAATACTTACTCATCATCATGAATTAGAAATTATTAATATAGTATATTGTCTTAGTTAAATCTATCAATCTATTGCCTTCTAGTTGTTAACATATTAATTAGATATTATAATCATATATTTTTTCCATTAAAGATTGTAAATTATATATTATATATATAATAGTATGGGTAAGTAACGGTTATGAAATAGCGTTACCCTTATCCTTACTCAAGAAATTAACGAATTTTTTTTTATCCATACTCATACCCGATAACTCAACGAAAATAAAACCTTACACATATTTGTCTTATCAAATACGATACAAATAGGGTAAACGATTAAAAGGATACCGCTGATAGTCCTAGATTTAAAGACGACATAAATATCATATTAAAAATTGCAGGCATGGATACTACGTACTCACAAAAATGGTGGAAGAATAAAAGTATGTTTTTTCCCTTCAATTTCAAATGTGAAAGGTGAATTAAATAGTAATATATTCTTTTATTTAGTTTTTCTGAATGAAGAAGTGAAGAATAGAGTAAGAGTTAGTTACGTAACCCATTTGTTTTTAGCATTGTTGTTTGATATAGTAATGGAGTATTTGTTTATTAGATGAAGTAGTTTTGAATTTTTTTCTTTTGAAGATATGTAGCGCTAAATAATGTAGTGCAGAAATGATATTAAATTAAATATCGAAACTATATTTGGAAAACCAAAGTATCTTAATTTATAGAATATGATTTAAACCAAGTTTGATCTTTATGTTACGACAAGTTTCATAAGCTCAACCTCGGGACTTTGACATGATCAAGGTTTCCAAATTTTATGAGTTCCAAAAATGATTAAAAACCATGTTCAAGTTTCATCGCGTGAGAGCGAAAACTATAGGTAGAAATGAGTTCAGATGGTGAAAAATGAGAAGAGGACTTCAATGATTGGCTTTCATCACTAATTAAAAATCAGGCAACTTTTATTTTTTTTTAAAAAATTAATATACAACTAATCTATAAAATTTCCAAATATCTATATTACATTTTATTTTTAAATTTTTGCAATCACTAATATTCCTTTTTAATAAACCTTCAAATTAATCGACTTGGGAAGAACAACTACGGATCCAAATACTAGATAATCCAGGCACTTGCCGTTTTTGAAAAATTAAGGACCCGGATAGTAGGATTTGATAGGTGCTCAGGTTTTAAAAAAATTATAGTGTCTAGACTAAGATTCAGAAAATATTGGCATGCTTAAAAATAATGTGTTGTTTTAACATTTTTTGTGTTTTTTTGGTGATGGATAGAAAAGTAAAGATCATGAAGAAAAATTGATTAGATTTATTAAAAAGATGATGTATTTTATAATAGAGAAAATAAGCCCTATACCCTTGTAATCTAAGCTAATTAGAAATATCCCCTCTAATTTTTTAAATTGAAAATATCCCCTCCTAATCACACTTACAATAGGAATTTACCCTTTTGACTATTTTTCAGAATATCTAAAATCTGCAAATCAAAATTTTATAATCATGGACGAAAATGCCCTCAAGACTGGTGACGTTTGATCTTCTAAAGATTTCCTACCTAATTTCTTCCTCTGATATAAGAAAAGATATGATATTCTTTGATCAAGAAACAATACCTCCTAACACTTCGTAGGTCGTACCCAAATCTTCTCGTCACTAGTAATACACAGTTTCAAATTAAACAATTTATACATTCGTGGATTATAGGATTTATAGCTTTTATTGAGTTGAGTTTCTTGGTCAATGCTCGCATGATTGATGCTCACTGGAGACTCCACAACTAGCTTTTATTTTTTGAGTTATTCGGAAACTCAAAGTTTAGTATCTTATTAGGTGAGTTTGGATCGTTGAAAGAAAAAAAAAGAAGAAAAAAAATTATAAACAATCCAAACTCTTCACAAAGTTACACACTTTCCAATATTTTTTTCTTCTTTCCACACCTATCCAAACGGAGCCATTGTGTTTTTCTTCTTTGTTTTATCCTTTTGATTCCAACAACATTTTCGTGTGTGTTTATATTTGTTCAGCTTTTAGGAATTTTACTAGCACGAGTGCACGACATTTGAGTGTATATGTTTGGATCAGGCATTTATGCAAATTTATTTAAATTACGAGCACGACACTGGTGTCAGAAAATCCTTTTTGAGAATTTTCCAAATCAAACAAGATTTTCCATGTGATTCTCCTTGACATGCTTAATCTTTATGCACAAACCTTTGCTACTAGCGATTGAATACAAAGAATAGTTGATCAGGGTTGGCTGGGTTGCTTCAATGGTACTAAGCACATTTGAAGAGGTGCCAAGCGAACGAGTCAGAAAATGTTGCATGTTTTTTTTTTATTTGAGAGGAATTAAAGAAATCAGGCCAGAAATTATGGGAAGATAAATAGCAAGATATGGCTTGGGCATTTTCGTCCATGACTCTAAAAATTAAATTTTCAAATCTTAAATATTATTAGAGACAATGAAAATGATAAATTTCTATTGCAATTAATTATAATTAGGAGGAGATATTTCCAATTTCAAAAATTAGAGAGAATATTTCCAATTAGCTAAGATTAAGATTACAAGAGGGTATACGTTTGATTTTTCATTTGTAATATTTTCAATTATATGTTTAGAATGACTTTGTTTATTAAATTTATTATTTATTTTATTTTTTAAATTTTAATATACTATAATTGCGTCTGATGGAAAATTTTTCTAGATCAGGGTTCAACGATTAATGTCACGAATAGGGGTGAAAACGACGATTGTTTTAACCGTTCTTTCGTTTCGTTTCGTCCAAAATGAAATAAAACGGTTAAAGATTTTGGTTGTATTTAAAAAACGAAACGGTTAACGCAACACGTAGTCAATTTCATCCATGTGTATTTTCGTAATTTCGATCGTTTCATTTTGAACGAAACAGTTAATGTAAATACGTATTCCGTTTCGTATCAAAACGAAGCAACGCGGTCAGAACTGCGGTTGCATTACTTTAAATGTGGCCAAGCCATGCCACGATTATGGGCTGGTGGACCATGTGGGCCATGAGGGCCAGCAACATGCCGACGTGTTGGTAAAAGGTAGCATGTGTTGGCGTGTTGAGTGGCCTCAGAAAACCAGACGTGATTACTTACGTTCTCCGATTTTTCTAGGACACGTGTCAACGAGAGCGCCACGTAATGCGGCTCACCAGATCTTTTGCAGTTTTGCTGCAGAAGTGCGGATAATATAATAGTACCAAAATCTGTTTCGCCAATACGGCAATACCCATGTGACCGCTTTAATAAATGTTTTTAATACCGTACCGGATGTCAAACCGGCGAAGCAAAGGATATAGGATTTTACCGGTTTATCGGTTGTACCGGTTTCAAAAACCGGATGACGTCATATAATTATCTAAAATATAAAAAAATATATTAAACACACAAACATATATATAAAAATAAAAAATGCACATAATCCCTAAACTATAATGGTGTTCAAATTAAAAGTACAATATTTTTACGTTATGGAAAGTTAAATTTTATTGCTACCTAATATGTGCTTGCCCCATGAAATGTACTTGTAATCGATTAAAGTATATACAGTCCTTTTAGCTACTTCTTTACCAAAAACAAAAAAAAAAAATTTGAAAAGGAGAAGGGACGTACAGAAAGGAGGGTAGATGCTACTAGGCTAGAGGAACTTGAGCGAAGGGACAACTGGACAAGGGAGGGTAGAGGCCAGGGCTAGAGGCTATAGGGGGAAAAAAAGGTTAGAAAGAAATTGCATCAAATATTTCTCGTCTTCTAGCGAAATTGGAAATAAAGTAAACAATTCTTTTCTTGAGAAGACAAAAGGCAGGAGAGAGCCTACCGAAAAGGGAAATGAAGTCAGCAAATCGATGAGAGCGGAATAGCGGATACAGCGATTTTTCCTAATTTTCCGGTTTTTGACCGGTTTTTTTCGATTTTTGACCAACGGATTTTATTGATATTACCCTACCGGATTGTGACCCGGTACCCGGTTTTACCGGAAATTTCCGGTACCCGGTAGGGTATTAAAAACATTGAGTTTAATTAAACCAGAAGAAAAATGAATATTAGATTAATATACTTTAAAGGGAAAATTTTTTCTGTACCCCTCAAAACTGAGGAAATACAGGATTTACCCTCCGAAAGTTCAAACTCCTTATTATGCCCTTTCGAATTTGGGACGCCTTCTCTATTTGCCCCTCTCCTATATTTTTTAATATAAATAAAATTAAAATAATAAAACTGAAAATTTCAGACACTTTTACCCTTGTTCTAATCCAAACCCATTCGCTGAACAAGTCGATTCAGACACGAAGGAACTCCCAGACCCGTATCTTCGCTTCAACCTTTCTCATCTCCTCTCGCACACAGAAGAAACCCTATATCGAATCCAAACACATAAACAATCTCTCGTACCTAAGGTGATATAGCAACCATGTTGTTCTTCAGTTGGTTAGTCTCAAAAGTTCCAAGCAATTTACGAGACTTGCCATCCCATACTTTAATCTCACTCTCTGCAGCAGATATTAAATTTACCATTAAGTCTTTAATTAAAAAGGCCTTTAATGGTATGGGTCTGGATCGAGTGTAGACAGTGCCGACGCCGACCCATCATACCCTGTCTCGATCGACCAACCACAATTTCGCAAAGAAGGTCGATTTTGCCACATGGGCATCAGAGAATTCGGCCAAATAGGCTGCTCATAAGATACACAACCCTCAAATCTCTTGGTCTAATGTTGCTCCAGTTTGACCCCTTGGCCCCTCGGTGCCATACTCCTCTTTCAAATAAGAGAAATGGATTGTGGTGTCAGTTTCGTCAGCTCGTACTGATGCTTTGAGAGCTTTGACGTGGATCAAATGGTGGCAATTGCTGGCTGTTGGGAATTCAGAAACACCAATTGATTGGTTGCTTAAAGGTGCGATCTATATGTCCCTGGAGCAGCAAGCACTGGAGAGGAGAAAGGTTTAAGAGAAGATATGGGTCTCGATCGAATTCCTTCGTGTGTCTGAATCGACTTGTTCATCAAATGGATTTGGATTAGAACAAGGGTAAAAAGGTCTGAAATTTTCAGTTTTATTATTTTAATCTTATTTATATTAGAAAAATATGGGAAGGGGCAAATACAGAAGACGTCCCAAATTCGGAGGGGCATAATAAGGAGTTTGAACTTTCGGGGGGTAAATTCTGTATTTCCTCAGTTTTGAGGGGTACAGAAAAAATTTTCCCTACTTTAAATGTACATTTTTCTATTTCCTCCCTTGAACTATAAAATACTAGAAGAAAATCAGCAGCGATCTTAGTTTGATACTATTATAATATATTTTATAGGATAAATAATTAAAAGAAAATGTATATTAGATTAATATACAATTTAGGTGAAAATTAAAAAAGAAACATTAGTCAATTATCGAAATGCCTATCAGTAGGTGCTTAAATAAAGTTACGCAAATATATATTGAGAAATATCAAATTTGTTTATGCCGAAAATTCACGTGAGGATTGAGGAAGTTCAAAAGAGAAGGTTTATTTAATTGAACACGCTATCAAAGTTCAACTATCCTCAAAGGAAATTCATGGTGGATGTTTTTGCTTACGTTATCCAAAATATCTAAAATTGGTCGCTTTTATCTGGGAGTGGATTTGCTTTTACTGTTACCTCAAATTAATAGGGATACTAACGACTCTGGACCGTCCGATCTATCCGATTAGGTTTGCAATACAAATTCAGTACTGTAAAGCTGGGCCGTTTAGTTTATAATCAACGGACAGATGTGGACGGAAGGACAAAGTTGAACATTTGCAATAGGAGAGGTTGGGAGGTGCGAAGAAATGGGTTACACTGGAAGGTTCTGGTGTAACCGCAAGATAGGGTGTGTGTGAACAAGTGAAGATACACAGAACAGCGCCACGTGACCATGCACCGACCAATCCGTTTACCCAAAGGACAAAGCAAAACATATCAATTTTTTTTTTTTTTTTTTGATATGATATCAGTTTCACAGTTTCACGCTCGAAACAAGCGAGCCTCTCCAGTCTCCAGTCCTTACTCCTTTCCAACAAATCAGACCCTCACTCCACTATCGTCTCTCCCCACCGTTAATTGACCGCCACGCGTCCATTGACACGCGTCACCATTAGAATAACTTCCTTTTCGAAATGTCCAATGACGTGTGGGTGCCACCGTACATAGAAAGAAGCGGGGCCCAGATGTCATTGATACAGTTCTCATAGACCGGTTTTTGATTGAAATTGCTTTGTCTTCTTCCCCTTGTTTCCTTATATAAACGCCTCCTCCGATTTGAGGAATGAAGTTACTTGAAGAAGCGAGAAGAAAAAGAAATCAGGAGCACTTAGTTGAGAGAAAAATAAAAAAAGAAGTACCAGAGAACGCGAATTAAGAGAAATTGAAAGAAGAAATGGCGTTGAACCTTCCTCAGAAGATCGGCGCTCTCACTACCATAACACCAGGCGATCAAGTGGGGGCCACCGTGCCGAAGCCATCGATTGCACCGATGCCTGTTGCAAATCTGAGGTGTGCAATCCGCGCCTCAGGAGAGACGGAGGCATTGATGCCGCCTCTCAGCCCGTGCCGGTCCCCGATCCGCACCGATCTGGCGGTTGCTTGCCGTGCATTAACGACGGATCTCACCGCCGAGACTTCTCCCGATGTGCAAGAGCAGAAGCATCTGTTGGAGGTACCGAAGGGAGAAGGTGTGCCGGTGTATGTGATGCTTCCCCTCGACACGGTGAAGCCCGATGGATCGCTTAACCGCAAGAAGGCGATGTATGCCAGTTTGATGGGGCTGAAGAAGGCTGGAGTCGAAGGTGTCATGGTGGATGTCTGGTGGGGCCTTGTGGAGAAAGATGCGCCTACGGTGTATAACTGGAATGGGTACACCGAGCTCATGGAGATGGCAAAGCAGGTGGGGCTCAAGGTCCAGGCAGTTATGTCCTTCCACCAGTGTGGAGGCAACGTTGGCGATTCTGTTACGTGAGTATTTTCTCTTTTGCTACTCTGATTAATTAAATTTCTATTTTGTTACGTCTTATTTTAGATATTTTGGCAGTATTTATTTTAGAGGATAAAACGAATATTCTTGTTTTTTGTTAAAACTTAAAAGCATGTAATATTAGCCGTGAAACTATATATGTAGTGGATCTTCTGGACTTCATTTTATCTCATTTGTTTTATTGGTTGCACCAAAATTTAATTTCTCTTCACATCTCTTTTTAAAATTGCAAATGGGCCTTATTTTGTGGCGGTGAACATGACTGATCACATGACCCGACCCATCCTCTACTGTCCTTTTTAAGTGTCAAAAGAAACCTTTGAGCTTTGAATGCTCCAAGACTTCACTGAGAATTTTTATAGTATTTCTTTTATGAAAGATACACGTCATATTCATGAAACTCGTTATTTAAAGATTGGTTTTTGTGGCTTTTGCAGAATACCCTTGCCAAGATGGGCTGTGGAGGAGATGGAGAAAGATCCCGACTTGTGTTACAGTGACCAGTGGGGCCGTCGGAACTATGAATATGTATCTCTAGGCTGTGACACACTCCCTGTGCTCAAGGGACGTTCCCCTGTTCAGTGCTATGCTGATTTCATGAGGGCATTCAGAGATCAGTTTGCATCCTACCTTGGCAACACTATAATTGTAAGTTCTTAATAACATTAAATTCAACAAAATTTTATGTATATGTTGTTACTTGTTGGTTAAATAAAGGTACCAATTAAGGCCCTGATCAAAATAAAGTTTACGTGGGATTTCATTTCAATTGAATGGATTTCATAGGATTTCGTTGGATCTAATTACATGGGAATTCCATCTAAATTACACCAAATCTCTTCATTTTGATCAAGAATTTTTCAGCGAAATGAAATGAAATCCCACGTTAATAAAATGAGATTCTGATCAGGGCCTAAATGTGTTTCTGCAATTGAGTCGTTAATTTTTTTTTTTTTTTTTTTTTTTTTTTTTTACCTTTGATTGGTAGGAAATACAAGTTGGTATGGGTCCTGCAGGAGAGCTGAGGTATCCTTCATATCCAGAATTGGATGGTACTTGGAAATTTCCGGGTATTGGAGCTTTCCAATGCTATGACAAGGTGAGTGCAAAAATTTATTCTCGAGTAATTTTAGAGAAATTATTTGGGGCCAGAAATTTTGAATTAGAACACTGGAACACCCCTAAAGGGTGGGTAGTTTTGTGAAAGTTGATTGCCAGGTAGTTCCATACTGATGGTGTGGGGATGATTATGCTGACGACTGAAAGATATTTTCCTTATTCATTTGAGATCATTTACTTTATCATTTACATGGTCTAGTAGATGCAGAATTCAGTTGAAGCCGCAAGTTTTATTATAATGTGCCTTGAAGTTCCATTAAATTTTTAAAGATGTGTAAGCCTTTTAAGGATGATCGCGATGTAGTTCCGCACTCGTAGTCTGCGAACGTTAAATTGCATAGGAGTTTTAAATGGAAGGTTAACCAGATAATCAACTATAAAACAATGGAAGTTCTGTTCGTTTGCAAAATTTTATTTTAGTTGAGGTACTATTTGAATTGACGAATTATCTGACATGTCGTGTCATTTGAATTTGCAGTACATGCGGAGCAGCCTGCAGGCAGCGGCCCTAGCAGCTGGCAAACCTGAGTGGGGTCACAGCGGTCCCACTGATGCTGGTGGCTACAACAACTGGCCAGAGGACACAGCCTTCTTCCGCAAAGAAGGTGGTGGCTGGAATGGGCCATATGGGGAGTTCTTCCTCTCATGGTACTCTCAGATGCTGCTTGACCATGGCGAGCGCATTGTCTCTGCCGCTTCCTCTATTTTCTCGGACTGCCCAGGGGTTAAAATTTCTGTCAAGGTTGCCGGTATACATTGGCACTACGGGACAAGATCCCATGCTGCTGAGCTTACTGCTGGATACTATAACACCAGGTTCCGAGATGGATATTTGCCCATTTCAAGGATGTTGGCACGGCATGGAGCTGTGTTCAACTTCACCTGCCTGGAAATGAGGGATTGTGAGCAGCCAGCAGATGCTTGTTGTCGCCCCGAGGCATTGGTTAAGCAAGTCGCATCTGCAGCTAAGGAGGCTGGCGTTAGACTTGCTGGAGAAAATGCACTGCCAAGGTAGATTTTTATTTCTGTGAATTCTTTTTAATAGTTGGTCTGAAAGAAATAGTAGAAAATAATGAATGATAAAATAAACAATACAATATAATGTTCTTTCTACACTATTGTAGGTATGATGAGACAGCGCATGAACAGGTGCTGAATGCAGCGACTAGCGGCGATGCTGATGACAAGATGGTGGCGTTCACATATCTGCGCCTGAATCCTGAGCTGTTTAAATACGAAAACTGGAAGAAGTTCGTGGCTTTCGTTGAACAAATGAGGAAAGGGAAGGCACAAAGCAGGGAGGTGGTAGAGAGGGAGGCTGAGCTGTTTGTACAAGCAACCAGCCCCCTCGTCCAAGAAGCTGGCGTCGCTCTCATGAGTGCATGATGCATCGGAGCAGATGCAGTTTGTAGAATGTAGCAGGACATTTTAATGTTGAAAAAGCGGGATGTTTTTGTATGCCCGCTAGCTATTGGTGTGTTTGTGGGTAAAAGTTGGAAAGGGGGCCAAATATTGGTTTTGATTTTGTCAATACCTTGTTTGTATTTAACATGCCTAATTGTTCCTTCTTTCCATTGGTGGATAACTTATTTATGAAACAATATAAAGAGATCGGAATTTAGAAAAAATGATTGCTGAAATTGTGTGTTTCTGTTTTCATTCTCTCTTATTTTTATTTTAGCCTTTTAGAATATTACAACCAATTATCCTAGTTGATATTGTGTGTCAGTATGTGTTTGAACGTAGTATGTTCGTTATTGGCTAACAATTTAACATAGGAAACATTAGAAATTTCTTGATAATATTCAAAATATGTTCAAGCTCTAGTCACAATAATCATTCCTCTTTAGAAAAAAAATCTAATCAATCTATCCATGAAAGAATTTTTAATTTTTATAAAATCTCCAAATACACGAGTACTCATAAAAATTTGTCAAGTACAATTCTTTTGGAGCAAGCCTAAAGTTTATTGGAGTCGTGTTTTCCAAAGAGAGAGAAGGAAAAGAGAAAATAAGGAAAGAAAACACTAACGAATACAATGTTTTTAAGCTGAAAGCCTGAAACTCAACCTCCCCCTGAGAGCGGGCATGGAATAGGACAAGTATGGCACAGAGACAGTCATCTGCTGCACCCATCCTGTGCTTAAGGGTTATTTAATCAGGACCACATATATAACTGTCTGAAAAATGCTTTCTTATCCTTTTAATTGTGAAAGTAGTTATTATTGTTGTGTATAAGTGTGAAGCCAAACTAAATGGGCTCGGCCCATTTGGCTCACACGGAAATGAGATGGAGTAAAAGGATGGGTTACGGAGAAAGAGAGAGAGAGTCTATCCGTGCGCATCATTTTAAGAGGAGGATCAATCTCCTTGAAGCTCTCTTTGTCTCCAAGCTAGCTATTTAGGGTTTGCTATTTCTCTTGTATCTCTTGTCAATTCCACCTCAAATTGTGAGTGAGAGTATGAGTGAGAGAGAGAGGAAGGTTGATAGCTTGATGATCTCCATGTACTTGTAAGAAATTCTTGATTTAGTGGATTTGCACCGATCGCTCCCGTGGTTTTTCCCTTTCGGGTTTCCACGTAAAATCTTGTGTCTCTACTTTATTTTCTTGTGCTTGATTGTGCTATTGTTGTTTGATTCTCAAGTGGTACCATTATAGTCTTTGTTCTTGCGGGTTTGTTTTATGCCCGTCACGTGTTTGTCGAAATTACTACCTCCTTGTTTACTTGGCTTCCGCTGTGCCTAGGCATCTGAGAGCGTGTCCCAACAACTGGTATCAGAGCGTGTTGGCTCGTTGGTGTCAAGAATAGGAGTTTGAGACTTGGATTGGTGTAGGTCTAAGTTCTTGTGTATTTCGGTGATTACACGTGTAGTAGTGATAGAATGAAAAAGGCTATGGAATTTGAGAAGTTAAATGATAGCAATTGGCCAATTTTGAAAATGTTAATGCAAGATTACTTGGTGGTAAGGGATTTGGATTTACCATTGATGGGACCGGGTGCACAACCTATTCATATGGAGGATCATGAATGGGAGTTGTTAGATCAGAAGTGTTTGGCGGCTATAAGGCCGTGTATTTCACCATCTATCTTGTTTGATGTCTACCAATGTAAGACTGCTCATGAGCTTTGGACCACATTAGAGCGATCATATGAGCAACCTTCGGATGTAAACAAGATGCATGCTATGAAGCGGTTATTTCTCTTGAAAATGAATGATGACATTTCAATGAGAACGCATGTAAGTGAGTTCAACTCAATTGCGGCTCAATTGAAGTCCTTGAAGGTAAACCTTGATGAGGAGGTTTTATGCTTGTTACTTTTGAGCTCTTTGCCTACAAGTTGGGATACTCTTGTGACTACCGTTGCAAACATAATGGGCAACCAATTCAAATTGAGTGATGTTGTTGCTTCATTGATGAATGAGAAAACTAGAAAGGCAACTACCCAATTGGAAACCGGGCCTAGTGAGGCATTGACGGTTGATAGGGGACAGCCGGTGACTAGGGGCAATTCCTCGGGCAAGAAAGGTGGTTCTCAAGGCAAAGGAAGATCAAAGTCTAAAGGCCGAAAATTTTCTTGTTGGCATTGCAAGAATGAAGGGCACTTGAAGAGAGATTGTCCTCTCTTGAAAGGCAAGCAAAAAGAGAAGAAGCAAGATGGTGAAGCAAGTATAGTTTCCGATGAGATTGGAGATGCGGTGACTCTAAGTGTGACAAGTTCCGAGAAGGAGAACATGGATGTTTGGGTATTGGATTCGGGTGCATCATTCCACATATGCTCGGATCGTTCTTATTTTGTCAACTACAAGGATGTAGATGGTGGGAATGTCTATCTTGGTGATAGTCGGCCATGCAAGATTCTTGGAGTTGGTGATGTTGAGCTTGAGCAAGCCAATGGAAGGCGATGTAAGTTGAGCAATGTGAGGTATGTTCCCAAGATAACCAAGAATCTTATCTCGGTGGGTCAACTTGATGATGACGGATTTGTTGTATCTTTTGGTGAGGGATCATGGAAAGTGTCAAAGGGTTGCATGACATTGATGAAGGGACACAAAGATGGGAGTTTGTACACTCTTCATGGAGCGCCTCGAAAGGGTGTTGTTGCTATGGCAAGTGAGCATGGTGATATGCACATGTGGCACAACCGCCTTTGTCATCTTAGTGAAAGAGGTATGAAAGTGTTACAAAGTGAAAATTATATTCCTTCTTTTGATTGTTCATCTCTTGAATTTTGTGTTTATTGTGTAATGGGAAAATAAAAGAGAGTGAATTTTAAGAGGAATGAGTCCCATAGAAAGATGAAACCATTGGAATTGGTTTATTCCGATGTGTGTGGTCCATTTAATGTCAAATCCCTTGGTGGTGCTAGTTATTTTGTTACTTTCTTAGATGACTTTTCTAGGAAAAGTTGGATTTATCCCTTGTCCTCAAAAGATCAAGTTCTTGAAACCTTTAAGAACTTTAAATCTCGTGTTGAAAAGGAGAGTGAAAAATCCATTAAGTGTTTACAAACCGATAATGGTGGTGAATTTTGCTCTAATGATTTTGACAATTTTTTGTGCGAGAAATGGCATTCGGAGAGTGAAGACGGTTCCAAACACTCCACAAGAAAATGGGATCATTGAGAGGATGAACCGGACCATTGTGGAGAGGATTAGAAGTATGTTGTCTCACTCGGGTCTTCCAAAATTATTTTGGGCCAAAGCGGCTAATACGGCGATTTATCTCATAAACCGATCACCTAGTGTGGCATTGGACGGTAGCATACCGGAAGTCGTATGGAGTGGCAAGAAGATCTCTTATGGCCATTTACGAACTTTTGGATGTGAGGCTTATGTAAAAATTCCTAATGTCAAAAGTAATAAGCTCGATGTCAAGTCACGGAGGTGTGCATTTGTTGGCTATGGCGGTGATGATTTGGGTTATAGGGTGTGGGATCCTATTGAGAAAAAGACAATTAGAAGCCGAGATGTCATATTTCATGAAGATGTGATGTTCATGGAAAATCATGAGAAAGAGCAAAGTGAAGAAAGACATGTGGAGGAGCATGTTGATATTAGTGTTACACCTAAAAAGCTAGCGGATCCTCAAGTAAGTGGTCATGATAATGAGGATGAGAGTGAGCCGGTGGAAGCGCATGATAATGAAGGCATTATTGAAGAAGAGCACACTAATACCCCGATACAAGAGTTGAGGAGGTCAACTCGGATTTCAAGAGCTACACAAAGGTATTCACCTTCCTTGTATTATGCTTTGTTCACGGATGCGGGTGAACCCGAGTCATTTCATGAGGCTATAAATTGTTCGGAGAAGGCTATGTGGCTAGGAGCAATGGAGGATGAAATGAACTCGTTGCATCTCAATGAGACTTGGGAGTTGGTTAAACTTCCTAAGGGAAAGAAGGCATTGAAGAATAGGTGGGTATTTGTGTTGAAAAATGAAGCCGATGGTTCTAAACGGCATAAGACAAGGTTAGTAGTCAAGGGCTATGGACAAAAACATGGTGTTGACTTTAATGAGATATTCTCTCCCGTTGTGAAGCATAGTTCCATAAGGGTTGTTTTGTCATTGGTGGCTAACTTAGACTTGGAGCTTGTGCAACTTGATATCAAGACGGCTTTCTTGCATGGTGACTTGGATGAGGAGATCTATATGTCACAACCGGAAGGTTTTGTTGATGAATCAAACCCTAATCTTGTGTGTAGATTGAAGAAGGAGTTGTATGGTTTGAAGCAAGCCTCTCGGCAATGGTACAAGAAGTTTGATACTTTTATGCAAGAAGAAGGTTTTGAAAGAAATGGCTATGATCATTGTGTCTACATGAAAGGAAAGGTGGGTGGCACTTTCACCTTGTTGTTACTTTATGTGGATGACATGTTGATTGCTAGTAATGATCATGATGAGATTGAGTCTCTTAAGCTTGATATGTCTAAGAGGTTTGCAACCAAGGATCTTGGCGAAGCAAGGAAAATATTGGGCATGCGGATTCATAGGGATCGGGAGAGAGGCAAGTTTTGGTTAAGTCAAACGGAGTATGTTGATAAAGTCCTTGAGAGGTTTGACATGGTGAATTGTAAACCGGTGACTACACCTTTGGGCGGTCATTTTAAATTGTCTAAAAAGAATTCTCCAAAGAATGCTCAAGAGAGATTGAAGATGGAAAATGTATGCTATGGTGTGCACACGGCCGGACATTGCACATGCAGTGGGAATTGTCTCTCGATATATGTCTAACCCGGGATGGGAGCATTGGCAAGCGGTGAAGTGGATACTTCGGTACTTGAAAGGCACTCGTGGCTTGCGGTTATGTTTTGGAGGAGATTCTAAATTAGCAATTGAAGGGTATGTTGATGCCGATCATGCGGGTTGTAATGAGACAAGGAAGTCCACGACGGGCTTTGTCTTTACTATCGGTGGTGGAGCCGTTAGTTGGATGTCTCGACTACAAGACATTGTTGCTTTATCTTCCACGGAATCGAAGTATGTCGCATTAACCGAGGCGGCGAAGGAAATGCTTTGGTTGAAAAGGTTGCTTGCACAACTTGGGTTGAAGCAAATGGAGTATGTGGTGCATTGTGATAATTAAGGTGCCATACATCTTTCAAAGAATGCGGCATATCACTCAAGAACTAAGCACATTGATGTGCGATACCACTTCATTCGTGATGTTCTAGACCATAGGCAATTAGTCGTGAGAAAGGTTCACACGAAGGAGAATGTTGCCGATATGATCACGAAGGTGGTGCCTCCCGACAAGGTAATATTTTGTAGGAGGCAATCCGGGTTGGTTGAGTAACTCGGGTGTGTTTGGAGCGAGGTGCAAGGTGTGTGCTTGTGAAAATCAAGGTGTTTGCTTGTGTGATCAAGTGGGAGGTTTGTCTTCAAGTGGGAGATTGTTGTGTATAAGTGTGAAGCCAAACTAAATGGGCTCGGCCCATTTGGCTCACACGGAAATGAGATGGAGTAAAAGGGATGGGTTACGGAGAAAGAGAGAGAGAGTCTATCCGTGCGCATCATTTTCAGAGGAGGATCAATCTCCTTGAAGCTCTCTTTGTCTCCAAGCTAGCTATTTAGGGTTTGCTATTTCTCTTGTATCTCTTGTCAATTCCACCTCAAATTGTGAGTGAGAGTATGAGTGAGAGAGAGAGAGGAAGGTTGATAGCTTGATGATCTCCATGTACTTGTAAGAAATTCTTGATTTAGTGGATTTGCACCGATCGCTCCCGTGATTTTTCCCTTTCGGGTTTACACGTAAAATCTTGTGTCTCTACTTTATTTTCTTGTGCTTGATTGTACTATTGTTGTTTGGTTCTCAAGTGGTACCATTATAGTCTTTGTTCTTGCGGGTTTGTTTTATGCCCGTCACGTGTTTGTCGAAATTACTACCTCCTTGTTTACTTGGCTTCCGCTGTGCCTAGGCACCTGAGAGCGTGTTTCCAACAATTATGGCCGGAGGTATAACAAAGCAGGAGATGACTGTTGCCCTCCTTTTAGTGAAATGAATTTACTTTCTCGTGATAATTAGGTTTTCTTGACGAGTATTTCAAGATTTGAAGTCAATTATATATGTGTCCAATTAATAATAATCTCATCCTTGGTTAAAATCTGTAAATACGCCAAATTTTGTTACACCTTACACGTTTCAGTGCAATATAACTTGCAAATCAATTGGCCCATTTGTGGACGAAAATTAGTTTGAAGTTTTTGGTAGGAAAACTTATGATTGGTGCAAATCAATTCTCTCAATTGTAGATATAGAAGAACCATCAAGTGCTTTTGCTAGAAATTACGAGTTCTGTTCTTCGGAAGTAGAGACTACTTCACGGGATCCGGAGAAAGTTTTTCTCACTTTTTGTGATTTACATGATTAGACGCTTAGACCAATTCAAATGATGGGAAAAGAACCTGCAGTCTTGAACTCAGAAGCACTTAGCAGATTTCATTTACAAGGACTATACAACAAGTTAGATGAAACTTATTAAGTGCACTTAGATTCTGCCCATCGAAACAGATAGGAGACTGTTAGTGCTCCTTTAGAATAATGATATCTACTGGTAAACTAATTTTTTTTTTCTTTAATATGGTTTACAATCTGGCTATTGAAACAGGTAGGATGACTGTTAGTGCTCCTTTAAAAGAACGAGATCTACTGGTAAACTTTCTTTCTTTATTTTTTTAAATATGCTTAGCAAGTTGGGTTTTGCCAAAATTAAAAGGTGTTAATGACATGCTATTAACTTAATAGGAAAATTTTAACGATTTATATAAATGAGGACCAACTCTAGCCACACTTTTTGGGGGAACTTTGAAACAAAATATTTTAAATCATGATGAGTAAGATCTTACTAATTTATTTGCATATGAACCAAGTCTAGCCGTATTTTTTTCCCGAAGCGCTATATATAAGTTAATCGGGTAAAATAATCATACAATTTATCATATCGGTGCTGCACCGCCACCATGGTTTCTCATCTTTGCTCTTATTTTCAAGTTCTAGTAACTATATATGCCATGAGAAGTCTGAAATCATGAAATCAGCTGGTACCGGTCACTGTTTTATCTGGTTAGTGAATTTTTTCCCCCCTTCATCTTCCTCTTCTTTTGATACATATTATTCTTGTTGGTAATTCAAAACCAGACAATTAGAATGTGAAGCCTTATTTTTTAATTTTTTTTTTCTGAACTTTCAACCTTAACAACATAGTAAAAAAAATCATATCGTATAGTATAAGCTAGAGAATGTAACTTTTAACTTTTATCATTTTAAGCAATACTCATGTGACCATAGGATTTTGTACTAATTAAGTCAAATACTCAAATGTCATTATTTATTTTATTTTTTAATTGCTTGAGCACAGCATTCTCCTTGGACGCTTATGGTGGGGAATTAAAAAGTATGATCAGCTCTGGTGCTTTAAGGTAATTTCTGTTTTTTTTCAAAAAAATTATTATTAGCATTTTTTATTTTGTTTTCATGGATTAAAAAATTTATATTAGCTGACCTAATATTTCAATTGGAAGATAATAATGTGATTAACACACTGCTTCAATCGAACTTGCAGCACATCCTGAGCAACGTGAAGGCCTGCACTGTCGGGAAGCCACCGTTTGTTGGACAATATCTGAAAATTACAAAATACGTTCAGGACTAAAAAAGATATATATAAATTATATTCTCAATTTATAAAATTTGCTGGACTTGTCTTGTACAGATTAATAGCTCCAGCCCTGATAATTATGGAATAATTTCCTGCACAATAGATTAGATCAAGATTTTAAAATGCGATTTGTGTGGTTTGACGGTTGGATGGTGATTTAGCGTTTATCGGTGATAAAAAGGTGATAAAACAGGAATAAAATGGTTTGTGCGGTGATAAAACAGATAAAATCGTTGTGCGGTATGAAAAAAATTAAGAAAAATTGGCGAAAAAACGGAGTTTTTTAAAAACTTGGATTGGATACATTAACAATTACAAATTTTGTCAATAATTCGTCATCAGAGGTACTGTGCCGTGCCCCGGCCTCGATGTCTTTTTTTTGTAGACGGAGGATTTAACTTGGAAGATTTCGGCAGGGAAAATTGTTGATTGGACGCAAATCAATTCTCTCAGTTGTAGGACACGAAGAACAGTATCATGTGCAAGACTTTAATCAACTTTTGAGGGAAGTCACAAGTTCTGTTCTCGCCTTCTCGGTTGCAAAATCACGTCACGGGACCTGAAAAAATATATATATATTTTTCTCACTTTTTGGGCCTTAAATGGGTAAACCAAAACCGTGAAAAAAAGGAGCTGGGGCCTTGAACTCAACGTCACTTTTTTGTTTTTTCTTTTTTATACCAACAAAGAATTACTCAATTAATAAAAGTATCGTAATTCGGAAGTAGAGAAGATATCTGACGTATCTTGTGTACATTCACTGTTTTGCAAGATCGCGATGTTTTCCTGCGGTGATTTTACTGTCCTTTTTTTTTTCTCCTCCTTGTGGTGAGTTTACAGTCTTTACTGCTTTCCTGTAGTGTTATTGTTTCTGTCACTTGTTAGTGCTTGTAAATATAAGCCACGAGTGTTCCTACGGGTCATGGCCTCATGGAAACAATGTCATAGTTACAGCATAGGCACGTTAACTACATTTACAAGTTCCACAATGATTAGGCGCCATTCCATGTGAGTATGTGACATAGTTACAGCATAGTTACATTCCGGATTCCGATCTTAGCTTTAAATATTAGAAATAATATTTAATTAATTTATTTAATTAAATATAAATTTAATTAATTTGTTTAAATAATTTATTTAATTAAAAAATGAATAATTAAGTTATAAATTTTTAATTAATTTACATTAAAATTATAAATTTTTAAACAACCATTTGATCTGCGTCTCGGGTGTCGTCATCTGTATAGGCAATAAAAGACTCGGGAGTTTGTTGTATGAATCTTCCCACGATCCGAAAAGATGTTCGATTGCTCTCTCTCGCCCATGCCAAATCTTGATACAAGTGGGCACCACATTTGGGTATTCTTTCTCCAATAGAGATTTCACGCCCGGTAAGGAAATACTGACATCTTTCTTTACTGTATTTCTCATACAGTTGGCAATAACTTCAGCCGTTAGATTATCATGCGTGAAGTCTCCGGCCCTTCTCACGCATGCAGGGGTGTACAAAAAAATCGTAAATTCGTTCAATCCATTCAACCCACCTGACCCGAACCGTTTTTTACCGGGTTAGCATGATGTTGGATTGGGTACGGGTTCTAATTTTGACAAACCCGATACTTCGGGTTGGGTTACGGATTTTATACTTGTAAACCCGTGTATAGTTCAACCCACCCGTTTATCATTATTTATTCCTCTTTGTCTCACTTTTTCTCATGTTCTTATTCAAATATCTCTTATTTCATGAAATTTCGATGTCCTCCATAGGCATACACGTCCTCTATTCCTATCACAATGACTCGAAAGTTGAAAGATGGTTCAAATGCGTCTCTAATTTGCCTCGAACTAAATTGCAATAGCCACAAAATGATTTTTATATGTATTAAATAAATAAATTAAATTAATTAATTAAATTTATATTTAATTAAATAAATTAAATTTATATTTAATTAAATAAATTAAATTTATATTTAATTAAATATTATTTTTAAATATTATTTCTAATATTTAAAGCTAAGATCGGAATCCGGGATTCCGATCTTAGCTTTAAATATTAGAAATAATATTTAAATGAGTAGTTAGCTAAAATCGGAATCCCGGATTCCGATCTTAGCTAAGATAGAAATTCGGGATTCCGATCTTAGCTAAGATCGGTATCCCGGATTCCGTAATTGCGGTCGGAATCCCAGATTCCGATCTTGTGATACTATTTAAAAAATATTATTATATTGATATTATTTTTAATATATTATATTAATTTAATATTATTTTTTAATTTTTCGGCTTTCTAAGGGTATTATTTGCTACCGAAGCCTTAAGTATAACAATCTAAAAAAATAAAAAAAACATAAGTATTTAAAACCTATGTATTCTCAAATGTTTGATGAACATTTACTTTATACATTTCTTTATTCATTAGTTTAGATTTCTATTTTAAATGGCAGCGATGGTTTATTTAGTATAATAGCTGAAAAAAATTAGAGGCTTTGGCGACATTATAGATGGCAGCTGCTTCGGGCAACATAAAATTTTCTTCCGACTACATTAGTTGACAAAATTGTCCCTCTAACTAAGCAAATGCATTCCAATATTATTTTTTATAATTCTTTAATTAAAATAAAATTAGTTAAAATAATATAAACTAAGAGTCTTGAGAAAAAAAGTATAGTCTAATAAAAATATATAATAAATTATTTTATCTAAAATTACTAGAGAAATTAATGGAAAAATATTTTATTTTAGTGCGATCAAATTTATCAAATATATTTTCTAGCGACATGCCTAATGTTTATATAAGGCCGATATTTTCATATAAATAATATGGATTTAATAAAGTCGATATTTTAATTATGGATTTAAATATGATTTTGAAGTGCATTTCATTAGTAAGAGGGGTAATCTTGTCCATTAATGTTGTACCGAGTGAATTGGATGTTGCCCAAAGAAGCGACCATTATAGATTAGTGAGATTAAGGAAAGTTATTATTTTTTTAGCAAATTTGTTAACAAATTAGTTTACTAACTTAAGAAGTTAGACTAGCCTGCCAAACATGTCCATAAAAGCCAAAATGATGAATAAATAGATAATTTAAATTGATATGCATTAAATTTAGGCAAAATTATCTGTATACCCCTCCAATCTTCTTCGTCCGTCTATATACCCCTCAAATCTCTAAACTAGCTTGTATATCCCTCTAATCATGTGATTAACTTATATATACTCTTATTTATTTTTCAACTGAATTTTTAAATATTTAAAAACTTTTACCTTATTTTGGACGAATATATCCTTGCCCATGGCAATCGCCAATCTGGCCCGGCGGATAACCCGTATTCATCAATAAATCTCTTCCTAAATAATTATTAATTACGGACTAAATCGGTAGAAAATATTCTACCCCGACGCTACTTTTTGTTTGCTTTGTCTTTTTAGAGAAGAAACTACATTTTATTTTCCAGACCTTGTGTTGTTTAACTCAGGTCCTTTATTAGTGAATTGCATATCCTCAATTAGAAACGTCATCTTCAATCCCCAAATTGTATAAAGCTCTAAATGACAATTCAAAAAGTCAAAACAATTAATAAAATAGTGATCATATACAGTATCGCTCTATTACCAGAAAGAAATTGCATTTATTATTACTATATCTATTCGTTGCATTATATAAATGATAAATGCATTCTATGATATTGCAAATATTTCTTACCTATAGTATCAATAGTGGTTTAGAAAGATATAAAATTCCTATTAAATAGGCATGAAAGAAGAAGGTTTTCTCGCCGGGAAGAAGATGCTAAATGGGCATGGGCATTTTCGTCCATAATAAATAATTCATACTTTTAAAATTTAAAAAATCAGTAGAAAAATAAATAGGGGTATATATAAGTTAATCGCATGATTAGAGGGGTATACAAACGAGTTTAGAGATTTGAGGGGTATACAGACGGACGAAGAAAATTTGAGGGGTATACAGACAATTTTGCCTTAAATTTACATAAAAAAAAGGAAAAAAAAAGTATCTTTTTCCATGAAAGACGACAAATTTTCTGTTCAGACTAGCCTCATGCATGCCAAACATGTCCATAAAAGCCAAAATGATGAATAAATAAATAATTTAAATTGATATGCATTATATTTACATTAAAAAAAAGGAAAAAAAAAGTATCTCTTTCCATGAAAGACGACATATTTCCTGTTCAGACCCTGTTTCTAAGTAAATACAAGATTGTTAAAAATCTTTTTTACATGCCTTATTATTAAGCTTATAAAAAATATTATTAAGTGAGGCCTGTGAAAATCTTTGTGTAAATAGAACCCATTAGTGGATAAGAGACTAAGGCGCTAAGCTAATATAATAGGAAATAAACGAAACATCAAGCAAATTAAAGCAACGTTAACAATTCAAATTGACGCTATAGAAAAAAAATGAAATAATAATAATTAATATAAAGAATCAGTTTTTATCAAAAGTTCACTTACAAATGGACGATTACATTTAGTCTGGGAAAAAAATTGTAAACAGAGTGTTACATGCTGGTGAGCACATCAACAAAATATGTGACAGTTTGCAAAACTCTAAATTTAACCTTCTTGACTAAAATATTATTAAGCTTGTGATGCTTGTATTTCATTCGTGTTCATTTTCATACTGTCTTTTTCATATTACAAAATTCTTATTCATTGGGGATCTGTTAGTAGGGAAAAAATTATGTATATTCTTTAATTTTTATTTAATTAAATTCAGTTCTCCTTTAGTTTTGTCCTGATCACAATGTAACTTTATTTTTGTTTAGATGGGAAAAAAACTTATTTAAAAACAGCTAGGGGAGGCATTGTAAAAAGAATTATTAATGATTCAAAATTTAATTGAAGCACAGCTCGTGAAGAATTTCCAGGAAAGCATAGTTGACATGTGACGAAGCTTCTCCCGGAAAAAAAAAAAATTAACATTTTAAAATTTTAGAAGGTTCCTTGAAACAGCGGGATGTCCGGATGTTGCATTTTTCTGCGAAACGTTTGTTGCTGGTTGCTAACATATGTATTTTAACCTAGTTTTCGGTGACAAGGTTATGCTTCGTCTTCATGTATATATATAAATCAATTCAATTAAATTAAACAATAAATAGCATATTCGTAATTGAAGAAGGATAGAAAAAATTGGATCACATTTTAGAATTAAGAAAAAAAGGGAAAAATATAAAGTATTTTAGGGAATAATAAAACTGTGATTTTAACAGCATTCGCAATTTTGTTTAATTGAGTTACATTTAATTTCTGAAATAATTAGAACAAAAATACAGCGGGTCAATAGTGCCAAAGAACCAGGTTTGGAGACAAATTAGGCTCAAGTAATCAGAGGAGCAACTAATGCAACTCCCAGGCTGTATGTTCAGCCAGGGCCAGAAGGGGATTGTTGCTTATTTGTTTTGTTGCTTTGTGGACTAAAATATGACTCTAAAATGAGTTGCGACTGACGGATGAGAGTGTCAGCTACGATCAAATTTCAATTTTCGAAATTCTAATATTCGATCTGAACTGTTCAATGTGTTCTCCATATTGAAATTTCGTTGGAGACAAATTTTTTTATTTTTCTGATTTTTTTTAGTATTTGTTTGATATTTTACAAAATTCTTAATCTAAACAATTGGACTCTTCAATAACTATGATTTTTAAAAATCTCAAAAAATATTAAATAAAATCAGAAAAATGTAAAATTTGGTCTCCAATGAGATTTCAATATGGAGAACACATTGAGCGGTTCAGATTAGCCATTAGAACCTCGAAAGTTAAGATATAATACGAGCTGACAGGTCCATACGTCAGTCGTGACTAATTTTAAGCTATCTTCTAAAATATTGATGTTAGGATGTTTGCCTTTGTTTTGTTTTTGCTTTGAATTTTGTATCTAAGTCACTGCTTGTGACTCTACACTTTTGGTTTGGTTTTACAATATTGGGCTCTCCTTCTTTGGGTTCTTTGTTTAAAAAAAAATAATAATAAAATAAAATAAAATAGCCCGAAAGAATCAAAAGTTGGGTGATTTCTTGTGCAGCAAGCATATGCAACCCATATCAAATTAATTGCATATTGCATGCATAATATATTCCGATCAAGAATTAAGCGGGTCTAAATTGACCAGAATTCCTCTCATTGGACTTGTGGATTTGGTCGTTTGGTATAGAGATTAGAGACGAAGAAGACTGGAAATTCAAGGACAATTTCTCAATTGAGGCTCTTTACACATACTTAAATAAAATATATAAGAAAACCGCGTGCACTTCCGCGTCTCGGCCTTTGCCTTTTTTTTATAGGGAATATTAACTCAAAACAATATATATATAGGAAGGCACTCCGAGGAAGCAACCTGCCTCTGAGGAAAGAAGGGAATGAAATCATAAGGTGAGATAGCTTCAACTGATGAAATAGAGGCAAGTTTGTACAGTTTTCTCTTTTTTTTTTTGTTCAATTTGGTAAAAATCTCGTCAGTTAGTGAACTTCTATCTAATTAGTGATTATTGTTGCTAAATAGTAAATACTTTGTACCTGTACATTCGGTGAGTTGATAAAAACCAGTATAAATACTTTGCTTAAATTGCTCCCAGTTGATGAAAATTACTTCAAATTAGAAAATTAAGTTGTAGTCTTGTAGCTAGAGAATCAAAAGCGGCCCTCTACTTTTGTGTTTGCTGCACAAAACATCACCAAATACTAGTACCAGTATATCTTGTGAACCCTAAATCCCAAATCAATTTGACAAACTTTTTCCTTTTCCTTATAGAAATCTTGTGACCCCAAAATGATTAAACCTTAATTTTGTCGGTCTATACTAACCCCTTTTCTTATATACGGTTACTCACTCAGAACGTAGAAAGATGACACGCAATAAAAAAACCGTGCCAAAGCCATGGGGTGATCTGCATCCTGATTTGCTTCGTCACATCTACACGAATCTCTACGACCCCGTTGACTTCATCCGCTTCCGTGCTGTATGCAAGGGGTGGCATGTAGGTACTCCTCTTTCTGAGCGCCCACCTCAGTTCCCATTACTACTCGAGAGGGAACCTGATCCTTTGTACAGCCCTGAGTTCAAGCTGTACTCGCTCCCCACTGGCAGGACTTATAAGCTTCAACTGCCCGAAGTACAGAACAAGATGTTCTTCGAACAGTCTCAGGGGCATCTTGTCACATTTGGTACAGGAGACGATTCCTCCCCGAGGAACCCGACTATCCTCAATCCATTTACCAGGGCCGAGCTCCCCCTTCCTTTCGGCAATTGCAATTTCTTTACTCCAATTTACATTGGTACCAGCGACCCTACTCCGAATACTGATGGTGTGGTAATGCATGTGCATTGTCCTGAAAAAGGACAACATCTGGGGTTTTGGAGCAAAGATGAAAATGATTGGGTTCTGAGAAAAAGAGACCTGGGCTCTGCCAGAGTATTCCACAAAGGAAGACTGTTTATCTGTCGTAACAGAAGAACTTGGGCTATTGACTTGCCCACTGGAGATGAGCTATTGAACTTATGGTTACCAGATCAAATAGGTGATTTCTACTGCCTAGTTGAGGCAGCTGGCGTTTTGCTGGGAATTGTTCAACACAATTTTTGCACTGATCGCATGCCTCTGGAAAACTGTTGGTTTGAGGTGTACCGGCTGGAAGAAGAGGAGAACCCTCCCCATTGGACCAAGTTGAGTGACATTGGAGATTTGATGATATTCCTGAATTCAAATAATGGGTTTTGCGTATCTGCTAATGGTTTTGATGGAATCAGGGGGAACTGTATCTACTTTACAAAATGGAACGGAAAGGATGATCATAATAGTAGGACTTTAATTGGACGGTACGAGTTGGGGCCTTGGGGGAGGGCAGATCTGAAGTTGTGGGCCACCCTAGGTATACAGGTGGGACCTGGATTGTGCCTAATGTATAATAGTAACTACCAGCAAAGAGAAATTACAACCTTGTTTTGTATTAGCAACTATTAGCAAAGAGAAGCTACAATTTGTATCCTAGTTCGGAGCTTTAGGTGGAAATAACTTTTTATTTTTCTATTAGTGCTTCATAAATATATATTGTATCAGTTGATATGCTAATGTATAAAAGTATGAGTTAATGCTTCTTGATATGCTAATTAATATATATTTTCCATTCTTTTTCACAAATTTAGTGTTAATTGCGATGCAAAATGAAGGCTAGTGATAGGAACATGAAAATTAGTGTTTGCTTTCTAAATGCTAGAGCATGAAAATAATAAGAAAAGAAAGAAATTTGCTTTTTTTTCCTTTATGGGAATATGGAAAATCAATACAAAATTGGTTTTCCAGTTGTACTCAAAGGCTAAATAGCTCTTATGCACTGGTACTATGAGATTGTTTGTAGCAGTGCCGTTTCTCTATTTTGTCGGGTGTCAATATGAAATTGAAACAATGTAATGCTTTCATTTTCTTAATTTCTTAAAGATATAAAGTGGTTTGTTCCTATTATATTGAATACGAAGATAAGATTAATTGATTCGTTCGGGTGAATCATAAATATGAAAATGAACGTATAGCATGAGATCCATTTGTGCTACGCGTAGCATTCTAACAAACCTCTATAAAATGATTATACTTTCCGATCAAGAAAGAAGCCGAATAAATTTTGATAAGTTGCATAAGGAAATAAAACGGAAATTTCCACCTTCTCCTTATCCCCATCCAGTAGTAACTTCCTTTAGGGGCCGTTTGGATCGCTTAGGAATTTGAGGAATTTGGGGAAGTTGCAATTCCTAGGAATAAATTTATTGAAAAGTGTGTAATTTTGTGAAGAGTTTGGATTGTTTATAATAAATTTATGGTAGGAAGATGAAATTCTCCAAAATCCCATGGGGATCCAAACGGCCCCTTAAATTCCATCGTCCCCTCATCCAATCTAGGACCGCCCACCCTTTGTCTTAGGAAAAAAAAAACTAATTATTCTAGTTATGTAATATAATTAATTGTTCTAGTCCTGTAAACTAATTGTTTTGGTTTGTTCTAAAAACATGTTCACTCATGGAAAAAAAAATTAATTGTTCTAAAAAAATAGCTAATTGTCCTAGTTATGTAAGGGGCCGTTTGGATCGCTTAGGAATTTGGGAAATTTCCAATTCCTTGACATAAATTTATTGGAAAGTGTGTAACTTTGTGAAGAGTTTGAATTGTTTATAATAAATTTATGCCTATGAATAGGAAATTCTCCCTTTTCCAGAGCATCCAAACGGCTCTAGCTAATTTTTCTAGTTATATAACATAATTGTTCATTTGTTTGATTTTGTTCTGGAAAAAATTTTCACCCTATAAAAAATCAGAAAAATATTTATTGCAATAGAAAAATACTAATTGTCATAGATAATATTCCTAACTGTCCTGAGAAAAAGAAATAATTATCCTAGAAAAAATGCTACTTATTATGGAATAAATGAGGTGAGGAGAGGGAGGAAAACACAAGGATGAGAAGTGTATGCTCTGAGGGAGGTGCTTTGGATAATTGGATTTATTTTTCGAGCAACATATATTTTTACTAAATGTCTAAATTACCCTCAGTATTAATTAAGATCTATCACCAATTTATTCTTTCACCGTGCTTTAATTTTATTTCCTTAACTGTGTTTTTTTTTTCTCTTCTAAGTTTCCTTTAAAAAAGAAATGTATTATCCCTCCTTTTGACATCTTACGTCGCTATTTTCAAAAATTTACATTTGCATATCACTTGTGCAAATAAATCTCAAGTCGTGTGGTGGTATGGAATTTATTTTTGCAAAGCACTTTTTTTAATCCAAGTAATGCATTGATAAGTATAAGCAAAAAAAAAAAGGAAAATTGAATCGTATTATTGCATTAATTTTGCATATTTAGTGAATGACCAATAAAAGTGTTGTGCTCTTTGGCATTAATACAATGTTATTATGGTGTAAGAGAAATTATGGATTAAAGAACTATGCCTAACTATATTTGATCAGCAACCCCTATTTTGCCATTAATACAATATTATTAGGGTGTATGAGAAATTATGGATTAACGAACTATGTCTGTAACTGTAAGAAAGAAAAATGGAAAAAGGAAGGTAATTAGGAAAAGATTGAGCGGTAATTAATAGGTCTTAATTGATACTAAGGATAATTTAGATATTTAGTACAAAATTATGTTGTTACAAGAAAAAATTTAGTTGCCCGAATCACCTCCCATGCTCTGCACGAGATGAGAGACAAAAATAAAAAGGTAGTTAGTGCTTAATTACTTGCATTCCAAAAATAGAAAGAAAGAAAAATGGAGATGATGGGATGATAAAATGTGGAGATGATTCTTATCACCTCATAAATAAAATATTTAAGAAATCCTTCTCTCTACCTTACATTTTTTTAATAGTGTCAAATAAAATATAAACCCCTCTAATCGTTTTCATTCAGAAATAAATTCTTGTAATCTTTAAATTCAAAATACATCCCTCAAATCCTATTTGTATAGAAATAAACCATTTTCATTTATTTTGATCATATTTTATATTTAAAGAAATCATATTCATTAATTTGTCACAGAAATATCTTTCCTTCCATGCTAAACAATCTGCCTTGATCAAAATGTTTTTGTATGTTGGATTTCATTTCATTTGTTGAATCTATTAACATAGAAATTCCAATCAAATAACAATAAATCTATTCATTTTGATCAGAAAATTTCTAATGAAATGAAATCCTGTGTTAAAGAAAAAATTTTGATCAGGGCCATCTCCACCCCTTGCTCTGCTCTAGCGTATATCAAAAGGAAAAGCTATTTCTGATTTTATTCTTTTCAGTATGCTAACTAAAATTAACAATTTTCTATTTGTTGTCCTAATTTAATTTGTTAATATTTTTTCGTACATTATTTCTTTTATAAGAAATGGATAAGGTATGAAAGTCACAAACTAAGACTAAAAGCAAAGGACTGCTGTTGGACTGCTCTTTGAATGGGGGTAATGTGGTTTTATTTATTTTTATTTTTCAAGGAATTCAACATTTAAAAAAGGAAGTAAATATAAAGTTAGATAATATTTCTCAGATAGTATAGCGCCAGAAACTATCCTGGCAGATAGCAATCGGACCGGACTACAATGTTCTACAAATAATATGCAATTTGGAAATGTTTTTATATCACCAATGACAGCACAAACGTATAAAGAATAAAAATCAGAATTTAGTTTTTTTTTTTTTTTGTATCACTAAATGGGGAAGACGAATGGTCCTGATGAAGAGCGTCCAGGAAGGGAAAGGATATTTCTGTAACAAAGTTATATAAATTAAAATTTTTAAATATGACCAGAATAATTGAAAAGGTTCACTTCTGAATAAAATAGGATGGATATATGAGGGGTTTATTTCTGAATTGGAGATTTGAGAGATTTATTTCCGAATTGAGAAGATTTAAGGGGTTTATATCTGATTTTGCCTTTTTTTAGTATAGTAGTTCGAAAAATTTGTACTTATTATAGTTTATACCCACCGAGAAAGCCTCTTGCCCCTGACGGAAGAAAGGAACAACATTGGAGGTGCCATAGCTTCGGTTGAGAACTTTTCCACTTTTCTCTGTTTATTTTCATTCAATGTTCTCCTATCAATCTAATTAGTGATCATTTACGCTTGTTAGTTTTGCATCCATGTGGTCCTTCTGCTCCAATTGTTAAGAATTTTTGCATAAATTGCTCCCAGTTTATGAAAACCACATTACAATAATAAAATTAAATTGTATTGTAGATATCAAAAGCAGCCCCATATATTTGTGTTTGCATTCCCTCCGGTTCTGCAAAATGATAATTTGCTGCAGTACTAACTTCACCATGTATTACCAGTATATCATGTGACCCCTAATATTTTTAAATTGTTTTGACAAACCGTTCCTTATTCCTTGAAGAAGTCTTGTCATACCTATAAAAATTGAATCTTTGTCAGTCCATTGAAAAAACCCCTTTTCATTGTGACATACTGCCATACACATCATAAATTCTTAAACACTGTTATTCATTCTATAATATCAGAACATAGAAGAAAGACCCACGATAAAGTAAGCATGCCAAGGCAATGGGCAGAGCTGCATCCTGATTTGCTTCGTCACATCTACACGAAACTCTATGACCCCGTTGACTTCATCTGCTTCCGTGCAGTATGCAAGGGGTGGTGCACAGGTGCCCCTCCCTGCGAGCGACCACCTCAGTTCCCATTACTACTCGAACGCAACCTTGACCATAAGTACAGCTCTGAATTCAAGTTGTACTCACTTCCCACAGGCAAGACTTACAGTCTTCAACTACCGGAAGCACAGAACAAGATGTTCTTCGGACAATTGGAGGGTTATCTGGTCACATTCGGTGCTGAAGATCACGATTGCTCCCCAGCTCTCCTCAATCCATTTACCAGGACCGAGCTCCTCCTTCCTTTTTATAATAGCTATTATTTTATTCCACTCTACATTGGTACCACTGATCCTATTCGAAATCCTGATAGTGTGGTAATGCTCGTGTACTGCCCTAAAAGAGGACATTGTATAGGGTTTTGGAACAAAGACGAAGATGATTGGGGTTTAAGAGGAGATTTGTGTTTGCAAAGAATTATCTTTAGTGGTCCAGTAGTTTGCCACAAAGGAAGGCTATTGTTCATTGGTTACAGCCAGCACACAATATACAAATGTAGGCTATATGCAATTGACTTGACCACTGGAGGTAAACTGTTCGATGTAGGGCTTCCCAGTCAGATGCATCATTTCGACTGCCTAGTTAATGCACCCATTGCTTTGTTGGCAATTGAGCAACACAATTTATACTCTGATGGTGTGCCTCTGGAGGAGTGCTGGTTTGAAGTGTACCAGCTGGAAGAAGGAGAGTACCCTCCCCATTGGACCAAGCTGAGCAACATTGGAGATCTAATGATATTCTTGAATTCATATAATGGGTTCTGTGTATCTGCTGATGGTTTTAATGGAATTAGGGGAAACTGTATCTACTTTACAAAATTGAATGGAAATGAGCATAACAGTAGGAGGTTAATTGGGCGCTACGAGTTGGGGGAGGAAAGATCTGAAGTTGTGGGCCTTCCCAGGGATACAAATGGGACCTGGATTGTGCCTAATGTATAATAGTAACTACTATCACAAAGAAATTACAACCTTGCTTTGTATTATTAACAACTATTACTCTATTAGCAAATAGAAACTACAATTTTGTTTCTAGCTGGGAGCTTTAGGTGGAAATAACTTTTCTATTTTTTCTTTTTGTGTTTCAATAATATTTTTTGTGTGATTTGATCTACTAAGAATAGTTTGTTGATGCATATTTGTTTGCTTTTTGTATTGATACATCTTCTTGACAAAAGGCCTCATGCATGAGATGCTTACATATTCGTCTAGCTTCCACTTTTTTCACGAATTGTGTGTTAATTGCATTGCTGAATGAAGGCTAATCATCGGAGCAAGAAAATTAGTACTTGGTCTTTTCATTCTTCAATCTTCATGCTAGACCGTGATAATAATAAGAAATTGGTAATTTTGCTATGGATATATTTTTTTACATGAGCCTAAATCTAAATCAATCATTCAGAATGATGAAATGATTGTGATTTGCTTAGAATTTGAATAAAGAATCTAGATTTGAGCCCATACATCCTGGGAAGAATTACCCTAATAATAATGATAATACATGCTGTGGTTATTTAGAACTTTTTCATATCAAGTCTCAAACACATGTTCATTAAAGTGTACATACATAATATCTCAAAGTTGTAAATGCGTATGTATCAAATTTTAGAATATGTATATCAATCATGTAAATTGCCAAAGTACAACAATAGAAATAATAGTATAACTAATAGTTCTACTAGATCATGCTTCATATAGATAAAGGCAATTAGATTAAATAAAAGTATATTAAATATCGTTTATGCTTCATATTGAATACAGGATATAAAAAATGGGTTGATATACAACAACAACTAAGGCACGAAGCTTTTCGTCCCAGGAAAGTTGGATCATATATTAGAAATTAATTAAAAAGGAATAAAACTCTGTACCGACTGATAACATACTGATTTTAACATCATTCGTCTAATATATTTTTTTTCCCATTATATATCACCTTTATTTCTGAAAATAGTTATAACGAAACCACAGTGGGGAATAAGTCAATAACTCCAAAGAACCAAAAAAATAAAAAATAAAAATGAGAATAAAAGAAAAAGGACAGGAAAATTAATGATAAATTTTTTGAGAAGCTGCAGCACAAGGAAACAAAATACTTACAAATCCGTTTACACACCACACCGCATCGCGTCTACACCATGCCTATTTTTATACTAACTCAGAAAGTATTTATACCCACCGAGAATGCCCTCCTGGCCCTGATGAAACAAAGGAACGAAATTGGAGGCTGCGATAGCTTCAAGCATTCAACTGAGAAGTTAAGAGGCAAGTTACCTCAGTTTTCTCTGTTTCTTTTCATTCAATTAAGTAAAATCTCTTCAATTAGAGAAGTTCTCTTATCTAATTTTCCGTACGCTCCAAAATTGGTACTTTCTGGTATCACTAACCTGCCGTTCCATTTTTTAGGTTTGCATAAATTGCTTCCTGTTCATGAAGATGTACTTTTGAAAATTAGAAAATTCGTAAGCGGCCTCTACATTTGTGTTTGCACTTCCCACAGTTCGCAAATTGGTTTTTTGATTCATGATACTTCACCTAGTATATCCGGTGACCCATAAACCCTTATTTCTTTTGATAAATTTTTCTTTTTCCTTGAAAAAATGTTGCGACTTGTGACCCTTAAGTAATGACATAATTATTGGTCTACAACAACCCCTTTTCTTTGTTCAACACACATCATGAATTCTTATATACTGTTATTAACTCTACCTGAACATAGAAGAATGACGAACAATAAAAAGAGTGAACTGGCACGTTGGGCAGAGCTTCATCCTGATGTGCTCACCAGTCCTATGTTGTTAGCACCGCACAGTCCTATGTTGCTCACCACAACCACACCGTCACTTAGTCATGCTACTGTCCTACCTTACTCATGTTAAGGCATGGTGACCATACCTCAGTTTGCACCGCAACATCATTGGCCTGCACCACAACAACACCCGCTAAGGCCTAGTTCGGGTATGGCAGCCATGAACCATACTTAGCAGCAGCCCCTGCCACTTTCTTGACCTGGTTTGAATAGTTTACATGCTCAACCATGCACCGTACCTTGCTCAACCATACAAATGTCCTCTTAAATTCCTCTAATCTTTAAATTCAAAATAATTCCTCAAATACTATTTGTATAGAAATAAACCATTTTCATTTTATTTTGATAATATTTTAAATTAAAGAAATCAGATTCACTAATTTGTCACAGAAATATATTTCTCTTCCCTGCCTAAACAATCGGTCTTGATCAAAATAATGTTTTTTACATTGGATTTCATTTCATTGAATCTAATAACATAGAAATTTCAATCAAATGACATCAAATCTGTTCATTTTGATCAGAAAATTTTTAATGAAATGAAATTCCATTTTAAAGAAAAAGATTTTGATCAGGGCCATCTCCTCGCCTTGCTATGCTCTAGCGTATATCAAAAGGAAAGGCTATTTCTGATTTTATTCTTTTCAGTATGCTAACTAAAACTAACGATTTGCTATTTGTTTTCCTAATTAATTTGTTCATATTTTTTCGTACCTTATTTCTTTTATAAAAAATAGATAAGGTATGAAAGTCACAAACTAAAACTAAAAGCAAAGAACTGTTGTTGGACTGCTCTTTGAATGAAACATTAAAAAAGAAGAAGTAAATATAAAGTTGGATAATGTTTTGTCAGATAGTATAGCGCCATAAACTATCCCCGCAGTTAGTGTGTCAGACCTGACCAATGTTTTACAAAATAATATGCAATTTGAAGATTCTTTTATATCACCAATAACAGCACAAACGTATAAATAAATAAAATCAGAATTTAGTTTTTTTATTTACTTATTTACTATTATTATTATTATTATTATTATTATTTTTGTATCCCTGGACCCTGGATGGAGAAGACGAATGGTCCTGATGAAGAGCGTCCAGGAAGACCCTTGGAAGTTTTGCTAATCTCTTTGTCTGCTAGTATTAGAGTTTTACTTCTTTTTTTCTCTTTTGTTTTCACTTTTCCCTTGACAGCCACCGTAAAAAATTTCTAAAAAAAAACAAGAAGAGCGTCCCGGAAGGGGAAGGGTATTTCTGTAACAAAGTTATAAATGTAACATTTCTTTTTAAAATATGACCAGAATAAAAGAAAAGGTTCAGTTCTGAATAAAATATAATTTGAGGGGTTTATTTCCGAATTGGAGATTTGAGGCATTTATTTCCGAATTGAGAAGATTTAAGGGGTTTATATCCGATTTTGTCTTTTTTTTTTAATAGTAACTCGAAAAAAATGTATTGATTATAGTTGATCCCATACTTTATTTTTTTTTTTTTTTGGAGATCAGGTGGCAATCACACGCCGACAAATTTTATTAATAAGAAAAGTATTTACAAAATAAAAGGTAAAAAGAAAAAAAAAGACTAATTATACAAATGTACAAAGCAAAGAAAGGAAAAAGAGGAAAGCAAGAAAAGTTAAAAAATCCTTAGCATGGCTAGTCCAATTGCCGATGCATGCAGTTATCTCCTTTAGAATTAAGTGAGGTGGCGTCTCAATATCCTAGAAAATCCATTTGTTTCTCGCCTTCCATAAATTCCAGGTTGTTGCAGCCCAAATGATGTCCCAATTTTTGATGCGTAGATTCCTATGAGTCAACCAAAAGATGAGGTTGTCTCGAGCAAAGTGTAGGAAAGGTAGCCTCAGGTGGATTTGAAGCAGGGACCACACATTAGTAGCATAATGGCACTCCAAAAAGAGGTGTTCACTTGATTCCAACAAGCCACGTATTGCAACTAGGGCATGTTGATTCTGTAGGCCATTCTCGAGCAAGGAGATTCTTTTGTGTTAAAAGTCGGTCGAGAATAAGTAACCAAAGGAAGATTTTTACTTTAGGTGGGGCTTTTATCTTCCAGAGAGAAGGGTGAAAAATTGAAGTGACTCCAATGTTGGAGAGAATATGATAAGCACTATTAGCAGAGTAAATGTCATTTGAGGTCCATTTCCAAGCTCCGCTATTGATGTCTACTGAGAAGTTGAAAAAAGACACATGTTGAAGAACATCGGAAAGGCCATAAGAGGTGTTGGAACATTTATAGAAAACTCAAAATACTTTTTATCATTGTCCTTTTGATAATATAATTAATTATCATTTCCCGTTTATTATTTCCCCAGTGGTTTGTCAATTTGATTAATCTATTATTATATGACATGATTCGTTACTTTAATACAACCGAATTTGTAAATAAATGAGTCGGTACAGACCATTGCACCTTTTGGGTAATCCAGTTGGCATTAGCGGTTATTAATCTCTTGGCAACTTTTCATTACTTGACTGTTTCTTTTCTACTTATATATTATGGCCTTCGGTTTATTAGTTAAGAGATGAGACAGAAATTAAAAGGTCTCTATATACACTACTAATTACTCGCAACAAATCACTCTGCCAATTAATTTGTTGCTCATGCCGATTAGTTGATATCTTCTTATCAATTTCTATCAAATCTATTCTTCTACAATACTATTTCTCCATTGAATTATCGCTGGATATTGAAGGAGTGATCCATCTCTTCTCTCATGGACGTATCCCTAAAGAGGAGAACAACCCGTGGTATCTTGGGGTGATTCCGAAGACCTCGTACGTGAGGGGAATACACCTTAGGACAGAGTTCACTCGCCCGGGTAAACTTGTTTCAATCTATTTTACTTTATTTATTATTCTGATTTATTGAATATTAATTTATTTGATTTTATTCTTAATCACAATTTGGTATTTTGAAGCATATGCTCTAACAAGAGGTCCTACATGAGGAAAGTAACGAGATGTCTGTAGTACCATAGAGGAGTTGAACCGTGGAAGGCCAAATACTCCATCCCATACTTTATACCCACCGAGAATGATCATTTTCATTCAATGTTCCACTTTCGATTTAGAAGTTCGAGGCCAAGTTCCACTTTTCTCTGTTTATTTTCATTCAATGTTCTCCTATCAATCTAATTAGTGATCATTTAGGCTCGTTGCTTTTGCATCCATGTAACCATCCTTTCTGCTCCAATTGTTAAGGATTTTTGCATAAATTGCTTCCGGTTTATGAAAACCACATTAAAATAATAAAGTTAAATAGTAGATATCTATGTGTTTGCATTCCCTCCGGTTCTGCAATATGATTAATTTGCTGCAGTACTAACTTCACCATGTATTACCAATTTACCAGTATATCATGTGACCCCTAAAGATTTTTAAATTGTTTTGAGAAACCGTTCCTTATTCCTTGAAGAAGTCTTGTGATCCCTAAAAAGTTAAATCTTTGTCTATCAGTTGAAAATAACCCTTTTCATTGAGACATACTACCATACACATCATAAATTCTTAAACACTGTTATTAATTCTATAATATCAGAACATAGAAGAAAGACACACGATAAATTAAGCATGCCAGGGCAATGGGCAGAGCTGCATCCTGATTTGCTTCGTCACATCTACACGAAACTCTATGACCCCATTGACTTCATCTGCTTCCGTGCAGTATGCAAGGGGTGGTGCACAGGTGCCCCTCCCTCCGAGCGACCACCTCAGTTCCCATTACTACTCGAGTGCAACCTTAACCACAAGTACAGCTCTGAATTCAAGCTTTACTCACTTCCCACATGCAAGACTTACAGTCTTCAACTGCCGGAAGCACAGAACAAGACGTTCTTCAGACAATTGGAGGGGTATCTGGTCACATTCGGTGCTGAAGATCACAATTGCTCCCCAGCTCTCCTCAATCCATTTACCAGGAGCGAGCTTCTCCTTCCTTTTGATGATTGCTATAATTTTATGGTAATTGGTGTTTACCATCCCTCATTTTTCCATCCAATCATCCAAAGAGGCACGCCATTCTTTTTGGGCCTGAGCGTCTGGCCCATCTAAACATCAAAATACATCGCGCGGCAAATAAATGCCCTTCCGAATCACTGGACCATTCCAGTCGCCTCCTTTCGTTTGAATTTCGATTTCAGAAATCAAACAACCTTACTTCTTCAGGCGATAACCTTCCTTCTCTATCGTATTCAATTTTTGCCAAAAAGACCGATAATTGGCACTGATAAACAGGTGTGTAATTTGTTATAATTTAAATCTCTTTATCATATTTCGTCTATTATTTCTGTAAATCTCCTCTTCTCCCTCGAATTCAATTGAAATATAGTTTCTATTGTAATCTGATGCGCGATAGATGCACAGTTACTTCATTGTTTCATCAAGAGTTGAAATTTTGTTGGATTTTTTTTTTTACAATTACAGGTTTTGTATTGATCTTGTGCCATTGATTCGAAAGATTTCGAAATTTTTTAAAAAATGTCGGGATCAGGTTAGTAATTCGCCACCCATTCAGTTATTTATACATTTAATGTCTTGATTGAATTTCTTATCGATAGATTTCTACATGTATTGATGGTACAAGATATCACATGATGCTATCTATATTATTTGGTTTACTAATAAATTGATTAATTATTCCTGTTTAATATAAATATTTTTATAATGTTTTTTAGATCTTTACTAGTAGCAATGAAATCCCAATTCCTTTAATTCATGTTGTGGACTGAATCCTCTTAAATGTTCAGTTAAGTGCCTTACCTATTGTGTTAAATGCACATAGCCATGAGATTATATTTCTAGAAGAGATTGGTATAGTTGGCACGATCAAATTCATGTGGATTCATACGAGTGATCAGTTTGTTACTTTAGATGTTATGTTAAATGCACAAAGGGATGTGATTACAATATTTTAGATGTTGTCGAAAGTTTTTCTTTGTTCAACTTATGACTGAAAATCTAATCCCACCCAAACAATCTGCTAGGTCCAGCAAAATGTTGATGAGTTCAATGTCTCAAGGGATCATCTTCTTCAACAACATTATGATATTTACTGAACATTTCTACTTACATTTGTATGACTTATGCTGGTATTACTTAATTGTATTATGGATGTGATTAATGTCTCTTTATGGATCATAATTATGTATTATTATTTGGATTGGCTATTATGGATCTTATTATTATGTATTATGGATGTGATTAATGTCGCTTTATTATGGATCATAATTACGCTTCCATTTAAATGAACATATATTTAATGTTAAACCATCCTATCTAGTAATTAAATGAGCCATATCTGTATATAGTGTCGCAGAACTAGTTGGTACAATGTGCAAAAAAAAGTTGAAAAGCCTTTACTAATTTACTGTAACAAATCTACCAATTTAAATACTTACGTCTAAATAACCAATCCCTAGTTGTATTTATCTAAACATTTAAAAGCGAAATCTAACCGATCCCTTAATGGGCCATACGTCATCATGTGCCATACGCGCGGGTATGACGGCAGGGCGCGAAACTATTGTCAGAGCGCGAAAAAAATGGGCATGCACGTCTAGAGAGGCCCAATTTTGGTGCGCTGGATCGCTGGGTGATGGATGGTTGGATGGAAAAATGTTGGATGGTTCGTATCATTTCCGTAATTTTATTCCACTCTACATTGGTACCAACAATCCTATTCGAAATCCTGATAGTGTGGTAATGCTTGTGTACTGCCCTGAAAGAGGACATTGTAT
Source organism: Rhynchospora pubera (assembly GCA_028095005.1). Classification (NCBI taxonomy): domain Eukaryota; kingdom Viridiplantae; phylum Streptophyta; class Magnoliopsida; order Poales; family Cyperaceae; genus Rhynchospora; species Rhynchospora pubera. The sequence continues at coordinate 329,992,273 of CM051460.1, forward strand.
AGGATTTTGGAACAAAGACGAAAATGATTGGGGTTTAAGAGGAGATTCGTGTTTGCAAAGAATTATCCTTAGTCGTCCAGTAGTAGTTTGCCACAAAGGAAGGATATTTTTCATTAGTTACTGGCACACAATATTCCAATGTAGGCTATATGCAATTAACTTGACCACTGGAGGTAAACTGTTCGATGTAGGGCTTCCCAATCAGATACATCATTTCGACTGCCTAGTTAATGCCCCCAGTGCTTTGTTGGGAATTGTGCAACACCATTTATACTCTGATTGTGTGCCTCTGGAAGAGTGTTGGTTTGAAGTGTACCAGCTGGAAGAAGGAGAGTACCCTCCCCATTGGACCAAGCTGAGCAACATTGGAGATCTAATGATATTCTTGAATTCATTTAATGGGTTCTGCGTATCTGCTGATGGTTTCCATGGAATCAGGGGAAACTGTATCTACTTTACAAAATGGAACAGAAAGGAGGATCATAACAGTAGGATGTTAATTGGACGCTACGAGTTGGGGGAAGAAAGATCTGAAGTTGTGGGCCATCCCAGGGAAACAAGCGGACTTGGATTGTGCCTAATGTATAATAGTTACTACTATCGCAAAGAAATTACAACCTTGCTTTGTATTAACAATTATTATTATTAGCAAATAGAAACTACAATTTTGTTTCTAGCTGGGAGATTTAGTTGGAATAAATTTTCTGTTTTTTTTTTTTTTGTGTGTGTGATTTGATATGCTAATAGTAGTTTGTTGATGCATATTTGTTTGCTTCTGTATTGATATATCTTCTTGACAAAAGACCTCATGCATGAGAGTTGAGTGCTTACATATTGGTCTAGCTTCCACATTTTTCACAAATTGAGTGTTAATTGCATTGCGAATGAAAACTAATCATAGGAGCAAGAAAATTAGTACTCGGTCTTTTCATTCTTCATGCTAGACCATGAAAATAATATGAAACTAGTGGGGGTTCGCGCGTTGCGCGAGCTATTTTTTTTTTGATATTTTTTTATATTTTATTCATTCGAGAGATGACATCATATAGATTAGTTGTGGTGCGCGATAATTTTTAGCATGGTTTATATCTAATAGTACATAATCACTTAAGATTACACTTGAATTTCAAAAAAAAAAATACAATAATAAAAATTTTTGCAACATAATGTCTGTCATAATAATAAAAAAATTGAATCAGAATTATTAGATTTTTTTTATAATCTTTTAAAGGAAACATGTAAATTTCGAGAAAAAAAATTTAGAACGTGATCTATACCATCCAAAACTCATTCACTCCTATTCAAAGAATAAAATGTGGTTCATCCTTAAAAAAATAATAATTCATTGATGGATACACATCACGTCAATACACGTGCTAACCTTCTTATCTCTCTCTACACCTTGGAGCCGGCCCCACCTGCCCTATTGCTTTTTCTCATGATTTCTCTGCACGTGGCCTGCAGAGGAGGCTAAAAATACATGTACATGGGATTTTCTGCGACAATTATTCTCTCACAATTTAATTAGCTGCAACAGAAGATCCGGTCAAAGTTACTGTTCGAAAAACTGTTGGCGAACAGTATTCGGATTCGGATCTTATTGTGTGGATTAATATATGTTTTGATTGGTAATTTTGCCTTGGATATTTTTTTTCTTACATAAGCCTAAATATAAATCAATCATCCAGAATGACGAATGATTGTGATTTGATTAGAATTTGAATGAAGAGTCTAGGCTTGAGCCCATATATACACAATATCTTAAAAAATTGAGATTCGCTGCCGCGCGACACAGCGTGTCGCGCGGTATGCTGGCCGTTTGATTAAGATCCAATGGACAAGGGAGCCCCGTGCATGTAACCTAGATTGGTAGGCCCGTAAAAAGTGAACCGTCCGATCAAGATCAGACGGCTCGAAGTGCGCTACACCGCGTGTCGCGCAACAGCGAATCCGGATTGTATCTTAAAGTTGTAAATGCGTATGTGCCAAATTTTAGAATATGTATATCAATCATAAAAATGAATCGTGAAAATTGCCAAAGTACAACAGTAGAAATAAAAGTATTACTAATAGTTCAACTAGATTATGCTTCATATAGATAAAATCAATTCGATTAAATAAAAGTATATTAAATCAAATCGATTATGCTTCATATTGAATAAAGGATACAAAAATTTGGATTATTAACAACAGCAACAACAACTAAGTCTTTTGTCCCAAGCAAGTTAGAATCATATATTAGAAATTAATTAAAAAAAATAAAATATTGTACCGACTGAGGGCATATTGATTTTAACATCATTCGTCTAAACTTTTTCCATTGTATCACCTATGTTTCTGAAATAATTATAACGAAACTATAGTGGGAGTGTGGGACAATAGCTCCAAAGAGTCGAAAGATTCCGAACAAAAAAAAAATAAAGAATAAAAATGAGAATAAAAGAAAAAGACTGGAAAATTAATGATAATTTTTTTTAGAAGCTGCAGCAAAAGGAAACATAGTACTTACAAATCCGCTTACACACCGCTTGGCGTCTACGCCTTGCCTATTTATATACTAACTCAGAATGTATTTATGGCTCCGTTTGGATGCGTTGAGAATAAGGTAGGAAGAAGGAAGAAGGGAAAAAATTTATTGGAAAGGGGTAAATTTATTGGGAAGTGTGTAATTTTTGTGAAGAGTTTGGATGGTTAGAAATAAATTTATTGGTAAAAAGTGGTTATTCCTTATTCCTTATTTTTCTGTTTCTTTTCATTCAATTTAGTAAAATCTCATCAATTACAAAAGTTCTCTTATCTAATTTTCCGTACCCTCCAAAGTTCGCACTTGCTGGAATCACCAACGTGCCATAAATTTTAAGATTACTTTTTTTTTTTTGAGGGTAGGGTGGTAAATCCACGCCTACAGAATTTTATTAATTAAAGAAAAATATTTACAAAAACTTAACAGAAAGTTCAAACTGAAAATCCCTGAGCCAAACCTATATCTAGAGCCACTGAGCGGCCTTGATATAGTATTCTAAATACGTGTCATGCCGTGTCGTGTCGTGTCAAACACGCCGTGTCTAGATCATCTCTCGTGTCGTGTCGTGTCTAAATATTTCACGTGTCGTGTCGTGCCGTGTATAAATCCTAAGAGATGGACACGACATGTCTAAGGACACGCCACGCCTCGTGTCCTCGTGTCGTGCCGTGTCGTGTCGTGACATGTTCAGACACGTTTAACTTTTTGATATGAATGTAATTTGTTTATGAAATTTAAAAATTATGTTTGTTAAATACGTCAAAAATTAAGAAAGTAGACGTGTTGTACCATTGAATTAAAATATAGATTAATTTTTAACAATCGATTAATATTTTGACAACTTCTTATCGGACTTAAGTAATTATTTTACTAAAAATAAATCAAACTCATGAAAAGGTACAAAACTATTTTCAATGACAAAAAATATTTGATTCTTTTTAAGACAAATCACATATAGATTTCTATCTTTAATTTGCGCATGGCTCTGGACCCTTTTATTTTATTTGTGATTTAATTATTGAATCATCCTAATTATATTGTAATCTTTTGATTTCCAATTCTAAGGATTTACAAGTATTTTATTCGAAAATAAGTCTATTAATAATCATTGATTTATGCTTAAATGTATCTTTGGCAAGATTTATGGAAAAAATATAATAGTATGTACATAATTGAGGAATCCATTGAATTTCTATAACACTATGTGTCTCCTTTTCGTGTTTGGAGTGTCTGTAATACGTGTCGTGTCTCTCGTGTCGTGCCGTGCCGTATCTCGTGCCGTGTCATGTCGTGTCCAGACAATTTGCGTGCCGTGTCGTGTCATGTCTATTTCATCAAAGTTGGACACGACAAGCTTAAGGACACGTCACTCGAAGTTCTCGTGTCGTGTTCGTGTCCGTGTCTTATCGTGTCGTACCACCTCCGTGCTGTGTCGTGTCGTGCCGTGTTCGGACACGCCATGTTTTTTTTAGAAAACTAGCTACCAATACACAGGCTAGGAAAATTTTAATCAAGAGTATACATTTCACAATATTGAGTCTTGTAATATCAATCTGATTGTATTTTGTAAGCTCGGCTGCTTTTCTTGGAAGATAATTTTATTCCTTGTCTTCCAAATTTTCCAAAAGAGCCGCCATCCAGAGAGTTTGCTTATTCACTAGTATCAAGCTGTTGCGTTCCCAGAAGTCGTGTACCTCATCAGCCGTCTGACAGATTAGTGAATTGAAATCGGTTCATTTCGATTAGAAATTTTCTAGTGAAATGAAATCCCATGTTAAAGAAAAGATTTTGATCAGGGCCATCTCCTCGTCTTGCTCTTCTCTACCTTATATCAAAAGGAAAAGCTATTCCTGATTTTATTCTTTTCATGTATGCTAACTAAAACTAACGATTTGCTATTTGTTTTCCTAATTTAATTTGTTAATATTTTTCATACCTTATTTATTTTATAAGAAATTGATAAGGTATGAAACTCACAAACTAAAACTAAAAGCAAAGAATTTTTCTCAATCTCTGTCTTGATATTGCCGTATTTTGAATTTGCCATATATATCCTGGAAATAAACTTTTGGACACTATATTGGCCGCCACTTCTTGGAATAATGGAAGTCAACGCATGTGTAGACTCTTGGTCAAAACATTGCTAGTTTAATTTTTTGGATTCTAGTACTATAGTGTTTCGTTACTTAAGGGCCGTTTGGATCGCTTAGGAATTTGGAGAATTTGGAGAATTTCTTATTCCTAAGTATAAATTTATTGAAAAGTGTGTAAATTTATGAAGAGTTTGGATTGTTTATAATAAATTTATGCTAGGAAGATAAAATTCTCTAAATTCCCCAATGAATCCAAACAGCCCCTTAGGTTTTTGTTTTTTTTTTTAAAAATTTTTCCTTGTACCTCTTTTTGTAAATATTTTTATTTTTATTAATATATTTGTCGGCATGGTATTTTGTCACTTGACCCTAAAAAAATAAGCAAAGAATTGTTGTTGTACTGCTCTTTGAATGGAGTAATGTGGTTTGATTTATTTTTATTTTTCAAGAAATTCAACATTAAAAAAAGAAGAAGTAAATATAAAATTGGATAATATTTTGTCAGATAGTATAGAGTAATAGAGCTAGAAAGGCTTAGTTGTTGTAGTACTACATATAGCGCCAGAATCTATCCTACAGTTAGTGTTCTCCAAAATGACACGATACGATCGTGTTAGCACGACACAATGTGTGTGTTGACTCGACACGAATACAAAATTGGCACGATCGATCGTGTCATAATCGTGTCGTGTTGGGGCATTAGAAAGTTTGATACGATTCAACACGACACGATTCGACACGCAACACGGCACGATTCGACACGCAACACGACACGAACACGAATTAACACGACACCTCAACACAAATTTAATTATTAATGTTGATTATTTAAGCAAAATTAATAATTTAATTTCAATTTATAATACTAAATCATATTATTTATCATCATTTAAATCATAATAGTGATCTAATCTAATTATTATTTTTTATAAAAAATATTAATAAAAAAATTAAACTTAATCAAATAATAGATTATTATGTTTAGTAATTTTTCTCTTACTTTTAATTTTTTTAATATTTTTTAATTTAAAAAATAATATGGCACGATTTGACACGACTAACACGACGTGTCAACACAGAATGTGTGTCGTATTGCCTCTTTCCACCACTAAATACGACACGACACGACACGATTAAAAAAATAATTTGTGTCAACACGACACGACACAAGACTCTAACACAATCGTGTTTGACACGACACGACACGACACGCACAATTGGAGAATGACGGGTCATTGGCCACCCACATGCCAAACTAAGTGTCGTCTTTTTCTTATTTTATGTATTTGACCCACCTGATATCTGAGCAGTTTGTCTTTGTAGATGTCTGTGTGACTGTGTTAGTATAATTGGAATGTGTCCAATAATGGACAGGACTACAGGTTCTTGATCAGCAAATGAACTTCTTGACACACTCGTAATAAAATTAATAATTTCTGCCTCCATACTGGTGCTTTATAAATTCTTTCTGATTGAAGAGTTGTATTTGTTTATCTAAATTTTCTTTTCTGTTTCGAAAAACTTTAGAAAAATGTTTCAAAAAAATAAAATTTCTTCTCATCTTAACCTGGCCTCAGGCCTTCATTGCGAAGTGATGAAAATTAAATATGAATGTTAAATGCTAAATATGGATAATTTTCACTACCAAAGCATACTGAGATGACATCGAATATATCATATTCTTTACTGTCTGCTGGGTATTTTGTTTGACGGCTGATTTTGCAAGCCATTAAACAAAACAGTGTAATATTTCAGTGGGTGTTGTTTGCTCTTGGAAGCTGAGTGTAGATTTATATGTCGTCTGTAAAATGGAAAATCCAAAACGGAAGCCGGACTCAATTACAATTTATTACTGTTTGATGACTTGTATTAACTTTTTATGTATAGTATTTTTACTTATTTAGCATTGTAACTTTCAAAATGTAAAAAATATTTGAAGGTAAACCTATCTGTATGTATCTTAATTTCAATACTATGCTGGTACCACTTTTTACCAATTGCAGCTCTTAGCATTCATGAGGCCCTTGCAAGAAGCATTTATTTAACAATAACAACAACTAAGCCTTTTGTTCTAAATAAGTTGGGGTAGGGTAGAAATGAAACCCAACAAGTTACAAAAAAAAAACAAAAAAATAATACTCTAAACAAACTACTTTTAATACAGCAACTGATACCCCCCAAATTATTGTTGAAATAGTATAAAATAGAAAAGTCATATTCACCTACATCTCTTGGCAAGGATCCCGAATTGTTGTTTCTTTTTTGCTAAAAGTTGTTAGTACAAAACAATATTGCAATTTCTCTTTTTTGGTAGTTACTATCTTACTGATACACATTTGGCACAATCCAGGTCCCGCAAGAATGCCTGGAGTGGCCCACAACTTCAGATCTTTTCTCCCCCAGCTCATACCGTCCAATTAAAGTCCTATAATTATTATCATATTTTGCGTACCATTTTGTAAAGTAGATACAGTTCCCTCTGATTCCATCAAAATCATCAGCAGATAAGCAGAACCCATTATTTGAATTCAAGAATATCATCAGATCTCCAATGTCGCTCAACTTCACCCAACGGGGAGGCTCCTCCTCTTCTTCAAGCCGGTACACGTCAAACCAACAGTTCTCCAGAGACATACCATCAGTGCATAAATGGTGTTGCACAATTCCCAGCAAAGCACTGCCTGCATCAATTAGGCAGTAGAAAGGATGCATCTGATTGGAACGCGGTACCTGCAACAGTTTACCTCCAGTGTTCAAGTTAATAGCCACTGTGCCCACATCACAACAGATAAACAGCTTTCCTTTGTGATACACTCCTTCAGAGTCTGCTTTCGTTCGTGCAAAACGCCAATTTTTATCCTCTTTGTTCCAAAATGCCAGACTATGCCCTTTCTCAGGGCACCTCAAATGTATTAACAAACCATCAGGATTTTGAATAGGATCGGTATTAATGTAAACTGGACTAAAATAATTGCACTTCTTGAAAGGAAGGGGCATCTCAGCCCTTGTAAATGGATTGAGGAGAACAGGGGTGGAATCATCTCCAATACCAAAAGTGACCAGATACCCCTGCGACTGTCCGAAGAACATCTTGTTCTGTGCTTCGGGCAGTTGGAGGCTATGCGTCTTGCCAGTGGAAAGTGAGTAGACCTTGAACTCAGAGCTTAACAAAGGGTTGGGGTCGCCCTCAAGTAGTAACGGAAACTGAGGCGGGTGCTCAGAAGTCAGAAAGAGGCGCAGCAGCACACCAATCCTTGCATACGGCACGGAAGCGGATGAAGTCAAATGTATCATAGAGTTTCTTGTAGATGAGAAAGAGCAAATTAGGATCCAGCTCGGCCCAATTTGGATACTGAATCATTCTCTATGTTCTGATGGAGAGTGAAGAAAGTGGGTTATTATACACCAACAAAACGAAGGTTTAATTATCTTGAGACCACACTATTTCTTCAAAAAAAAAATGAAAGATTTGTTTTAAAACAATCAAGGGTTCAGGGTTACAACTATACTATACTGGTGCTAATTGGTGACTTTTCCTGCAGCAAAATTGCCAAAACATGCAAATCCAGAGGCCGCTTTGTTTCTGTACAATATGAGTTCAAAATACTGAAGTTGTTTTCATCAATTGGAAACAATTTATGCAAAAGAGCCTGATGATACGAGCAAAAACACAATTTCCGATCGTAAAGAATCAGAAGTATTGGCAAAAATAATCAGTAATCAGATAGGGAACTTCTTTAAGTAACAGATGATAGTGAATTGAAAGAAAAAGAAAAGGAGAAAAATGAGCGCACTTGCCTCTAAGTTCTCCGTTTAAGCCAGCGTAGCCTAAAAATTTTTTTCGTAGGGACAGGAGCTTTCCTCGGTTGCTACTTGTATAAAAAATAAATAAACTTAAAAAAAAAAAACTAAAGAAGTTACAAAAATAGGCAAGGCTGATTATAGACGGAATAGTCCTCAAATAAGGGGAAAAAAAATTGTAGAAGGATTTTCTATGTACTTGAGATTCTTTGGGCTAATTGTACCGCTGAATTTTTATGGAATTGCTCAGTACACTCATGCCTTTGCAAAACACTTCCGTTTCTAATGTAAAAAGACTAAAATACTCTTCTTTTAGGATTCTGATAATCTTGATGCATAAACAATCGAGGGTAAAATGGTCTTTTGATCCTCGTGAACAATTAAACATTAAACATTAAACGGTAACGCAATTTACTATGCTATTTATTTATATATTTTTTTCAATTTCTAACATATGAGTATATGACTCATAATTTTTTCATAACCTTCTTCAATTCGGAATATAATAATGACTATAAATTATGACTCGAATCAAAAACATATTAATAATCATTTTTCGATCACTCACTACAGGAACTGTTTCGATCGCATTGGTCGTCCTGATGCGCATCCATAAATTGATGCCAAAGACCTGTTGCATCGATCATTCCCCAAATCAAAATAATAAGCTTGTGAGACTTAAATTGTTTGATATACACAAGTAGGTTACCGCAAACATTTCATTACTCATAACAGTACCATATATGTCATGTCCAACACGTAAGTGTTGGAGCTCTTATTGTATTCTACACGACATGATGTGTTGAACGTGTCTAATCATATTGGGATTTATTTTTAATTATTTCACCGGAAAAACATCACAAATATTTAAAATTTTTAAAATAGAAAAACTGGTAAATCGCAGAAATTTGTTTTAACTTGATTTATAAGTTTAGTAATTTTAACTCATACGAATATATAAATTGTTATTTTTTTGAAGATTGATATTTTTTCCAATGTTGTTTCTAAAAAAAAAAGAATGTTCTATTTTTCCAATTTTATTCAGAATTATTAAAGAACAAGTGTTTAATATGTTTCTTTTTTAATAAATTTTTTGGACAAATTGAAGTTTGTACAACATATTTGCTAGATTTATAGGAGAAACTAAGGGATGAAATATAGAAAGATATTTGTAAGGGAAAAATTCATGGATCTATAATGTAGATTTCATGTACGCTTCTGATGATATACAAGGAATTTAATTCTGATGTCATGCTCGTTGAGATGTGTACAATTTATACTATTAGATAGATAATTTATTTATGTTATTTTTAGCAAATAAAACTATACACTTCATGCTATTTGATAAACTTTTATAATATTTTTAAGAAATACGACTACAGTAGCTAAGAAAATGCCTTTAATAAGGCAGAATATCATTATATATTTATGGGGAAAATGCCTGAGTGAAAGAAAATGCATTTAATAAGGAAATTATCACATCCAACAATTGCATAAATGGCCATTTTAGGCGTCCATACCATAAATGCATTTAATAATGCAAAATTTGCAGGGGTTCGTTGGGTATAGGCGTCCATAAACGCGTTCAACAATGGAGAATCCTATGGCGTTATGCATGGTGTAGGCGTGTAGCGACTCCGATGCTTTTTTCAGTGGCTAGTAACTTACCAGAATTACCTAAATGGCGACAACTATAATGACTAATGACACAAAATGACAAAAACGATATTTTAGATATACTAGCTAATGATTTCCTCGTACAATCTAACCTCGATACAAATAAATATGTTATTTAATTTATTTTTTTATTAGACGGAAAATCAAAATATATTATTATTTTATATGGCGATTAATATCTAACCACAGATCAAATCGATCGAACAGTAGAAACACATGTTTACACGCTATTTCTAGCGTGTAACACCTCTATGGTCCGTGCGTTTATAAGTAGTATAGATAAGGTACTGGGTACAGCGAAGTATGCAAATTCTTGAAAGTAAATATGCATGACTTTGCATAATCGAAGGAAAATAATCACAAGAGGTCGGCTGGAGTACTAACGCAAGGAGGTATAAAAGGAAAAAAAAGAATGTCGGAAAAACATTCACGCAAGGGAGGGGTATATATATAAATCCCATAAAGAGGAAAAAGAATAATACTTTATCGGAAAAAAAACATTCACGCAAGGGAGGGGTATATATATAAAAGGAAAAAGAATAATACTCTATCGGATAACATTCACGCAAGGGAGAGGTATATATAAGGAAGCAAGGATTGATTTTAGTATTCAATATTCAATCTTTATATTATAAGAAAAAAAATTGTGGCATCTGTCAAATATAAAACCATATTTTACGAGTCAAAGAAGATTTGTCGTATATCAAAAAGATTGAATTAAATATATATGGTTAATATTCTAGTATAAACCAATATTATAGTTAATACTCTTTTTTTTAAAAACCATATTATATGACAAAATACTCTCCATAGTTAAAACCCTTAATTCGATGTCACGTTACTCCTTAGCCCTGCACGAAACAAGCTTTAAGATCATTTTTACAGAAAATTTTCTTTATTATTATTTTAGAAGCGTAGTTTGTACAATTTGATGTCTCATAAAATAAATTTTTACCATATTAATCTTAACATTGACAATCATCATCATCATCATCCTGTCACCGTCCAAACTCTCCATTTTACGATGACCGCCTTCTAATCAGAAATTGCACTAAATGCAGTTACTAGCAATGTTTTGAAAACCATATCAACCATCGAACAGGTGAGTTAACGGTGGATGGTTCAACTGGTCCGACCGATCGAATCGGTTTTAAGAACTAGATGACATTATAATTATTGATATAATTATTATAAAAGTACATGCGTTAGTTTTTCTATTTAGTTGTGAATAATCTAATTAACTATGATGATTTTAATACTAATTTCAATTTGTTATACATTAATTAATGAAATAGTTAAACTTTATTATATAGTAATTATGATTTTTATATATAAACCATAGAAATAAATTTCTGGTTCAAGATGGCATCATATAAAACCGCAAGCCTACGGTAAATCATTGGATTTGGATTTGGATTTGGCATCATATAAAAAGGCAAAACCAATCGTGTCTTCGACAGGTAAAACCGTATGGTCCGGTTCAGCAGCTCAACGCAAACCGGACCGGACCAGTCAGTTTTCTAGTTCAGAAACAAGCAGTTTTTTTGGGTCAGTTTAGACCAAACTGACTGCCGGTTTGCAGTTGAACCGCCCGGTCCAGTTTATAACTTTCAAAAACATTGGTTAATATTACAACCGCCAATTGTTTACTGAAAATGACTATATATTCCTACTGCTTACTAAAAGTTTCAACTGAAGGGTACTGATCCAGACAAAAATAAATTTATTCGTTCATTAATTTTTTTTTTTTTTTTGAAAGCAGCAAAAGAGTTAATTACAACTGAAATGAAACAATGCCGGACAAAGAACTATGCAAAAGAAACAGAAATTAAGTATTTGAACAAAACTTCCATGTTGCCAGTTTTCACAAAATGCCATAAAGAAAAGGAAAATCTCATTTGCAAGTACATTCTATTCACATTGCGCACCAAGATAGTTTCTCTGTTAGCCTAGATAAGATTGCGTGGCCCCTAAACATTCAGAAATCCTAAAACCCAAAGTAGCTTTATCAATGAAGCATTGGTATTGATCAAGGAAAGATAATAACCATGAACAAAAAGCAGAATGCCTAACAATATAATACATAAACACACGACAGACATTTTAAATATTCTAATCACACGGCAATGCAAGATTTTCTAATCAACAACAGAAGTCAGCTACATAACTCAGCAGCTCATTAGGTCTCTTTTGCTCTCAGAATATTTATAATGTCTCTAGCTTCCTCAAGCCTACCAGAGAAACCTGGAAAACAGCAAACCAAAGGAACTTCTGATCAATCAAACTAAAACTAGAGAATAAGAGAAATTTTGCACAAACAACATTAATTTACTCAAACTAGTACAATCTCACATCTGAAAGTATTAGTCATATTTCTGACTGGCTTACAGTACAAGCCAAGACCAAAAATTCAACTGTTTCTGGCAATCAATGTATTATATGGTACTACATTGTAATGATTAACTAACCTCAGTGCTCTTTCCTAATTTGAACTGCCAAACACCAAACCATCACATGGAAGGTAAGAGCCAACACTAAGACGCAACATTTTACAATAATTCTTCTTTATGTATACGCCTTAAAAGACGTTTTTGCAGAACAAGTAAAACTATAAAACACATGCTGATTGAAGCTCTACAAGATACAGCTAATTAACCAGAGAAGAGTGGAAACAATACCTTCATCACAAGCTGGAACTGCGTCGTCATATGAGCCAAAAACCAGCAGATTGTGCACATTTACACTGCTCTTAGTTCTCATGTCTGACAATTTCTGATGAAGCTTTGGCATTTCTTTCAGAATATCTACAGATGAAAGAAGTGTGTATCAGGGTACATGATAATGTACAAAGAATAATGGGGCATATATCTACAGATTTAAATGAAAATCACATGACCTCACTGGTTGAGATATCAGGTTCCAATTTAAATGCTGTGATTACCTCGGAAAGCTTCATGTATAGAATCATCTTCAAATAGACTAAGTGTCTCAGCAACTGAAGTGTCGAATTTGGTGCGAAAATTAGAACCCTTTTCCAATAAGGTTATCTCACTGTTAAGTTCTTCATGTTCCTTTCCAGCCTATGAGAAAAAAAAAAGACAAGACCAAAGATAAGGATGGAAGTTTGTGTTGCACTATATTGGATCAACAAGCATGTGTAAATTCTCATATTATAAAACTTTGCAAGATTCCCTATATTATGATTCAATTGCAAAAGACTCCACCATTACTGCAAAAATGGTTTCGATTGTAGGTGACTTACAGCAGCAAGCTTTTTTCTCAAGGAATCTAACTCACTATCAAGCTCCTCATCACACAGCTCTACTTCAATAGGTAAATCTTTAGAGGAATCATTCTGGAATAAAAAAGAATTAACAAAAAGTAAATATAAATTTGTCAGAAGAGCATTAATCAATTGACCAAACAAACCCAGTTGGTACCAAATTCCTTTGACAAACCAGAAAAACTTTAATTAACAACTCACATATTCCGATAACGAAAATCCTTTGGGAACAGAAAACAATTGCTTCAGGCATTGTGTCTCCCAACACCCAAATCCCTTCGCCTTAGCGGCATTCACCAATTTCTGAATCGACTTGGTACCCTAAAAGAAAAATCAAAGAAAATTACACAAAAAAACAATGGAAAAATAAAAGAGAAGGCCAGGTGAATAATTGGAAAGCCTCTTACTTTTTCCAATGCTTGAGCCTCCTCATCTCCCACACTACCAATCGCCTCTGGTGCTTTCCTGACAAGGCAAGTGAGAAAAATGTGAAACACACTAAACAAAAAAAAAAAGAGGGACGAACTGGAGAGGAGAGGAGGGACGAACTGGAGGAAGTGATGGAAGGCGGCGTCAGTGAGGTCATCGACGGCGTTTAGAACGTCGTTTAAAAAGAGCCTGGGATTGAGACCCAACGAGTCGAACGCCGCCTCGCTCTCGTTCTCCCTGGTTCTCTCCGTCTCCATTTGTTCGCTGTGACTCGTCTCCTCCGTTTTTATCATGCTGCGGTGGCTCCGCTTGGAGCGTGTGAGTGTGACTAGTGGGGGGAAGAACTGAAGAAGTGTGAAATGTGAACTCGAAAATTTTTGAATGGGGATTTTAGGTTTTGGGCTCCAATGCTGGGTCGGAAACTCGGAATGATTCGGATCAGGTTGGGAAGTGCGGATTCGACTGGATTGAACCACGTTAGCTAGCACTGTAATTTTAAGACTATGGCTCTGGTCATAACAGAGTTCTGACACAGGAGGTTTTGCAAAGAAGAAACATTCCTTTCACTCAAGGCTGCTCACTTTGCGGTTCACTATTACTAGAAACAACGAACCACCTATTCCTAAACTGCCCCTACACGCAGTCAGTTTGGAGGGACGTTGTTGACCGCTTTGACATATAGGGCATTGATGGCTATACCTCCTATTCTATGCTTCTGTGTACTCGAGCTGCAGCATCAGGAGTTAGGAGAAATTTGATAAGTGCTGCAGTCATGACAACAACATGGGCGATATGGCTTGAAAGGAACAACAGAATTTTCCGTCAGGAGTGCAGAAGGCCACAAGAGGTGGTTAGTTGGGTGTTTATTCTTCTTCAGCATTTCTCAAGAACTTAGTCAATTTTGTTTGTAGTTGTTCTTTTTTTAATTCTCTTTTTTTTTTTTTTTGCTTTTTAAGCTTGGCAGCCGCTGCCCGGTCATCTAAAAAAAAAAAAAGACTATGGCTTTGGTCAAAACGGTAATTTTTAAACGTGGGTTGTCATTTCATTTCATTTTATTAAAAAAAAATTGATCAAAATGAATGGATTTGATGCCATTTGGTTGGAATTTTTATGTTATTAGATCCAACGAAATCTCGAAAAATCAATTCCATTAAAATGAAATCCCGTGTAAAATCCATTTTGTTCAAAGCCTATGTTTCATTCGCAAGAGAGAAATGAAAAGGGAGGGAAACTATAAAATGAATGGGATGAAATGGAAAAAAAAAACAATTATTTTTCCTCTCTTGTTTTTTTTTTTGTATTGATGATAAATTTAATAGAAGGAGAAATAAAATTACTTAATTATAAATGACTATTATATCCTTAGTCCAATCTGTTTCTTTCAAAAAACAACATTATTTTTGTGTATTATTATTATATAACAACATTGCACGATGTCAATAGATGCAATTTGTAAATGAATGCAATTCAGAAACAGTTTAACCCACCGTAATGCTAACAAATTGTGATGTCCCTCAATTTGTAATTTATATATATTTTTTTTGTAATTTTTTCGAATAAAACCAGTAACATAGTGCAATGTTTCCTAATGAAATTATTACTGCTGTAATCTAAACAAGTAACAATAATAAACAAAATAAAGAAGCAAACATAATTACGTAAAGTCTAGTGACAGCCCATTCTTCTTTTATTCAAGTACAGTCCATTTCTCAGCCCAACAGCAATCCCTTTACATTGTGTTTGGTTTTTTGGAAGAATATGGAAATTGATTAGTGCCATCTCACACTGCGTCATCGCGCTGCATAGCGCCTCAGCGAAAGTTAGAGCAGCGTTTTATCTCCTCTACTCACTCAGTACGTATTTTTTTGTTCTTTTCGTTCTTATAAGTGTTCACTTTAATATGTACAAATGTTCACTTTGTAGTAGAATTGTTCACTATTTTATAAGTGTTCGCTAGACCAAATATGTTCATTTTGATTTTTTTTTTTGACAAAAGTTCAGTTTGGTCAATACAAATGTTCAGTTAATTGAGTATAACTGTTCAGTTAGTTGCAACAAAAAATATAAATGTTATGAGAAAACATGTTTATTTTATTAAGTATAAATGTTTAGTTTAGTAAGTACGAATGTTCAGTTTAATAAGTATAAATGTTTAGTTATTTGAATATAAATGTACAGTTAGTTGCAACAGAAATACAACTGTTATAAGAAAAAAAAACCAAGCGAAGGGGTCATGAACCGGACAAAAAAATTAGAATTGGAAATGAACCAATCCGGTTCAAATTAAAATTTTTCCAATTCTACCCCTGCCTCCTAGAGCACCTCTTGACCACGCGCGACTCTGACTCTAGCGTGATTCCGACGCATTAAACTGAAAACTTCTTATTATTAAACTGAACATTTGTAATATATAGCAGTGATGGCGCGGATGGTTATTTTGCCGATGGCACTTACAATAGCTGAATGGAAAGGAAAGAAAAATATAAAAGGGAGGGGAATGAAAATATGATGGAATGAAAATTTATTTTACATCTATCTATTTAGTTTATTAATGAAAGGAAAGAAAAAAATTCTCTTCCCTTCTTTTTTTCCGTTTGGGTGTTTTAATTAAATAGAGGTAAAATATGGCTAATTAAAAAATAAATGACAATTATGACCTGAACTCTTTTAGCTTGTTCAGACCAAACTCAAAAATCTAATTACATAAATAAAAAAATGTTAAAATATTCATAATCAAGTATAGGACCATGATTGACTTTACATCTGTAATTGCCGAATATTTTTGTATTTTTTTTACTTTACATCAGTTTGGAAAAGAAAAGGTAAAATGGATTAATATAATATCTCATCAACATACAAAAAAAAACACACAAGTACAGGGATGGAGAAGTCTAATACGTGCCCCTGGTTGTGTACCTCAATGTGTGCTCTATTTTTATATTTGGGAGTGGTTAAATTGTTGTTTGTACTTTCATCTGAGCCTTTTATTTTTCTACCTGAAATTGAATTAATAAATGGGTAATCATAGCTCGAATGTTCAATTGAAGGATTACCTTACATACCGGCTAATATGGTACTAGTACCATAGTAACACTTAAAATTCAATTTACTTCAGCAACAGAAAGTAACATCTGGTGCTTCAAAATCTCGAGAGCAATTGTGTTATATATGCCTAAATTTATTTGACATACCCATAACCCATTTATTTTATTTATAAAAATTGCTGGAAATTTGGGCTTTCAAGAAAAAAGAAGATTGTTTTGGTCCAACATATATAGGCAGAAATAAGTTGTGACTGTTTTGAAAACGAATTGAGATTCCGCCCCCAAGACCCAAGATACCAATTGTTTTGCATTTATAGATTGTGAACGATCTGACTTTTTTTTTCTGTTGGCTTATGCATCTGCTGTCAGATATAGTTAAGCAATTGTTGAATGGAAAACCAGAGCTAGCTAACCATATGGCCGAAGATGGATGCACACCTCTGGCCCTTGCTGTAATCAACAACAATCTCGAGATTGTGAAGATACTCTTAGAACAGGATCCTAATCTGGCATATATCAAAAATGAAATATCAGGGGATACTCCTTTTCTTCTGGCAGCATGTGGAGGTTATGTGCCAATTGCAAAAGAGATCATTAGCTGTTGTCCTGATTCTGCGTATACTACCAACAAATCATACTCTGCAAATGGACTTCATCTAGATCTAGCTATTAAGAACGAGCGACGGGAGTTTGTCGACTTCATCCTCAGAACACCCCAGCTTCACAGGCTTATTAACCAAGTCGACCAAAATAGCCTGCTTCCCCTACATTATGCTGCTGAAACGTGCAAACCCGAGATTCTTTGATCTTTACTATCCCATAAAGGACAGGATTGCACTGCTCGTAATGTCAACAACCACAATGCACTTGACATGGTCATGGCAAAGCATAGCTTATTGAAGAATCTCGGGTTTGCATAACATTTTATTTTAGATATATATTTATGAAAAATTGAAAACTGCATACCATTCGTTAATTTCCATAATAATGTCTCTAATTGTAGACAAGATCAAGTTGGTGCAATATTTTTATTCTATCACAGAACGAATCATTCACATTGGTGTCAAATGTAATTCCATCTTCTTGGAGGAATGGTGCACAAGAGATGGCAACAGAGATTAAGCAAAAAGAAATTCAAGAGATCAAGTCACTTACAGAGAGGTATGCTACCAACACCTCTCTGGTTGCTGCTCTCCTCGCTACAATTACTTTCGCTGCAGCCTTTACCTTGCCAGGAGGCTTCAGCAACGATCCTTCTGATGCCGGCCTACCAATTTTCGCAAGGAAAGCTGCTTTCCAAGTGTTCTTGATATCTGACACCATAGCCATGTGCTCCTCCCTTGCTGTTGCATTTCTCTGTGTTTTGACGACATGGGAGGACTTGGAATTCTTACTGAACTATAGAAAAACAACGAGCCCGCTCATGTGGTGTGCCTACGCAGCTACTTCTCTGGCATTTGGTACTGGTTTATTTACAGTAATGGCACCCAAGAATCTGTGGCTTGCAATAATCATATTGCTAGTCTGCATCATCCTTCCATTCCTCTCCAAGATCATTGGTGATTGGCCCATGATTATGCTTCGTGTCAGGGTCGGCCGTCTTTTTCGGCCAGACCTTGTTCCAACTATCTAGAATGGATGCATATTAAGAGATCAAATTAAAATGGTGATGTAATTTGTGCATTTTATTACATTCCTAATTAACTAGCATTTAAACCTTTCAATGCATGGTATCTTGAAATTTTCTAGTTTGGCTGCGAGAGCAAATTTTGAGAAGGAAGAATTTGTAGTTTTGTACTGTAAGAATGGAAATAAGTTGAGTCAAAAGTTAATTTATTTTTTGATTAAAGTATATGTGTATAATGTGTGTAATGTGCATATTTTGGATTAAATTTAGCGCTGCTAATTTTCGCCATTTAAATCACTGATGGAACATAATAACAATTTAAGTCACTAAAATTTGTGGCGAAGTGACGTATTCCATTAGAGATAATTAAAATTTTAAAATAAATTAAATTATAGGACAATACCAATTATAAAGAACAAATAAAATTAAATTAATTGAATGGCAACTCTCCATTTTTACTAACTGAAGGTACGTTTGTATGCCTCAGTTTATATGGTTCGTTTGCATTTAATAATGGCAAAAAAGAAAAAAAGAAAAAAAAAAAAAGATGTTGCAACTCTGCAAAAAAGAATACATGCACACGGCATATCATCTTGTATCTTTTCATATAAAAATGTTAAATATGAAGATTCAATTCTAAATAGAAAGGGCTCTAAAGATTCTCATTATTAAAAGCCTTGTTTAATTCCATAGCATCTTTCCATAGAAAAATAGATTCGAATAAAAATGTATCTTGTAAAAACAATCTGCATAAATATAAATTGAAACAACATAATAATATCTGAGTCGAACTACAGGCCAAACTAAATGGATCGAAATTTAATTTAATTAATTCGATTAAACACAACACAATCAACCGTTTGCTCTGTAATATATCTCTATTTATCTACTCCTTATAAACACATGTTTGTACTTTCAATCGATTTGATCTGTGGTTGAATCTCGATCGCTATACGAAGAAACAATATGTTTTGACTTTTCATCTAATAAAAAATAAATTAAGCAACATATATACCTGTATCGTTGGTTGATTAAATAACATATTTTTATTATCTAATATTATTTTTGTTTTTTTATTTATCACGTATGAGAGCAACTTATGCCAGTATCTTATAAAGATTTGATGCGAACATACATTTAGTAACTAAAATCATTGGCACTTGAAAGTTTTTTGAGGGTAGGGTTAACCCTACAAGATTTTCATTAAATAAGAAGATATGTACAAAAATCGGTCAAAAAGAAAAAATGAATTTACAATCTGAAACAACTTAATCCTACAAACAAACTAATATCATCTGTCGCAAGTTTTCCAAAGAATAGAGTCCTGGATGATCCTTCTAATGGAGGTATGTGCATTCGGTCTCTTCCCTTCAAAGATATAGAGGTTTCGATCCTTCCATATTCTCCACATAGCTGCCAGCCATAGACTTGACTTGTTAAGAAGTATTGTTTTATTCCTATCCTAAAAATTAATGACTTCATCAGCTTGGCACTTGAAAGTTGAAAAAATCATAAATTTGATATTTGATATATTAGTTAAACTTCTAACATCTGCACAATTACGCTGGCAAGACTCGCAAGTTTGCAATACAATTTTTTTTTCTGAATCCATCCAATTTATTAAATATCACAATCTCGCATCGAACTGAAATCGAGCTACAGAATCCAGACCAGTGAAGTTTTTATTATTTCCAAATATCTCTTTCTTTTAGAAAATCTAGCTAGAGAATATCTACTATCTAGAGAAATTCTTTCCAAATTTCGTTTGAGGACTCAATTGCAAACTGCTTGCTTGTTGGGGCTCAAATTGATAAATAAAAAAATATAATTATTTCGGAATCTCCGTTTTTTAAGGGATCGCCGTTTTCCCGCCAATTAAGAGTTGTAAATGCTATTTTAGCGCCCTTTGCCCCTTTCTCCTTCTCGTCAAAAACCCTAGCAACGCGAAGAGGCGAAAGAAAAGAATGCATCGCGATTGGGGAGGCTAAGCAAACTGATATTGACGAGACATGAAGTCTAATCCGTGAATTTATTTTAGATTTAATCGCTGGATAGTGGTTATTTGTAATTTCTGTTTATTTTTTGGATTAATGGCCTTATACCATTTTCAATAAGGCCCTCATCAAAATGATTTTTACGTGGGATTTCATTTCAATTCAATTGATTTTGTAAGATTTCGTTTGATCTAATTACATGAAAATTCTAACCAAATGACATCAAATTTCTTCATTTTGATCAAAAATTTTCCAACGAAATAAAATGAAATGAAATCCCACGTTAAAAAAGTGAAATTTTGACGAGGGCCTTAGTTCCTAGTTCGTGCCTATCTTTGTGCCTTTATATCCCCTTTTCTTTACCCGACTAGTAATTTATGTGTTTACATAACTAAGCCGATTTATATATTTGGGCATTTGGGCATTTGGGCATTAACTCACTCTTTTTTCAAGCATGGTTTCAGCCCTAGTTTTACATTTGTAAAGCCCAGATCAAATTTAGATAGATCAAGTGTTGTCTAAGCCCTAAATATATACGATTTATTTATTTGGGCACAACTAACAGCAAAAGAATAAAAAAAAAAGGTTCCACCAAACAAAGCCAATCACCTAAGAACTCAGAATGCTTCTGTTGTGTTTGTGTAGTACCTGAGACCTAATTAATTTCTCTGTTATAAATGACATTAGTGGCAATTTATTTTCACTAATCGTTTGTATGATTGCTTTGTTTAGACACCAACTGAGAAACTTAACTCCCTACTCATAATGGCACCCAAGAAACTGACTGTTTTACGAGTGATTTGGGCAAATTTATATCCCAATCTCCTCCGCATCATCTCCAAGAAGCTAGGCGACATCTCCAGCTTTGTCTGTTTTCGTGCCGTATGCAAGAGGTGGCGTGCAGCCACCAGTATCTCTGACCCTCCTGCACAGTTCCCGTGGGTTATTGATTGGCCTCGAGGCAAAGGCAAGCTGGATGACACTTTCCGGTTCTATTCCTTCAACTCTCGTAAAACTCACACCTTTCAAGTCCCAGATGCTCACATCTACGGCCCATCTGATGGGCACATGTTGATTTATGAAGGGGATCGATCCAGCAAGGAGTGTCAGTCATTTCTGAACCCTCTTGCCTGGACAGAGCGGTTTGTTCCAGAGGAAGTACCTGTTGATAATGTGCATCCCATTTGTCTTGGCCGCAATTTAATTCAAAATGAACCTGCATTAGTTTATCAAAAGAGTGCACATTCTACTTTGTTCTTTTCACAATCTGCGAAGCAATGGACCAAGATGAGAGTTCCATCATTTAAAACAGTTGCATTCTACGATCACAAATTCTTCCTCACAGGTTATGGAATTGAGAATTCAAGGATTAGAGTTATTGACGAAGTCACTGGAGTTGTGTTATCTTACTTGCCGCTTCCTACTGATGATTTTTATCATGGATACCTCATTGCAACTGATGATGGTTTGCTGGCTGTGGAAGTGATAGGGTCCATAACTGTTATGCCCTTTCTTCTGATTGATGTGAAGGAGTGCCAGTTTGAGGTGTACCGGCTCGAGAACTATCCCCAGAATTCACATTGGAACAAATTGAGTGGAATTGGGGACCTGATGCTGTTTCTGGACCAGCAAAATGGCTTCAGCTTGAAGGCCAGTGACATTGGTGGATTTAAAGGTAACTGCATCTATTTTATCACTACTGGCAGTAAGAAACCTAAGTCAGGAAGTGAGCATGTGATAGGCAGGTTTGACATGGAATCAAACACAACTGAAAGGATTCCTGCACCGGCCTGGCTTGGCATAAGGACCTGGGAAAGACAGGCTGCTTGGTTTTTGCCTACTCTGAAGTAGTTTCACAACATATTAGTGATGTGATGTTTAGTTTTTAGTACTGGTGATCGACTTTCTAGTGTTATAACTTGCTTTTTTGAGTATCAGCTGAATGCAA
Organism: Rhynchospora pubera; assembly: GCA_028095005.1. Classification (NCBI taxonomy): domain Eukaryota; kingdom Viridiplantae; phylum Streptophyta; class Magnoliopsida; order Poales; family Cyperaceae; genus Rhynchospora; species Rhynchospora pubera. Next base: position 330,014,693 of record CM051460.1, read on the forward strand.
TAGACTTCCTAGTGGATGTTTGCATGATTTTGTACTCTGACAATTCTATTTTGTTTGAAGGGGTTTGAAACTTTGAATTCCATTAATATATGCATTTTAACATTTACGTCATGTGGTCTGTTTTGTTTGTTTGATTTTGTGACAAGCAGGATGATGTTTATGCCTTCTTTTTACTGGTAAAATGCACTTTTGCTGTCTTCCAACGACCAACGTCATCTAGGTTGCCTTCTATACTAATTTCCTTGGTTACTGTAGGCTTACTGTGATATAATATATTTGTTATAGCTAAGAGACCTCAAGACTGAATCGGTACAAGATTTCTTATACTAAAAAATTTTAGCGTTTTAAAAATGTTGATTTTATTAATTTTGCTTTTCAACTGATATATTATAATTAACTGATGAGATGGGCCGGTTGAATAATGATTTAATGAGAAAATTTACCATTTAAGAAGAAAACGAAATGTTAAGCAATTCTATCTTATTACCAACTTTACTGCCTACAAAGTCTCCGCTGGGTAGCCCAGTTGGTAGAGACATTGTCTTCCCACGGGATAGACTTGGGTTCGAGTCTCACGGGGGCAAGATGAAAATGTGTGCGTGCGTGGGGGGTTGAGTGCCTACGGGCCGTGATAAAAAAAAAAAAAAAAACTTTACTGCCTACAAATCATTTCCCACGTATATCGTCTTCAAAAAGTTATTATGTTATCATCAGTGATTAAAGAGGCTAAGTTAACCTCTACCCTGATCGAACTCGCATGATTTTCAGGCACGTAATAATATTATTTATAAGCCTTCACTCAAATAATAAAATTAAAATGGTGAACCATAGAATATTAAGCTTCCTTTTGAACGTAAGAATTTTAATATGAATATGTATCGATTTTTTCGACCACCTAATGAAAATTTTTAAAAGCCTTTTGAGAATTTTTCACAACATGCATTCGGTGCAATAAAGATGTTGCTATCCTCCATCTAAAGATTTAGAAAGCAAAGGGAGTAGGCACTATATAGACTAGTTTCAATTCAACAGGGCCACAATTAATAGGATTGTAAGCACCATCAAATTAATTTTAATTTTCCTACCTGCTTATTTATAATATTCGTATCTAGCTAGGGAACCAAGTGAAGGTTCCTCCTTCGTCAGATAGGGATATGGTTAGATTATTTTTATGATTTGTTTTTCATCTATTATTGTACTGTTTTGATGTCTAATGTTAAGCATTTATCACAAAAAAAGGTCTTGTAGAGGTTTAAACTAGTAATCAAATAATCAATTGAAGGTATTATCTGGTAGGGACTTAAATTTGCGAACTAGCTGCTTCATTAGCCAAAAAAAAAAAAAAAAAATTGAAAAGGAAAGAGGACGTAGCAGGAAATGTTGCCAAAATAAAGAGAGAGGAAGGATGAAATCATGGAAGTGGGGAAAGAAATTAGGATAAAAATGCTAAATCCCAATATTTCTTTCCTTAAGCAGTGGGAATTGCTAATAAATTAAAATATTATAAATCAATCAGTTAAAGTCCATATAAATATTTACATATAATAATTTTTTTCAAAGAAAAAAAAAATTTCTGTAATACATGTACCTACCAGTCTACCACAGTGATAAAGGAGAAATGTTGCACCTACAACCCTACACGGCTCCGTTTGGATGGTGTGGGAATAAGAGAAATAAGGGAAGAAATATTGAAAAATGTGTAACTTTATGAAGATGTTGGATTGTTTATAATAAATTTGAAAGTAGGAAGAAGTTATTCTCTTATTTCCTCACTCATCCAAACACAACCACATGAAGGCGGAAAAGTAAAAAATCGGTCCGACTGAATTTTACATTTATGTCCACGTGCAGGAGTGCAGAATGGATATAGAAATTTCATTAGTGGTAAAAAAACGATACATTTTCATATAAATTCTTTTGCGGTTGACAAAGATAATTCTCTAATTTATCATCTCATCATCCTCTTGAAAACGCCTTTTTTTTCAAAATAAAATTAATTAAACGTTAACTATCTTTGTAGATCATCCCCATCATTTCTTAGATTTATCATCTCGAATGTACTCCCCTCCTCTTTCTAGCACCTATGTTTTCCTCCCTCCCCCACCTCGTTTTTTTCCAAAACAATTAACATTTTTTTTCAAAGACAATTAACTAACTTTTTTTTCCAAAGACAGTTAGTAACATTTTCTAAAATAATTAATTTTTTTCCAAGACAATTAGTATTTTTTCTATGACGAATAATTTTTGCCAGGACAATTAACTTTTTTTTTTCAAAGACAATTAGTAATATTTTCTAAGACAATTAGCTTTTTTTTTCGAGGACAATTAGTTTTTTTTCATAGGTCTAACATTTTTTTCCGAAACAATTATTTCTTCTGTTTGATCTTCCTATGTCTAGTTTGTAGAAACTGAAAATGTTTTAGATTTCTTTAATTGAGACCTTAGTTAGAAGGCCTCTTTAGGTTCTTTTGTGTGATGAACTTGTGGTAGGAGAAATCTTTAGTTAGAGGGAATTTGCATTCTCTGTATCGTACTCTTTGCTTAATAGTAAGCTGGCACTCCATTTTGGGTTGCTTTTATCCAAAAGAAAAGAAAAAGAAAAAAAAGAAAAGAAAAAAAAGGAGTGAAGAACGTAGTGGAGAGAAGGCAGACATCTGTAAGTTTGCAAGAGACGTGGTTTGCTTTACCGGAGATCGTGCAAGTCTTTGTAAGTGTTTCATTCATCAAAACTTAAGGTAATTCATGTCTTGGTTATTTCCACGTTCTAGAATACACAAAACACTTATAGTCAAGATTCCATTATTTCTTCAAGATACCAAATATTTTATATTTTAGTAAGCATGTACTAATCAAATAAATTAATGACAGGACAAGCTAGATGATGTTGCTTCAATGGAAAATAGCACAAGCAATTTACAACATTTTTACAAATATTACAACAGAGCAAATAAACACCATCCTGCTAACCTCAAAACCAAACAAACAAAAAACAACACGAAGTGCATATAATGGAGTTTAAAGTTCATGCCAAATAGAAAATGAGAGGGCAAAAGTTTGCGAACTTCCAACAGGAATACAGGATAGCCTATTGCATCAGTTAATACTCAAAAAACAACTTATAACACGAGTCAGATACCACTCAACAGTACTACAAACTAAAACGTACATTTTTTTTTATAAATCGACTAAAACGTACAACACTAATATGTTGTCAAGCTAGTTTAGAGTAGGTATAAACCAGGCAGCCCGTCTTTCCCACTTTCTTATGCCCAGCCAAGCCGGTGCAGAAACCCTTTCAGTTCTGTTTGATTCCAAGTCAAACCTGCCTATCACATACTCATATCCTCGTTTAGGGAACTTACTACCAAAAGTGATAAAATATATGCAATTACCTTTAAATCCACCAAAGTCACTGGCCTTCAAGCTGAAGCCATTTTGCTTGTCCAAAAACAACATTAGGTCCCCAATTTCACTCAATTTGATCCAATGTGAATTTTGGGGATAGTTCTCAAGTCGGAACACCTCAAACTGGCACTTTGTCAGATCATTTACAAGAGAAGGTAAGATTGACATGCCGTCTTTCATTTCGACAGCCAGCAAACCATCATCAGTTGCAATGAGGTATCTATGATAAAAATCATCCGAAGGAGGAGGCAAGTATGATAACAGAACTCCAGTGGTTTCATCAATAACTCCAACCCTTTTGTTCTGATGTCCCCATTCTGCAAAGAAGAATTTGTGATCATAGAATGCAACTGTTTGTATGAATGGAACTCTCATCTCGGTCCAGTCATTTTTCTCAGATTGCCAGAAGCACAAAAAATGATGTTCGTCGTCCTTATAAAACAAAGCAGGTTCATCATTTCGAATTAAGTTGCGGCCAAGACGAATGGGATCCACATTATTAACTGGCACATCCACTGGAACAAACCGCTCTTTCCAGGCAAGAGGGTTCAGAAATGACAGACACTCCTCGAGAGATCGATCACATTCATAAAGCAACATGTGTCCATCAGATGGTCCGTAGAAGCGAGCATCTGGGACATGGAAGGTGTGAGTTCTGTCAGAGTTGATGGAATAAACTCGCAAGGTGTCATCCAGCTTTCCTTTGCCTTTGGGCCAATCAATAACACATGGAAATTGGCGGGGAGGGTCGGAAAGACTGGTGGCTGCGCGCCACCTCTTGCTGTCTTGCATACAGCGCGAAAACAGATGAAGCTGAAGATATCAAATAGCTTCTTGGAGATGATGCGGAGGAGATCGGAATCTAATCGTGCCCAACTCACTCGTGAGCTCTTCTTCTTGGGTGCCATCACAAGTGTGGAGTTCATCTTCTCAGTATGGCGTCTAACTTAAAACTGTTATGTAAACAATTAATGAAGATCAAATGCCATTAATGCTACATATAGTAAAGGAACTTGGTCTCAAATACTTGCAGACAACAGATATGAATTTTAGGTGGTTTGTGTTTGGTGAAGTGAAACATTATTTGTTATTTTTATTTTTGCTGTTAGATCTGCTTGATGGTTATAAATAAAGTAATTAGGGCTCAAACACACTTGGTTTATCTACATTTGATCTGGTTTTACAAATGTAAGAAGTAAGAACCAAGGCCTAAACAATACTTGCAAAACAAAAATCAGAGAGGCTTGCCCAAATAAATAACTAAATAAGCTGTCTAAAGTTGCGTAAGCTAGGCATTCAATGGCAAAGGAAATTGTTGTCTGAGTGCCCGACAGCCAAAATTCCGCCTTCTCTTTGGAACCAAGAGGTAAAAAAACTCCTGTGAAACACCACAGGTAAGTGACCCCTTTGGGTTGTAGGACCACTGACACAGAGAACTCCCCCAGAGCACTACTCCTCGACTCCCGGACAAAGAAATCGAACGAGTGATCGGAATCTTCCTCGAGTTATATTTTGTATTTCGAGGTGGTAGTTAAATCTCATATGTGCATAACCATCCTCGATCGTTCTTTCGAGTTCTATTTTGCATTGATCTTTCTATCTGGTGTTTTCAACCAACTCAACGTTTGCCAAGGAAGTCTTTCACAACAAATCATTATACTCAACTCTTCTTCTAGTAACAACAACCACTATCTATGAGGAAAAAGACGAGAGAATCCTATCTATTGGAAAAGACAGGATGCGACTTTCCGTGTCGTGATTACCCACCACTTGTCCTTGTACGCGGTAAAAGATCTAGTATGCTTTCTATGAAAGCTCGTAAGATCTGCTGAAAGAACAGAAAACCGATTCACTCGCTCAGTCTCTTTGACTAAATGGGTCAAGCACTGTTCCGGCTTACCTTTTTTCAGCTGCATCGTACCGTGGGTCGAACTCTGTATGTAGATAGAGCCCCTATGCTCCTAATGTAGAGCAGGAACTACAACTGTTACCGTGGAATCCGCGATCACACATTCGTTCCAGTGGTTTTTCCGGTGAAGCTAGTACTTTCCTTGAGTATACCATACTTTTGGTGTTGGAAACACCATTGGCACACGGATCTAATAAGAATATTGACTGGCAGGTGAGCTAAAAGCCAACACCTGAGTCAGTCAGTATTCCACTTCAGTTGCTGGTTGGGTAGGTCAAACCGCGAGTACGAGATAACTAATAGGCCCTGTAATACCAATCGATGTTGGTTGTCAGTCTTCGGCAGGCGTTGATTTTCCTTTTTTTCTAAACACTAAATGGATGTGAGCTTACCTGCTATCGAGCAGAATCCCGGAAAAAGAAGCCCAGGAGAATGGTAGATCCTAATTGATTGATTAATGGAATTAGCCCGGTAAGAAATCGGTACGATCGCTTGCTGTCTTGTTCACTGCCGCGAACTAGGAAAACGCTCTATCGTACTGCTACTACAAGTTACGATATCGAGAGGACTTTATGAAGCGTATTGTTCGTTACCCGCTTTCAAGGTTTAGCTTGTTTTGTTCAAATGTAGGGCTCTTTTAGCTTATAAACCAAAAGAACAGAGCCTTTTCTGTGCTGCTAGCAATACTCGTCTTATAAAACGTGCCTAAGAAGGATCGCCTTGATTAAAGTTCGTCATATTTATCTTATACCTATGGAAGACAGGCGGCGTATAGGTCCTCGTCTGATCAATGTTAAGCTTTCACTTGAACTCCTTCTGTACCATCAACGTGTTATCGACGAACTCAAGCTAAACTTCCTCACTTACTACTTTGGTGAACTCTTTACCTGTAACAAGAGAAGACATGACATTGATTCTAAAAATTAATTCTTTGCTTTTCTGGTTGGAGTTTATGCTCGTAAGCCAGCCCGGAGCTTTCATCATCCCCCTAGTGTAGGCTGAGGACTCCCATATCTTTCAACGCTGTCTATACAGTCCCCACAAAAACTCAAAATCGAAGATCAAAGACATCTGCTTATTAACAAGCTTTGCTAAAGGTGGGTGAGACGGCATTCGTGATCACAGAAGTATAGGTAAAATTTCGATTGGCAAAATGATGCAGATTTGGATGACCACTTAGTCAAATGACAAGATCCTCTTTTCTGATAATATTAGGCCCGAGAATCGAGAGTGATTATTTGCAGGGAGGCGTACGAAAACGGAGAAAAATAAAGAAATGAATGAGCCAGCCGACTAAAAAGAAGAGGTCAGCAATCGGGGCAATAGGGAACAGCCATCCACTCTATATGTATGATAACAGGAAATTAGCCACCACCTTACTAGGAGAATACCCTACTACTAGAAACGAAAAACTCAAGATACTATCTCCTTTGTCTTTTCTACGATCTGCACGCAATCCTCCATATGTACTGGCTGGCATTCCAGAATTCTCCCCGCTTAAGATAGGCAGAAGGAGGGGCAGAGCTGGGTTCAAGTACACTATTTATTTACTGTTCATGCTACATATCCACCAGTAAGGACAAAGAGAGGGAGTCCCGATTCCACAACTTACTATCTAATGCATGCACCGCACTAAAAGCATAGGGCTTATCTTTTCTTTTTCCACCTCACCCATTCCTATGGCTTAGACCATACTACACAAAGTTGCTCTTACTTGTAACGTATTCTACCAGGTAAAACTTACAAGTTGGCCCGGATGAGCTTTTCAGCGGCACCTCCTTATGGACAGCAGGAGATCTCGGCCATGGGAAAACCTTCAAGATTAGCATCCTCGTGGGGATTGGAGCAATTTAATTGAATGGAAGCTATGGATCTAACTGAAATAACAATAGAGTAGAGAGGCTCTGATTTTTTCAAAAGAAAGAAACAACAAAAAACGTCTGAGAATCAGCACACACATATATAGAAAGAACAACTGACTTGAGATCTAGTCCCACGTTTTCTTAACCCCTAAGAAAAGTACCAGCTGCTTCGCGCCTGCTTAATACAACTAATGACCGGTCATCAGCTATGGCATGAGATTTTTCGTTCCCCATCACAAATTTACTTAATACCCTCTTAATCTTCCCTGCAGTAGTTTGATTCAATGAGTCTGATGACGAGTCTGAGTCTTTGTCTAGTGATGCTTCTGATGGGCTTGTGCCGGCCACCCAAGTCTGCATTTTCTTTTGAGTTTTAGTAACGCTCCAATCAATGAAATTAACCCCGACGAAGCTTACTTCGCTGTGCCTCATGGTTATTGTGTTGATTTTTCAAATCCCAATGATGAAGTTGAAGCGGCTGAACAAGACTCTCCCCTTTCTTTTCTTGGGTGTTGACTGACCTTATTCCACTTCTTGTTTTGAAGAAGGCAGCGTTTATGGGACTTACGGTAAAAAATAGTAAAAGATACGAATCGAGAGCTGTACTTTGATTCTTCCTGCTAAAAGTATGTAAACGAAAGGGGGCATATGAAACCTGAGAGCAGACCCTCCCCCTTATAGCCGGGAGGAGCTCCCTCTATTGTATTATTAATCTTATGCGAGCGACTAAAACTCTAGAAACTACAGCTCCATACTCGAATGCAACCTTCAAGGCAAGAAATCCGTCTGCTAACTGTGCTTTCAAGCTGTAATTCCCTGCTACAAGAGTATAAACGACATGCTATTGTTGTGGGTTGTATTCGATCTTACTGGGTAACTCTATCGAAACGAAAGCTCCAGCAACTAATCTTATAGCCAGCTTCGACTCTTACTTCTGTCTTTTATTCTGTCGGGCAGCGAGCACAAAGTACTGGACTATCCGGCCATGTATTGGCTCCTTAGAACTTGCTCAATTGACGAAAAGCACTAGCCTTTTTCGGCTCCTCAGATGACGTGTCCAATACCACGGAGTCAACATGTGAACTGGCATGGTATTAGGAAATGGATCCGGATCCACCAACATCACATTTTTATTCAAGTTATATCCGTTTTTAAGCGCTACGCACCTCTTAGTTAAGTGGATTGCACTCATTAAGGGTAACCGTCTGCCTTGCTCCCAAAGACAGGTCCGTCCTCCTTGGTGCCTAGCGGTTAAGTAGATAGTAGGTCCCCTCCCTGGCAAAAAGCATCTAGCTAGAGCCGAGTTATCAGTCATCCTTATTGAATGAAAAGAAGCGGTTTATATGCACGCGCAGATGGGAATGATGTTAACGATGTTAAGCTATTGGGTGTATGCTGGTAAATCTTCGGCTTTCTTTGTTTGAGGTAAGCTCAGTTCGATCAGTAACAAGAGGGCGGGCGGCTGGTGGCCACAAGAACAAGTCAAGTAGGGGAGCGAAACAAGGAGAGATAGAGATAATCTTGCATGTTATACATAGCTGGGACCAGTTCCCGGCTAGGAGAGCTGGATTCTCTAGCTTTTTCTTTAGCAACGGCTCCTAAAAGAATGTTGAATTCCAATTGGTTAGCTAGAGCCGAGTTGTCAGTCATCCTTATTGAATGAAAAGAAGCGGTTTATATGCACGCGCAGATGGGAATGATGTTAACGATGTTAAGCTATTGGGTGTATGCTGGTAATTATCTTGTTCAACTATGGCTCATGTTTCAAGATAGAATTGCTACTTTGGATAATTTGCAAAGGAGGGGTTGGTCATTGCCGAATAGATGTGGTTTATGTTTACTTGCAAATGAGTCTGTTTTTCATCTCTTCAACTCATGCTCAGTCTACAGGCAAGTCAAGAATCATCTTTTGACAAATAGCTTAATTCTCCAAGCAACTATCCTTTCCTCTATTCCTTCACAGCATTCTGACATTCTTCTTCAGTCGGGTTTAAAAGGTCACGTCAGAGACCTTTTTGCAACACTTTTCTTCATTATTTGGAGGGAGAGATGCAATAGAGTTTTTAACGATGTCTACAAATCAATTCATGATTTAGTTCAGGAGACTATCCTAGAATGGTCGTTTTTGAGAAAATAGTTTAGCTTTGTTTAATTTACTTTCTTTCTGTATTTTTGTTTTCTTTTTCAGCTGCTCGCTGATTGTATGTTACATTACTTTTTATTTATTATATAAGATAGGGGCTTGACCCCTATTTTTCTTCAAAAAAAAAAGCTGTCTAAAGTTGTGAAACGGGAGTAAATACTTAGATGGGTAACAAGAAAGGAATTTACTTCTCAAATTTGGAAGGGTATCAACTGGGAGAGGATTCCAATTTATAACAGTAAATCTGGTAAGACCGTAAGAGAAGATCACATTTACAACATAAAGATAAGGTATATAAGCTAGGAACAGACTACTAGTGGTGTAATCCCATTAATTTAAGATAACGAACAGAAATCTTGTAAGAAAAGGTCACATTTCACAACATGTACCATCTATGAAAAGACTAAATCCAAGCAACGAACAGGAATTACAAATATGCACTCACCAACTTCGAAACCTACAATTAGTTCACGGATTAGACTCCATTTCGCCTCCGAAATCGCGATGCATTTTTTTGCCTGATTGCCTCTCCTGGTTTCTAGGGTTTTGACGAGAATTAGAAAAGGCGGTAAAATGGGCTTTGGGGAGGGAAAATACTCAAAATAGCGACCCTAACATATTTATGCAATCGACCTTCCAAAATCATTATATTTTTATTTATTGTCATACGCCCAGAGTAAGCATATTTTGTAATTTGGGTGTGTTTGGCAACATTTTTATTTAATTTTTGGAATAAACTTTTCTCTCTCCTCTCTCCTCTTTTTTCTCTCCTCTCTCATCTCTCTTCTTATTCACTCTTGTTCTAACTTTACGGTGGTATTGAAATAAGGAGTTGAATAAGCCCTTATTCGGAATAAGGCTTATTCAAAACGTGTTTGGTTTCATCCCGAATAAGCCCTATTCAGAATAAGACATATTCAAAACGTAACAAACACACCCTTAGTTCTCGAGCGATAAAGTGTGATGATCTGAGCACAGGAATGTGCCAAAAACTAAGGTCATTTGGATGGTTCAATAAAATTAGTTTTAAGCGGATAAAATTTGTTCCAGACTAAAGTAATTTGAAATTTTCAATTTATTTGGCCCCGCTTAAAAATTACAATACCTCAATTTCAAACTGATGTCGATTGTGATATTTAAAAAATAGGATGAATTAGAAATACATTGTGAGTTATCTCAATATTTTAAAGATAAAAAATAGATTTTTATTATTATGGTAATAAGTAAATTTTACGGGCATTTTGGTTTATGCAATTGTAAAAAATTGAAATTTGATATATACAACTGCAAAATAAATAATTGGTTTTTATGCCACTATAAAACAATACAAATTGATTATATGGCACTGACTAATTAAAATGACCGTAATATCCATTTTTACAAGGAGATTTAGATTTTAAATAAAATTATTAAGTCAGTCCAAATTCACTATATTAGTTCAGTCACTATATTTGGATTTTTTTTTTCTATACAGTGGTATCAAAGGTAACCACCCACTAAGAACAAATAATGCGTATGATCAGCCTGAGAAGCAAATCTCAAGCATGGTTTTCAATACCCTACCGGCATCATACCGGTTAGTGATCGAAACCCAGTATTTTTTCGAAATTTTCTAGTATTTCCTCTCTAAATATCGAATACCGCCATTTCGGCCACCGTTCCGGTATCCGATATTATCGGAATTTTCCAGTAAGCGGTAGGATATTGAAAACAGTGATCTCAAGTCAGAGCAACAATATAACTAGGCCTGTTTAACGTGTTATACGGCAACGGAATGGGTCATTTCGTTTGTCATTTTGTTTCATAAACGATATGGCTGTTTCATTTCATTTTTCATTTTGTTTCAGAAAATGAAATGTCATTTTATTTTGTTATACGTTCCGTCCAAACGGAACGGAACGACATGGGTTTACACTAAAAACTGCACTATTTGTCGAAACGAAAGCGAAATAGGCCATCTGTTTACAGTTCTATTTTCTGAAACTAAATGAAATTTTGTACCGTTACTCGTTTCGTATGAACAGAATGTCCATAAAAAACGAGTAACGTCATCCCGTCGGCAGGCATAAATATAACACATTAACACTATGCACAAGGATATTGGCAAAACGTTTGAAAAGGTAATCCTCAATTTTAAATCATCGTATTGCTCTATTAGGAAATACAAGAAAAGAATCTTAACTTATTTTTAGGATGTAATCATGTAAATGATCTCAATCTGAGTATATTTCTGTAAATGTTTAATCCCATAATTCAAGATAGCTCGGCTAATCAATCGGATCATGGAGCACAAAAGAAGTAGAACCAACTTATGTGAATTCCCTTTCCCAGTTCCCACTCGTCTCCTCTCGATGGAAGGAGGCGAATGCGATCAGATCAGCGCACTTCCCGTAGAAATCATAGTGTCCATCCTCTCCCGCCTCGACGTCAAGGATGCCGTCCGTACATCGGCTCTCGCTCGCTCCTGGCGCCATCACTGGACCCTCCTCCCCTGCCTCCCCCTCGGTTTTTGCTATTTGAACGTAGACCAATTAGGCGAATCTGATTACAATGTCACTTCCAACTGGATTGAGCGCGTCCACCACCTAGTCTCGTCTCTCCGGGGCCCTCTCGTTGTCTTCAAGCTCTGCCACCTCTTCCGCACCTCCCAATCAGCTCTTATCCAGAACCTCCTCGACTTGCTTCTTCAAAAAGGCGGCGTCGAAACGCTCCAACTAAGCTCCTGCACTCAGCCGCTCCATCTCCATCTCCCACCCTTTCACTCTCTCAAAGTGCTCCAAATCTTCAGATGTCGTGTCCTACTACCCGCTGGATTTCGGGGCTTCCACAGCCTCACCACTTTATCCTTGGAAGATGTTGAAATCTCCAATGACCATCTTCATTTTCTCATTCATACTTCAAACAACCTAACCACTTTTTCCTGTTCAGGTTTTGAGAAGACACAAGTTCCATTGTCAGTAAATATCAGTTCGCCATTGCTTAGGCATCTGAAATTTAAAATTGATGACTCTGTTGATAAAGTGTCGGTTATTTCTGCCCCGTGTTTGGAGCAAGTTAAAATTCGTACTTTGAACCACACAGATTCTAGTTCAAAAAAGTTTGCTCCAGTGGCTCTGGGGCTGATGACTAGTGTTGCCACCGTTTCTTCTCTCAATTTGCACTACCATATTCTCAAGGTATAAGCTTTTTATGTTGGCGTGATTACCTAACTTTAATTGAGAAGTGAGAATACTGCTATTGTTATGCATAATTCACTTAATCTTCTGTTTTTTTAGCTTTCTGTGCTACTATGGAACCTTTCTTTTTTTCTGAAAGGTCCAATCAGTAAATGGTGTATAACATGGAGGACTTTTGCCTGTTTTCTGATCTTTTTTGTTTTTCCATGTTTCTACACAGTGTTTGTATCTTGTCCCTTTGCCATTTAACTTCACTTTTCCCCGACTAAGAAGCCTAAGGTTCTCGTTCATCATTGAAACCATGGTGAAGAAGATGTATGATGCTTTCTTTCGGTTGCTTAGGAGCATGCCGTTTGTTGAAGAACTAAATGTATAGATTTGTTTTCGTTTTTTTCCCCTTGGAATCTATTTCAAAGGCTTTTGCCTTTGGATGTTGTGTCACCATACAGTTTAATGGTTACTCTTCAACATGTAACAGTTTCATAAGTAATTGTCATTCTTGATTTGGTAGCCTCCTAGTGAAAATTGCAAAGTAATTCTTTATTTGCAGTTCTTACTTCTGCTATAACTTTTTGACTACAAAATACTTTAACATAGTACTGAGCAGTTCTGTACAATTTATGGATTGTATTGGCTGTTTGTAGTTGTACTGTCGCATAATTTTATTCTTTTATGTATCATGACTTGTGAGGTTTTTGGGATCAATCATTATTTAACTGAAGTTCATTATTTAATTATTGCAGTTGTTGTGTGGTCATTCGAATGAGGACAATTGTGTTGAGATTCTGAAGGAAGAGTTACTTGGAAAGAAGCGAGATGGTATCTCTTGCCTCAATCAGACTTTGAAAAGTGTCACAATAAACATGAATGATGCCATGATTGCCGTAATATTGGGAAAGTTCTTTCTGTTGAATGCAAAAGTGCTTAAGCTAATGAAGTTTGAGTGTTTGACTCAGTCTATTGTTACACCAGGCATGATAGATGAGCTGCAGAAGGCAGAGCTAACTTCCTCAGATGCTAAGGTGGTGATTTTTTCTGCCACGACGAAAATGTAACGATTAATATTAGATGACTGGACGATGGTGAGGTAAAAAGAGCTGGCAACTGTTTGTTCTGTGATTCTGTCATCTTTTTGTTGTTCTCATTATGTAAGGAATGTTGTTGAAGGGAGTACGCCTTTGGGTTATAAAACAAAGGTTAAATGTTTTGTAATGTACTGATGTTTCTGATGAGGAGGATCCGTTGCCTGGACTTTTGTTAGGTATCAAATGAGATCCTTAACATCTCAACTAGTTAGTTTATTTTGTTTTGGTACTGTGTTTTGTAAGACTTCTAGCTACATTTTTGCGCTTCGTGATGAATGTCGGATCAAAGTTGACCTTTTGATTTTTTTTTTTGGGAACAAAGTATCGGCAACTGAAATACAATGAGAAAGCATGAACTATATAATATTTAGTAATCAAAATTATGGAGTTCAATGATAGAACCTAAATTTTACTTTATATTTCAGTAAGCATGTATTAGTCAAAGAGATTATTATACAAGACAACTTAGATAATTGGTCTTTGGAAGACCGCACAAACACATTCTACAACTAGATGTAACGACTAACGACCATCCAGCTCGCCTCAAAATCAAACAACCAAAACAAAAAAGTACACCAATATTATATATATAAACGGAGTTTGAATCCGGTCATACAAGATAGAAATATGAGACTACAAAATCATGCAAACTCCCTTCTAGAAAAGTCTGTTCCATAAGTCAATAACTTAATATTCAAAAGACACCTCATACCACTTGAAGGTCAGACCCAGTACTAAAAACTAAAAAAGTAAATTACAGATATTTTGTCAAGCTAGTTCAGAGTAGAGTAGGCATAAACCAAGCAGCTTGTCTTTCAAAGAACCTTCGGCCAAGCCAGGCCGGTGCAGGAATCCTTTCAGTCCTGTTTGACTCTATGTCAAACCTAGCTATTACATGCTCACTTCCTCGTTTAGGCCACTTCTTACCTGCAGTGATAAAATAGATGCAGTTACCTTTAAATCCACCAAAGTCACTGGCCTTCAAGCTGAAGCCATTTTGCTGGTCCAAAAACAGCATCAGGTCCCCAATTCCACTCAATTTGGTCCAGTGTGGATCCCGGGGATAGTTCTCGAGCCGGTACACCTCAAACTGGCATTCCTCCAGATCAATCATAAGATAAGGTATAACAGCTATGGACCTTATCACTTCTATAGCCAGCAAACCATCATCAGTTGCAATGAGGTACCCATGATAGAAATTGTCGGTAGGCGGTGGCAAATAAGATAATACAGCTCCAGTAGATTCATCAATAACTCCAATCCTCGTATACTTAATTTCATCATCTGTAACGAAGAACTTGTGATCATAGAATGCAACTGTTTTTAAACGTGGAACTCTCACCTCAGCCCATTTATTCTTCGCAGATTGCCAGAAGCACAAAATATAATGTGCATTCTCCTCATAAAACAATGCAGGTTCAACATTTTGAATTAAGTTGCGGGCAAGTCGGATGGGACGCACATTATTATCAACCGGCACCTCCAATGGAACAAACCGCTCTCTCCAGGCAAGAGGGTTCAGAAATGACTGACACTCCTTGTCAGATCGATCCCGTTCATAAATCAACACGCTTCCATCAGATGGTCCAAAGATATAAGCGTGTGGGACTACAAAGGCGTGAGTTTTGCGAGAGCTGATGGAATAGAACCGAAAAACAGACTCGAGCTCGCCGCTGCTTTTAGCTTTAGGCCAATCAATAACCCACGGAAATTGGGGAGGAGGATCGGACAGACTGGTGACAGCACGCCACGTCTTGCATACAGCGCGAAAACAGACGAAGCTGGAGATGTCGCATAGCTTCTTGGAGATGATCCGGAGGAGATCAGGATCTAACTGTTCCCAACTCACTCGTAAAGTACACCGTTTCTTGGGTGCCATTATGAGTCAGGAATTAAGTTTCTCGGTATGGCGTCTAAATAAAACAATTACACAACAGATTGATGAAAATTAGTAAGTTTCTGCCCAAATAAATAAACCGACTTAGGTTGTGAAAATACATCAAAACATATATAAATAGCCGTTCCACTCACCTACTGTAGTTAGCACTATTGAAGAACAGTTATTCCATCTGGGCCGTTGGTTTCCTGCAATTCGTTCTGTCCGTTCGATGTTCTTCCTTTCGATTGTCTGATTGGAGATTTTTTCCTTCCGTTGGATTGGTTTTCTCTCATCCGTTGGATCTGCTTTCTTCTGGACAGTTCCGATCAGCAGAGTTTTTTTAATCTTTCTTCTTCTCTCTCTCACAAACACCTTCCGTACGGACGCAGTTCCCATGGATGGTCTTGGTCTGTGCACCAGTGTCTCCGATCCCGTCGTTGGTTTTGTTTTGGCTCATCGTGGTCCTGCGCTTGCGAGGGTTCTCTCTCCACGCTTCCCCTTTTTCCTTCTCTCACTCTCGATTTCTCTGCTTCATTCATCACTGTGTATCTCTTTCTTTCTTATCAATGTTCGCACAGCTAACAAGGTGAAAACACAGGAGAGAAATAAAATCCAATGGTACTTCTATAGAGTTTCATCTTGCCTTCTCTTGATTGGTAATTTCGACAGAGTTTCATCTTTTTTATATCTCTTCTCCTTCCTTTTTTCCTCTCTCTTTTCTAATTTCATTTGATCTTCTTTGTTTCTTTGATTGTGCTGTTAGGGGTGGATCTGCGCACCCTCCAGTCTCTCTTGGTAAGCTGACTCCATGGTTTAATAGTGCTTCCAACTGTAAGAATTTCTGCACTGATTTTCTATGTAAGCACATTTGATTATTTCTTTATGTCATATATATGGTTTGATTTCACTATTTTTCGTTTCAATTTTACAATTTCTGATAGGCGATTTGCAATTTTGATTTCTATTAGACTGAGATTGTGGTAGATCTCGAACCTTTGTTTGGGAAGTTGCTATGGAAAAGTAGAGAATGCAAAGCCAAGGTGAACCATTTTTGTACTCTTCATGTGCTCGATGAAATGCTCGAGTCACGACTGTGTGTGAAGTTGGAGCATTGCTACGATGATAATAGAAAGTCTCAATTTTACTGCATCTCGATTATGTGCTTTTCTGATCTTCTTGCCTTTTTTATTTTTAATTTGCATTTTCATTGTGCCTTTTAGTTGTTGTGCTCCCAGGGTTAGTACGTTTCTAAGACTTCAACTACCTTGCATACAAGTGCTTATCTTATTTAGGGTCTTATTTCTCTTTGCCTTTATTATTATATGGCTTAAATTCAACTTAATCATGTTTTTTTTTATGTAGCTTGGTTTCAAATTAAAGAAAATGTGATGATTGTGCTGTATAAATTTTGGATGCCGGTGAGTTCAATTGGTGCTGTATAAATTTCTTCACTAATTTTCTTTCTTTTCTTTTTATTTTTCTTCTTTGCGTTTTTTTTTTGTGCTTGCTGACCAAATCTGTTTTCTTTAACTTTGTAGGCTCTGCTACTACAACTTTCTCAGACGTTTAGGAGTGCTAGGGGCTGCTTGAATGGTGCTGCTTTTTCTGAGTTGTTACTCTCTCTTTTCTCTCCTTTCTTTTTTTTTAAATCTCTTTATTGTTTCTCTCCGTGAGTGTTATCCTTTCTTTCATAGATTAATCATTGGGTGAAGTATTAATCTAGGTGAACTATTGATCTCTAAGTTACCTGATTTTCATATCTGAATTTTTTGGCACCTTTGTGTTTGATTTCTTCTTTGTATTCTGATCTTTTATTCTAATTTGTTTCAGTATCAAGTCAGGTGATCATTGAAGACTACATTTGTGGGTGGAGTATGGAAATAAGCACAAATCAATAGGTAATTTAGAGATTAATAGTTCACGACCTTTGATTTTTAGATATGTTTTTGAAAGTGATTATTTCCAAAAAATTTGGACGTTAATTCATTTTTACTTTTTCTTATTTTGAAAGATTATTGTAGCACAATAAAAAAAATATTTAGGCGTTATTAGGTATGCCGGTAATGTTTACCAGTTAGATAATAGAAAGACATAGATGATTATGGTTGAGTTATGAAAATGTTTTTCTATATTCGACTGTTTACAGAGAAGGTCTGTATATAGGCAACATATAATACATCAAGATTCCTAATAATAGTTCGCATTCATTGATCTAACTAATATGATTACAGAGACTAATCGTAATGGTCATATTAACCAGTTAGTTGCATGTCTGATTGGTACTCCAATGTATTCCAGTACTGTGATTAACACAAACATTCATTTGATTAATTTTTAAAATCTGCACACATGAGTGAAATGTTTCTTCATGCAGATTTTAAAGTTGTATGAACTTTAAATTTCATTCTAAATAATCTTAGCATAAGAAAACTTTGCCTGACATGATTGTGCTAATCATTGTAGCATTAGTCTTTGTTTTTTTTTTGTATGAAGCACAACTCAGTTATCATAATCAATATGCTGAATAACTTATAAGTTAGGTGGAATTTGATTGTTCATAGCTATTATATGCTAGCAGTTTTCCTCTTCGTAGTGAATACTTTTAACTTCTTTTGTTATCTGCTAACAGCTCAACTCCTAACTATTTTTTATGATATCATTTTGGAGTTATGGTCATTCATTATGCTAATTTGCAATGTAAAATTAAGCTCTTCTGCTTGAATAATAGGCTTATAAATTATGAGATTGTCGTGTTCTTTAGCCCTAAGCCGCTATGACAGCACCAATCTAAATCCTTCATCAACACAAAAAATTTTAGATACTAACTTCCAAACATAGATCACATAGCTGCCATGCCCAAGATTATATATATAACGACCTTTTCGTACATTTACTTTTGCTTGATTAAATTTGAATATTTGATTTTAAATATTTACCCAGTAAAGGTTAATAAATGTTCCTTTATTTTGTCTCAAGGCAATTTGATCAATTCTATATTGATTTCCATTTGTTTCTTTTCTAATCAGCTTAATTTTTTTTTCCCAAGCTATGTTGTGTCTTTTTTCTTTAGTTGTTGTTAAAGAATTCTATCTCAATACAAATAAAACCTTTCAGTAGTGTGCAATTTCTTTTGAAAAATATAAACAAGCTCTTTAGAACAATATCTTTTTTCTTGGAATAATTTATACTGCTGAAGGTTGAGAGTCACAATAGCTTTTTCTTTATGTCTGTTATAGTTAATAGATTACAGAAACCAATATTGTTTCGTAGGTTTTTTTTTCTCTTTCTTTTTTTTTAAACAGGTTGTTCTTCACTATTATTCTTAATCCGGATGACGTTTCCTATTTGCTTTCCATTTGAGGCTGATCGGCTTTGTTTCCCTCTAGAATACAGGTACCCTGATTAGAGGCTATGGTGTTGTTATCAGTTCGTTGATGTACATGGGTGCTTTTATGCTATGTACAGAGTATCTACAACTCATGCCAATAGGATTAATTATCAATGTGAAGATTCCTCAGGTTCATCCCAACTCAAATATACAATACTTATGATTTTTGTATGGTGGAATCTTCTTAAATTAAACTCCTCAGAAGATATACTGAAGGGCAGAATAAGTAGAATTAATTATCAATATGAAGGTTCCTCAGGTTCATCCCAACTCAAATGCACAACATTTATGATTATTATATGATGGAATCTTCATAAATTAAACTCCTCAGAAGATATACTGAAGGGCAAAATAAAAAACTTTGAGAAAAAAATACTTAAGAGACAAATAGAATCAGTACTTTCGAGAAATAACTTTCCATCTCCCTTTCGATTTTCTTTTTATCACTGCTATTGCTTTTCGTATGTTCAACAGTTAAAGTATCATCGTTGATTACTAACTTTTCTAATCCTTTTTCCAGTTTGAGAACTTGCTTCTACATGCTATGGACCTCTAGCGTTGTCTTATTTTGTGTTAAATACTTCATCACAAAAAAATGAAGATGCATCTAAGTAGGTGCTGATTTTTTTCTCTCTTATTGATGAATTGTTACCAGTGACTCCTATTTTTCTTCTCTTTTGTTGATGCATTTGAATGGCCATTCAGATTAATCTTGATAACAAACAACTATGTTTTGTTCAAGGATTCGGTTTAATCCTAATTTGTATGATGGTAGAGAGACAATTTCATGAAGTGGATCCAAAGACCCATGGATCAGTACAAAGACTTATAAAAGGTAAGTCAAAAGCTTTGATATGTCGCAGAACTTATGGTACTATTAATGGATCTAGCTAGCCACGTCTAACAGATGAGACTTTTTTCTCTATTTTTTTTTTCAACTTTTTGTGTATCATTGATTATGCATCTGGACTTTGAAAATAACCTTTTGTATTACTATAGATAGCAGCTTGGACAAACTGAAGGTTGATCAATGCAGAGTGTATTTGAAGAAGCATGAGATGAAACTTACTAGCAAAAAAGATGTTCTCTTAAGATGAATCCAAAAACATATTGAGCAGATAATATTCCCTTTCGCTCCTTTTTCAGTGTATTTTTCCTTTTCATGTAAATTCTTCCATATTAAATTGGAAAGTTGAACTGTAGTCATTTTATATTATTAAATAAATTGCAGGTTAAAAAGATGGAACCGGAGAGAAGAAATATCCTGCCTCAAGTTTCACTTTGGATTCTCAAAATAGATTGAAGGTTTCATTAAAATTATGAATATTATTTACAGTACAAAGGATGACCTAGGAAAATAAAAACGATGAAGCAAGAAATAATGCTCTCACATGAATTTAGTCCATTATCAAGTTTATCGCGAATATTATGTATGCTTATAATCCCTTGCACAACATGTGTGTTTTTTTAATTATCTGATTTCTAACTTTCAGATGGCAATGTTAAAATGTAAAATAAAACAAAAATCATAAGAAAAAAATAGATCGCGCAACGCGCGAGACCCCACTAGTTTAATACTAAACGGGTACAAGAAAAAAATGGGTACATGGGCACAATTTATTTTTAATTTTTTTATTTTTTTTGAGGGTCATAAGGACACAAACTTAATGAAGCATTGCAATTTTTAACAGTAGATCTGGCTAGAGAAGGTCACATTCACAACAATATATACAATCTAGGAAGAGAGCAAATCCAAATAATTAACGAACAGTAATTACAATTAGGCACTCACCAACGTCGGAAACTAAAATTAATTCACGGAATAGACGCCATTTCGCCTTATATCAGTTCGCTTAGCCCCCGAAATCGCGATTCGTTCTTTTCTTTCTGCTCTTGTGTTGCTACTTGCTAGGGTTTCTGAGTAGAACGAGAAAGGGCGCTAAAATAGCATCTTAGGCCTCAGTTGGAGGGAAAATAGAGAACCCTAGAATGTTTCCGTTTATACACAATCCACCTTTCAAAATAACTTTATTTCGCGATTGAGTCCTCAAACGACTTGGGAGTTGGGATGCTGAACTCTCGGGGCACTTGGGAGTTTTGTTAACTTTGGGTTCGGAAGAATTATAAATTTCACTTGTCTGGTTTCTTCGATGTTATTGTAGATTTTATAGGCATAACGATACGCCAAAATGTAAGATTATTTGAATTAATCGTTGGGTTAAAATCGTTTTAAATGGATAAATCATTTGGATTTTCGATTTGAAAATTGTGATGCAAAAATCTGCTTAAATTTAAGGATATTGTTACATTCTTTTGAAGTAATGTGGATCGTTAATAAAATTTACAAGATTATAAATTGTCAAAAATAAAAAAGTAATTAAATGAAGTCCATATAATTATTTAGATATTTACAAATAATAAATTAAAAAATCCAAAAGTTACGTGTTTTTATTTATTTATTTATTGACAAAGCTCGATAGTGGCTATGTAGTTAATAGAGGAGAAATGTTGTATCTACTTGAAGGCGGAAAAATAAATTGATTTTACTGAACATTACCTTTCTCGGTTTCTCCTGGGTGCGTTTGGATAGGTGTGGGAAGAAGGGAAGAAGTGGGAAGAAGTATTGGGAAGTGTGTAACTTTGTGAAGAGTTTGGATTGTTTATAATTTTTTTTTTCTTCTTCCTTCTTCTTCTTTTTTCTTCCAACGATCCAAACGCACCCCTAGGCTGTGTTTGGATGGTGGGAAGTGGGAAGAAGGAATAAGGAATAAGAAATTTTTTCAATAAATTTATTTCTAATCATCCAAATTTTTCACAAAAGTTACACACTTCCCAATAAATTTACTCATTCCCAATAAATTTCTTCCCTTATTCCTTCTTCCTACCTTATTCTCAACACATCCAAACGAAGCCCCAGTGCATATGCTATTTGATGATTGATATTTACGTTTCTGATGTGCGCTAATTTGACACCAAGTTAACACCATATTATACTATTTTTATTCTGACATACTAACATGATATTGTAATTATTTTTGTTAGGGATCAAAACTTGTACATTTTTGTTTGATGTTTTTGTATTTCTATATTTTAATGCATTTCTTTATATTTTAAATAATTATATGACATCATTCGGTTTTTGAAACCGGTAAAACCCGTACTCTTTGTTTCACCGGTTCGGATAGGGTATTAAAAACATTGGGTGCGTTTGGATGAGAGAAGAAGAAGAGGAAGAAGGAAGATGGGAAGAAAAAAAATTATAAACAATTCAAACTATTCACAAAGTTACACACTTCCCAATACTTCTTCCCACTTCTTCCTTTTTTCCCTTCTTCCCACACCTATCCAAACGCACCCATTGTTCAGAACTTTATCATAGGCGTTCGTTAGTCAATTAGATTTAAATCGCAGTAAATACAAATTGAACCGACATAATAATCTCTCAGCCGAACTAAAAAAACGAACTTTAATTTATGTAATTTAGTTAAACAAAATCAAATAAAATAAAATTTCCAAATTATTTGTATCATTTAAAACGAATTAGCATTACTCTAAACCAAATCATGCATTCACATAGTCTTACATTTTGATACAGGATTATGCCTATAAAATTTTGCAATAACATCGCAAAATCCAGACCCATGAAATTTTATTCTACCGAACTTACAGTTAACGAAAATGCCAACTGCTCGAGAATTCAGCATCCAAAGTACTTTTGAGGACCCGAAAAAATAAAAAATATTATTAAAATATTCAAGAATTTCGAAAAGTATTCTACAAAAATCGAAAAGTTTAATTAGTATTCGAAGTCCCTTTCTCGTTCTAGTCAGAAACCCTAGCAACACAAGAGCACAAAGAAAAGAATGAATCACGATTTCGGAGGCTAAGAAAACTGATATTGACGCGAAATGGCTTCTATTCCATGAATTAGTTTTAGTTTTGCGACGCTGGTGAGTGCCTATTTGTTTGCATTTAGTCTATTAAATTGTGTATGTTGTGAATGTGACCTTCTCTACCAGATTTACTGTTAATTTTAATTTAAGGGGTATATTGCCTTTATTGTACTCGTCTGTCTGGTATTTACTGGTTTTTTACCACCTAAGCTGGTTTATTTTGTTTGGGCAGAAACTCACTAATTTTTTACCACCTTAGACCTTACATTTGTAAATCCAAACCAAATTAAATAGATCCTGTTTTTTCAGCCTTAATGGAATTACACCACTAGTAGTTTGTTCCAAGTTTGTACCTTATCTTTATGTTGTAAAAGTGACCTTCTCTAACCAGATTTACTGTTAAAAATTGGAATCCTTCTCCCAGTTTGTGTTGTTTATATCATTTCAAATTTGAGGAATATATTCCCTTTCTTGTACCCGTAACCCGTCTAGTGTTTTATTTGCGTACGTGTTCACAACTTTTGTCGGTTTATTTATTTGCGCAGAGCACTGATTTCTCGGAAGTATTGTTTAGGTCTTAGTTCTTACAACCGCAACATAGTAGATAAACCAAGTGTTGTTTGAGCCTAATTACTTTATTTATAACCACCAAGCACATCCAATTGCAAAATAAAAACAAAGAATGTTTCACTGAATGCCAGTCACGTAAGACTCATATCTGTATAAGTTGTCAATTAGTATTTGAGACCAAATTCCTTTGCTATATATAGCATTAATGTCATTTTATCTTCATTAATTGTTTCCATAATTGTTTTAATTTAGACACCATACTGAGAAGATGTACTCCACACTTGTTACGGCACACTTGATATTGACGCGAAATCCTGATCTTCTTGGAGATGATGCGAAATTCAGTACAAAAGGGTTGGACTTGGAGTTATTGATGAAACCACCGGAGTTTTGTTATCTTACTTGCCTCCTCCTAAAGAGTATTTTGATCATAGATACCTCATTGCTACTGATGATGGTTTGCTGGCTGTCGAAATGAAAGACGGCATGACAATTTTACCTTCTCTTGTGAAGGATGTGACCGAGTGCCAGTTTGAGGTGTTCCGACTCGAGAACTATCCTCAGAATCCACACTGGACCAAATTGAGTGGAATTGGCGACCTGATGTTGTTTTTGGACAAGCAAAATGGCTTCAGCTTGAAGGCCAGTGACTTTGGTGGATTTAAAGGTAATTGCATCTATTTTATCACTTCTGGTAGTAAGTTCCCTAAGAAAGGATATGAACATGTGATAGGCAGGTTTGACTTGGAATCAAACAGAACTGAAAGGGTTCCTGTCCCGGCCTGGCTTGGCGTAAGGTTCTTCGAAAGTCAAGCTGCTTGGTTTATGCCTACTCTGAACTAGCTTGACAAGTGATGTTCGTTTTAGTTTGTAGTACTGTTCAGTGGTGTCTGACTCTAGTGTTAGAAGTTGCTTTTTGAATATTAACTGATGCAATAGGTAATCTTGTTGGAAGTTTGCAAGCTTAAGTCTTCTCATATCTGTACTTATTATGAACTTTGAACTTCATTATTATATGTACTTCATATAGTTTTTTATTTGTTTGATTTTGGGATGAGTAGGGTGTTGTTTATCTGCTGTGTACTAGTCGTAAAATGTTGTAAAATGCTCGCTATCTTCCAACGACGAAACATCATCTAGCTTGCTTGTCACTAATTAATTTGATTAATATATGCTTACTGAAATAAAAAAAATATTTGGTATGTACGTTGAAGAACTAATGAGGTCAATTTGCTATTAAGTGCTTTGACTATTCTTGAATGTGTAAATAAAGGCTCCGTTTGGATGGTGTGGGAATAAGAGGAATAAGAGAAGAAGTGGGAAGAAGTATTGGGAAATGTGTAATTTTGTGAAGAGTTTGAATTGTTTATAATAAATTTATTCCCTTATTCCTTTATTTTCACATCTCATCCAAACGGAGCCAAACATGATCATAAATTACCTACGTTTTGATGAATGAAACACTAGAAGACTTTCACAATCTCCTGTTAAATTCTGTTGCAAATTTCGTGATGTGAAGAGCACTACAGAGCCAAGTTTTTGCTTCTAGAGGTGTACTTCCAGGAATCGGTTGTGACCATTTGTCTCCCTTCGCCTCCAGTCCTCTACGCTTGCGTTTGGATTGTTGGAAGAAGGAAGAAGAAGAAAAAAAATTATAAACAATCCAAACTCTTCATAAAATTACATACTTCCCAATACTTCTTTCCTTCTTTCCTTCTTCCCACACCTATCCAAACGCACCCTACGTTCTTCCCTCTTTTTGTACGAGTTCTAGTGAAATGGCCTATATAATAATTATATCAATTCGCTCCATCAGAGAAGATTAGGTGATATTTATAAAATTAGAGGGCATCAGTCGTCAGGTCACTATCGCTATCAGGCGCTATCCACTGGATATTAGGATATTATTGGTCCGTTGCAACCAAATTTCCATACAGAACTTAGAATAACGACAAGTTGGTCCATTTGGATCCGGCCCTATTCAAGTCAAAATATTAATATAATAAATCATTTCTTTGATATTTTATAAGTTTAAGTTTTCAATTTTTTGGTTTTCAATGTTAACGCCTTTGAAAGCAAATTGCAGTGAGCTGAGTAAATATAGATCCAATAAATGTAAGAAGCATAATTGAAAGTAATAAAGGTGCACTTGGGAGAGATTGGTATTTGGTACCGGTGCCGCTCAAAAGAAAATGGGTGTTAGTTGTGCTATAACAGAATTTCTTTGTTGATGTATCGGATATATATATATTTTTTCTAGTTAATGAAAATAGGCGGAGTGCTCCCTTGTTAGTTTTTTTCCTTTTATATTTTAGAAAAAAAAAACTTAAATGAAAATGTAAGAACAAAATTAGTTTAGGTTAACACCTTTTGAAGTAAATTGCACTTAGCCAAGTAAATATACATCAAAACAAATGTAGGAACATAATTCAAAGTGGAAGAACTAAAAATTAATTTAGCTATTACAGCCACCCTTGGCCGTAGGAAGACCCGCCTTCGGCCTTGGCGTTGGTGTTTCACCTCATTCCCTGCTTAATATCAAGTTTGCTGGATAGACGAAAAAGCGGAAGACGGAGTTCCAACGAAATTCAAATGAATGATATTTCTATATATTTTATGTTTTTTTTTTTTACAATGGTTAATTAGGAAGAAGGGAAGAAGTGGGAAGAAGTATTGAAAAGTGTGTAACTTTGTGAAGAGTTTGGATTGTTTATAATTTTTTTTCTTCTTCTTTCTTCCAACGATCCAAACGCACCCCATATGTATAATTTCCGAAATTAATTAATATAAAAATTTGGACACAAAAAATTTTAATATACAGAATTATTTTATTTTTTTTTAATAAGAAGAAAGTTCCAACGCGTTTCAGAAGCGAGTATTTGAATTCCCCTCCGTACGCGTTTATAAAACGCGCTCCAACCCTCCGAACGCGTTTTATAAACGCGTACGAAGGGCGATAAATTCAGCCCTTCAGTTGCGCCTTTTGAGGCGAGTCAGGCCTTCGTACGCGTTTATAAAACGCGTTCGGAGTCCTGGAGCGCGTTTCATAAACGCGTACGAAGGTCATCTCCTTCAAATTCGAGAAATAGCCGTTTCTCGAATATTTTCGTTCGCATTTTCGCCAGAGACAGAGAGAACCAGAGAAAGAGAGAAAGAGAGAAGGAGAGAAGAGGAGAAAGAGAGAAGAGGAGAAAGAAAGAGAAAGAGAGAAGCCAGCGGCAGCGGCAGCGAGGGAAAGAGAAGAGGAGAAGGCAGCGGCAGCGGCAGCGAGAGAAAGAGAAGAGGAGAAGGCAGCGGCAGCGGCAACGGCAGCGGCGAACTTGCGACAGCGAGGTTTTTTCCAAAATTATTTTGTATTTTGTATTTGAAATAGTGATAATTGTTGATAATTAGGAATTTAGGGTTTAGGGTTTAGTGATAATTGATGAAATTGTTGATAATTGATGCATGATGATAATTGTGAAATTGTGGAAATTGTGAAAATTGTGGAAATTGTGCATGCCACCACATCATGTGGAAATTGTGGAAATTGAAATTGTGGAATTATGGAATTGTCCATATGTATGATTGATGATAATTAGTTAAATTTTATGTTGGATTTATTTTCTAGAAATGATGTATATTAAATTACTTATGAATATTGATGTAAATTTTAGTTTGTAATTATTGTGAAAATTATGTATAAATGGAATTAGTTAGTAAATTGTTGAAATAAAAAGAAATTTATATAGAAAAATTATGGTGCAAATTAACATAGTTTCAAATAACTGGAATTGTATATTGAAAATTATGTATAAATTTATTGGCGTAAATTATGGTGCATGAAAAATTTTAACATATTATGATAAAATTATTTGATTATTGATCAGTAATTATTGTGAAAATGTCAATTACATAGAAAAATAATTTTTGTTTTGTTCGTTTTGATTATTGAAAAAATATTAAATTCATTGTTGTTTTAAATTGTTGTTCTTATATTATTTGAATCAGATGAGTTCAGCAGAAGATGAGGCTGGTCCTTCTGGTGCTTCACCACCTCCCGCCGAAGCACCCCCCACCGAAGCAGCCTCCACCCAGCCTCGGCCAAAAAGACGTAGGCGTCGCGCAGCCCGTCCGAGCGCGCAAAATGTCATTCCACCTGTGCAACCGGCCAACGCAGAAAACCAACAGGTTTTGTTTGTTACGGATAACGAGCATCTCGTTGGTTTGTCTTTTGAGGAGGTAATAGATTGTTTTATGTTAATTTATATTTTTTTGATTTAATAATTTAGATTTCTTAATAGACTTATAAATTGTATTAAATGTTTATTATAATTTGTAGTAAAAAATTAATCGAAAATGCTTATTATAAATTGTATTATAAATTGTATTTATTGTAAATGCTTATAATATTTTTATGTTCAATGTAATAAATTGTATTTATTTTAAATGCTTGTAAATGCTTAAAAATTGTATTAAAAATTGCAGCGTGAAAAATATTTGGAGTTGAGATCGCACAAGCGAACGATTAAGGTGGACGATCGGATTGAGGGAAGGCTGATCAAACTGGGACTCAGTCACATTACGAAGGTGAAGCATGTCAACATCGACATGCCATTACTGAAGGCAATGGTCGAGTTTTGGCGTCCGGAGACGCATACTTTTCATTTTCCTGTTGGAGAGATGACCGTTACTCTACAGGTAATTTATTTAAACTTGATATTAATTTCTTTTTAAATATAAAGTTAAAATTAAAATTAATGTTGTTACCAGGATGTTGTTAATATTTTCGTAATATTAACGTATTTTGTAATTGTTACCAGGATGTTGCTTTCTTATATGGTTTGCGCTCGACTGGCATTCCAGTTAGATCGAATACGAGAGGGCCCTGGGAGGAAAAGATTCGTGCAAATCTTTATCCTCATGAAGATTTGGGAGAGTGGCACCGAGAAAGGAGTAGCAGGGAGTAAGTGAAAAAAATAAGAATGCAATATTGATTTTGCATATTCAATATATGCATTGCTTACTTGTATTGATTATTTTAAATTTGTACAATGCAGGGGCAATGTTGTTGTGGGCAACCACATCAAGTTGAAATGGTTGCGGCAAAATTGCGGGGTGGCGCCACAGGCAGATGCTCCTGGTGAGGAGTTAGACCGATACACGCGTGCAGTGGCTCTAGAGTTATTTGGGACGTTGATGTTTCCCGATATTTCTCAGAATTCCGTCCCAGCATACTATTTAGAGCTCGTATCGGTATAATTTTCTTAACTTAAATAATATTTTTATTTGTTTACGAAAATAGTAGAATTCAATGTTACAAATTCAATATTTTTATTTGTTGACACATAATGAAGCTGACACATAATATTTTGCATTTTTATAATTTCGTTAACAGTCTAATTTTTAAGCAAAGATACTTTTGTTAAAACATATTAATACATCAGTTAGTATCGAAGATAAAGAAATTATCAATGACAAAAAAGAAAAAAAAATATTGAAATGTTGAAATTATTTTCAATGTTGCAATTTAATTTTGTTATTTTCAATGTTCAAATTATTTTTTTTTCAATGCGTTGTTTAATTTAAATGCAGGGCAATTTGAATGAAGTTCCGGACTTCAATTGGGGAGGTGCCACGCTTGCTTGTCTATATCGTGCTCTGGACCGTGCCTCCATGCGTTTCAAGGTTGTGACGGGACCTTGGATGCTACTATTGTTTTGGGCATGGTCATACCTCCCTGTTTGTCGCCCAGAGGTTGCTCCTATCGGTGGATTAGGACAGCCTAACCTAGATTCATATGTGCCGTTTGGCAGGTAATAACTTATAATAACTTTTCAATAATTTTATGCAAATTACAACACATCAATCATAACCTTCAAAATTTTCAGGAAATGGGGCGAATCTCGGTCTTTCTCACGGAGCCAGCACCGCGGGGCAGTGGAGAACGCACGGGACTACCTAACCGTGTTGAACGTTGAAAACGTCAACTGGTTTCCGTACGTACTCGACAGAGCTCTTATGCCACGGGTAGCACAGCAGGGTTCCATAGCGGAGCATGTTCGGTTGCCGCTCATTTTCTACCACATTGTTGCCTACTACTACCCCGACCGTTGTAGGCATCAGTTTGGACTGTACCAGTTTACTCCTCCTCCACTACCTGTGGTACGTTTGCTATATTTTTCTGATTTATCATACGATCAACTTCAATTTAATTAGAGTAAAGAACTAACGTGTTTATTTTAACAGAGTTGGGACGTGACACAGAACCTGCTGGGTTTCCAGCACGGTACCTATCGAGATCGCCCAGATTTTGCTACCATTTTTGCGAGTGCACATGCTGAGTGGACTGACGAGGCATTACAGACACGGCAGCTGGAGACTCGATCCTGGAGTGCTACTGATACGCTGCGGTACTTCCGATGGTTTTGGCGATACGGTGCCTCCGAGAGACCCACGCCACGAGAGGATGCCGAGGCACGTCTCCAGCGCACTCAGCAGCTGCCTCTTGCTCAGAGGCAGTACACAAACATGGGGTCCAGACTTCGCAATACGGTACATCTTAATTTTTTAAATATGGAATGTATGATTGGTAAATGGAATTGTGCAATATGTCATTATTCTCGTAAATTGTAGGGCAACTCTGCGCTGAAGAATGCACTTCATGCATTGGGACTGGTTGTGAAGAAGGGGTGCAGAAGGGTGGGAAAGGCAATTCTCGCCAACTGTCGTTCGCAGTTGCATGATGCTTCCATCCCTTTGAGGTAATTTTAAATAATTTAATTTTTGATTGCGTTTTTGTATTTTCAATAATTTGTAAATTACAGGTTGGAGGATTTGTTGGAGCAGCGAGGACTTCCAACAAATATTGAGGACATACCAGATTCTGGGGACGAGTCTTCTTCTGCACGTCCGACTGTACCCACAGACCTTCAGGCGGAGTATCTGATGCATGCGGTTAGTATTCGTTCATATGCAAGTTTCAATTTTAGATACTAATTTATTTATATTGACATTGTTTTTTTTTAATATTATAGGATGGTCGACTGAATACCGGGCGATTAGATGATATTTTAGGACCACGCACGTTCTTTCCTACTCAGTTTCCAGCCTCAGGTCCTACTCCATCCATGCATAGTGCATCAGCATCGACCTCGCAGTTTGCTGGCATTTCTCAGGATCCCACTGGTATTTTCCAGCCTCAGGATCCTCCACCGTACTCCTTTGCACCATTTGGTATGCCTTCCTCTTTTCCTGCATTTACTGTTCCTCCATTTACTGTTCCGTCGGTGCCTACGCCTTCTTCTATTCCATCATTTGGCACTCCGTTGGGTAGTATGGGAGGGACAGACTCGTTCAGCACATTACTGCGGACGGCCGGAGATGAGGAGGGTGATTATGTCCCTATAGCGACTCCTCAGGAGGCTGGGCAGCCTGTTGAGTTTGGGCCCATACAGCAGGAGGCTCAGCAGGACCAGCAGGAGGACCGCCAGGAGGAGGACGATGAGGATACGGACTCCACTGACTCGGGAGATGTTACTGCCCCGGCCATACGAGATAGGCGTGTGGTGAGGGTGGTTGACAGATTTTCACCTTCAGGACCTAGGAGGAGGCGGCGGCGTTAGTTATGATGATGGACTGATTTTATTGCTGATGATGACAGTTCTTTTTCACGTTTATTTTTCGTTTATGGACTTGTGATTGACTTGTGTATTACTGATGATGATTGACTATTTTTCGTTTATGACTTGTGATTGACTTGTGTATTTATTGAATTGCTTATTATGACTTGTGATGATTGACTTGTGTATTATTATGACTTGGAATTTCGGAGTGCAAAGCACTACTTGAAACATAAACGTTTATGTATTGAAACATAAACGTTTATGTATTGAAACGCCAATAAATGAAACCATTGAACGTCCACACATTAAAACCACAACTTTTAGTGCAAAGCACTACAAAAAATAAAGGAAAATAAAAAACAACCATAAAAATAAAACATTGCATTAACAATTCCAACTAAATTACATTAACAACCATAATAATAAAACACATAAATATTACAATGATATAAATATTTAGAGATTTTGACTATCTACATGTTGTAGAATTTCATCCCACCATGGTTGCTCATCTTCATCATTCGGTTGTTGTTGATTACTCGCACCAGTGTTGTCAGCGAACTGAGCGACTTCGTTCCAAAAAGCAGCATCATCTTCTTGTTGATTACTCGGAACACTGTTGTCAACGAATTGAGCGGCTTCGTTCCAAAAAGCCGCTTCGGTTTCTTCTTTTTCTATCTCTGCCATTCGGCTTGCCGCAATTTGTCGAAGTTCATCCCTCTTATTCATTTCTCTCATTTTTTGCTCTGATTTTTTGAGCCTTTTTTTCCTTGCCTCTTCTTCCCTAATTTTTCGTTTACGATCCATTTCTTCATTTCTTTCTTTAATAATCCTCTGCGTCTCTATGTCCCGAGCTCTTTGTTCATTCTCGTCGTGACGTTTGTGCTCATGGTAGTGGTCACGCAATATATTTTCTTTGTAATTGAAAACTTGAGCACACCTTGTACAGGTCACTGTGTGGTCTCCATTAAAGTTGTATATTTTCTCGTAAACAGTCCAGTGAGTTGGTTCAGACGAGAGGTAGGGTTTCGGTTGTTGTTAGGGGATGGGTTGAGGTTCTGTGTAATATTTTTTGTACCAGTCATATCGCCTTTCTCGGTTCAGATTCTTTTCGTGTTCCCGCCATCGCCGCTCCTGGTACTCCTTCTGTTCCCTTTCCGGCCCACCATTAATGTGCCATTGGTAGTGTATTTTTAACTCGAGCACGTCTCCCTCTTCAGTCGTGTCTTCATGGATGTTGTATTTCAAAGTGCGATAACAAGAGCGACAAATTGCCTCGTATTCTCCGTTTTCCGGTTGATTTCTATTGGCAGGGTAATGGTAGAAAGTTGGCCAATACTCAATGCGGGTTGCTTTTCGATAGTTTGGAACATCATTATTTGAGTTAGAGCTATTTCCTTTGTCCATTGTACTGAAGGTTTTAACAAGAAGGAGGTAGTGGGTGTTTGTGCATTCTAATTCAACAATGGCTGCTTTTATAAATAATTTCAGTAGTTCAAAGATGACATTGTAAAATCAAATCTTGTCATGTCTTTTGCAGTCTTTATCAGAGCATGCTTGTACTTTTTTTTTAAAATTAAATAATACACCTCCGAACGCGTTTATAAAGTGCGCTCCAGAGCTTTCAACGCGTTTTATAAACGCGTACGAAGCTCTGACAAACGAGAGGAAAGTGGACAGCATCTCTCCTTCGTACGCGTTTATAAAACGCGTTCGGAGGGTTGGAGCGCGTTTTATAAACGCGTACGGAGGGGAATTCAAATACTCGCTTCTGAAACGCGTTGGAACTTTCTTCTTATTAAAAAAAAATAAAATAATTCTGTATATTAAAATTTTTTGTGTCCAAATTTTTATATTAATTAATTTCGGGTATAATTTACACAAACAATGATGAAACTGTAAACAATTATTACAATAATCATCTAATGTTCATTGATTGGACAACCGATTTTCTTTCATATTATATGAAATTTCTTTTACCTATATTTGATTTTTTGATTTTAAGTTTGGAAGATTGTTTAATGTTTGGAGCAGTAAAATACCGTTTCGTTTGTATATGTTTGGATGCGCTTCAATAAAAAACATTAGAATATACACAGTTACAC
This sequence comes from Rhynchospora pubera, assembly GCA_028095005.1. NCBI lineage: Eukaryota > Viridiplantae > Streptophyta > Magnoliopsida > Poales > Cyperaceae > Rhynchospora > Rhynchospora pubera. The sequence continues at coordinate 330,047,712 of CM051460.1, forward strand.
ACACAAAATAATATATCTAAAAACATTAGCTATTCGTAAAACAAATCAATTTCTTAACCTCCCAAACATCAATTAAGTTTGGATTTTCGTTTCCCTAGTAACCTGTTTCTTGTAACAAAAAAAGAAAAGTGTCAACATTTTCCTTTTAAAAATCATATTTTTCTCATCGAAAAAGTATCGTACACAAGCAAGTCTCTGAAAATGCCCCACTAAAAAAAATTAGGACACCAAAATTAATTGACAGTATAGACATTCGACAAATTTCATGGCTGACTTTTCTCTTTTTTAAAAAAAGGACAAACAAAAAATTGTTATTTGATTATGTTAAAGTGATAATAATGCTAATGCAACTGCCATTATTTATTTATTTTCAAATAAACCTCCAATCACATACGATTCCGATACTTTTGGTAGTAAACCCTGGCAGTGCATTAGCATACATTCTAATCGGACTGCATCCCAAAAAAAAAATTTTAAATAAAAAAAATAAAAACAAACTCCAAAGAAAAATGGGTATATCTGTAATAAACCTGGCAGTGCTTCAGTAACGGAAGCACACTCAAACGGGAGACACACCGCACGGACTCAAATCCTCTACCGTCGGAAAGAGGCCTACTGCCATCGCTATTTTATTAATACGAGGGGTCGGCGGCTTCGCCGCGATTTGATAAATTTTGATGGCTAAATCTATCAATATATAAAGAAATATATATTTCCAATATATCTATTTTATATTTACTTTATATATAAAAAACTATCTTAGATGATTGGTACAATTATTTTTAATATATTTAATCAAAAAAATATTTTAAATTAAAAGCCAATGTAATCATGGATTTTAATTAAGAAGGGTAAACTTCTAGAATATATTCAGATTGATCGATCAACGAAAATTGAAGGGCTCAGATTGCATGTCGTATGAGGGGATAATTTTTTTTTTTCCAATAGGTTAGACATGAACTATCTTAGACTTCCAAATATATCTACCTTAGATTTCTAAATATATTTAACTTTTAAACTATTTTTAATTTATATAAATAACAGTGTAAAAAAATTAACTCTATTTTTGACCGATATTTCAAGTTTAAATATCGGCCACGGTTTTTAATATATATCTTAGATTTAAAATTTTTAAAATTTAATTGTTGAATTCAAACCGCTGGTCTTGTTCAATTTTACGAGAGATCCGTTTTCATATAAATTTTATAAATTTTAGAGTTGATTTAATACTAGATTAAGTGATCAACAAATGAACGAATCTGATTAAATTAATTTTAATACGTTCATAATTTAATCACTTAATCGAGTATCAAATCGACTCTAAATTTTATAAAAATTATATAAAAATACATCGTCCGTAAAATTGAATAAGATCAACGGTTTAAATTCAACATTTAAATTTTAAATTTTGTATATATAAATAAAATGTTTAAGGACGGTAGACAAGACACCGCACTGCGCCTCCGTTAGATTTGACTCGGACCAACTCTCTCCCTCTCTCTTTTTTCATTTCTCGTTTCTCATGTACGGCGCCGGAGTAGCTTTCCAACCCACTTCCAGCGCCGGAGGCTCCTCCAAGGAGAAGAAAAGGCGCGACGAAGACGACGAGGAGGAGGAGGACGACAACGAGGGGAAGGGGACCGACGCCTGGGAGCGCGCCTACGCCGACGAGCGCTCCTGGGAGGATTTGCAGGAGGATGAGTCGGGTCTTCTCCGCCCGATCGACACTAAGACGCTTGTTCACGCTCAGTACAGAAAGCGCCTTTTGCTCCGATCATCCACTGGTGGCTCTGTCGCTTCCCGGATTCAGAAGGGAAAACTTGAATGCTGTGGTGAGGCATCTCTGCAAAATGCACTCGAACTTGTACATGGATACCTGAGCCAGATACCGAGTTACGGGCATAGAGAGGTGCTCATCTTGTCTTCGGCCCTTACTACGTGTGACCCAGGAGATGTCATGGAAACTGTGCAGAGGTGCAAAAGGGCGAAAATTAGGTGCTCAGTCATTGGTCTTTCGGCGGAGGTTTTTATATGTAAGCACTTGTGTGAGGAGACTGGGGGCACATACACAGTGGCATTGAATGAGGTGTGCTGTTCTTGTATTTTGACTGTTCTTTTGGTAAAGTTGATTATATCTGAGGTTTTGGTTTATACAACTTGTGCTGGCTGATCATCTTGGTTACTTTAACCAACCGATTCAATTGATTTTAGCGACTATACTAAAATAGAGAAAGTAGACCAAAAATTGTTGTGCTGGTTGGGGGCTACTTCATAATGACAGCATCACTGGCATAGCACTTCATATAGAATATTTACAGTCTCAATAAGGGTGATTGATATATACAGGTGCGGACTTGTTTGAATCACCTGGCACCATCATGAGCTTTTTCTCTTTTTTTTTTGGGTTTCTATTGTGTTTAGGGTTTAGGGTTTAGGATGTAGACTTGTTTGCATCACCTGGTACCATCTAAGCTAGTAAGAAATTACTTGAGTTGATAATGCAAAGTTTGCTTTTGTGTAACATTTTTAGACTTGAATAAATTGATTTACGTTTTGTGTATTTATTAGAGTACTATTTTTGCAGCTATTTTTTGTCAACACCAATTACATCTTTCTAAATCTATTTTATTGCAGTCACATTTTAAGGAGCTGCTACTCGAGCATGCACCACCTCCCCCAGCAATAGCAGAATATGCAGCTGCAAATTTGATAAAAATGGGCTTCCCGCAGAGAGGGGCAGAAGGGGTGGTGTCTATTTGCTCCTGCCATAAAGAAGCCAAAGTCGGGGGTGGTTACACATGCCCTAGATGTAAAGTACGTGTCTGTGAGCTTCCTACTGAATGCCGCACATGCGGGTTGACTCTTGTCTCTTCACCCCATCTGGCACGCTCATATCATCACCTCTTCCCTGTTGCACCATTCGATGAGGTGTCCCCACATGGCAGGCCAGGTCAGAGATTGCCAACTACTTGCTTTGGGTGTCAGCAGAGCTTTGTTGGCCAAGGTAGAGGTTTTTATATTTACTATTAATTTTATGATATGTCACTTTTACAAGGTAGAGCTTGATTTAGGAACCAATTCCCTTTGATCCTCGGTATTACTTCTGATTTTGATGCAGTACAGGTGGTTCAGGGTATCAAATCAATGATTATTTTCTTTTGGATACATGCCTCAGGGTTTTTTGAGGTATATTTAGGTCGGATTTGGTAACTAAAAATAGTACTGTGATTGGACCAGCGTCTATCAGATTAGTTACTTTACAGGCTTGATATTCGAATCTGCATATACCAGTATCGGGTGGTATGGGATTATACTTCCACAATCTCTGATTATTGTAATATAATTTATTCTTCTCTCTACTTCCATTTCCAGAAAGATCATAGAAGTTTGATCCACTTAAATTCTGCGACAAAACAAATAAAATGTCATTGTCTTTTTTTTTCTGTAGGAGGGGCTCAGCCAAGTTTACGCACGTCCTGTCCAAAGTGCAACCAATTTTTTTGCATCGACTGTGATATCTATATTCACGAGAGCTTGCATAATTGCCCTGGTTGCGAGAGTCAGCACAACTCTTCAGTGTAACAATTTGTAGGGTTTATCTCTCTTTTTATTTATATTCTAGTTGTATTTAGCGCCTGTGCAATTTTGAAATTTATGGGCAGATACTATGTGTGTTTTTGTTCTCTGTTGTCACATTCAGAGCAGGGCAGTATTTTTTTTTTTTTTTTTTTTTGAAGTTTCGAAGGTGTACTGTCCTGCTTTTGATTTGTTGTAACTTATATATTATATACTTCATTATTAGTCTGGAGGGCTAGTGATTCTTTTATATCACCCCCTCTTTTAAGTGATTTATACTCGTTGACTTCTCTGTGTTTGATTACTTTGATTTCAGTGCAGCCTTTAATTTTATGACTTGAGCCCAGACAGGCCCAAATACATCTAGTCTCATACCCAACCCAAATAAAATTATTCGCAGAGCTGTAACTATAAGCACTCTACACCCAAAGTTGCAACTTTAATTGACAGATGAATTAAGAAAAGCAACATAAAGGAGAGGCTTGTTTGTATGTCTTACATATTGTGTGTCATACCTATCTGACAATTAATTTAATTCAGAAGTAAGTTAACCTTGGTATTTTAGCTCCATGCAGTACTTAAAGGTGCTAATTATAAAACGAGATTCCCATAAAGACGCTCCTTTTAAAAGGCGAAAAAGGTGCAAAACCTTTTTATTGGGAGGGAGAAAGCTATATTCCCTTCTCCACGAGGGAGCATGGGATAAGGATCCAAGGACAGGATCGTCTTTTTTATCACTAACACCACCATTCCCTTTTTTTTCTTGAAGAGCACAAATGCTACTATGCTAGTGCCACCAACTTGCCTACCATTATATGATTCTAATGCTAATAATGAGTTTGAGTAGAGAACTTAATTTCTCCAGTTGACAATTACTAGTTCCAAACAGTGAGAGAATATGCTATAATTCTTCAGGTTGCACCCTTTCGTAGGCTTTTTTTTTTAATTCAATATTGCCTATATTATTTGATCTAGTTTTGAGATGCTGATGCTAGGATTAATATGTAATAAGATATGTTACACGTACCTTCATAAAAAGTGGTCCTCCTAAGCATATATCCTCTAGTCTCTAGTGATAGAACCGATAAACCTAAGTCTAAAAAATTTAAACATACTACTTCAAGTATAATTATGCAAAGCATATCATTGTTCAAAAGAGAATAACATCGGCTATGGTTATCTTATAGAGTAAATATACTCAAGTATAATGATGTAAAACATATCATTGCTCAAAAAGGGAATAACATTAGCCATGCTTTTATAATGAGCTTAAGCTCATTAAGATTGTTCTTGACTGTTGAGTCTAACTTCGAAAATATGAATAAACTCCATTTGGCAAATTCAATCTATTTATATGATCTATTTTATGACTGATGCATTGACAAATTAATTTTTCAATTTTGATTCATTAAATATAAAAGTAAGCGCTAATTTTTGTGAAGTCTCTCTTGAAACCAATAGAGAATTTGCGTGCTGTGCTAATAAAAAGGAAAAAAAAAATCATGAAGAAGCCCATTAATTTATCCTAAAGTATTTCTATACTCCTATTTTGCTCCAGGCTGATAATTGACATGAACATCCAAGTTGAATTCATTATCATTACAGAACATGTGCCACACACACATGATTTCAAATTTTGAAAAATAATAATAATAATAACAAGCCTTCAGCATCTGGATATTGGAACAAGCTGGATGCGTCAAACTCAGAAAAAGTTGCATATTTCGAAATTCTTGGTAAATTTCCTTTGGCTATGTTGGAAGAACTCCCTGACCTTTGAGAGCTTGTCAGGCTTTATAGATGAAGTCAACAATAATCACAGAGCTCGTCTCATGTCCCTCTATCCGTGTTACAATCTGTGTAATGGATTACACATGACATAAACAAAAAAAATCAATCCAATGAATGCTCACCACACAAGTAGCCACACAAAATGCTCAATAGGAGATCAAGATAAAATAAAAAAGGTGTTGGGGGCTTTATACAAAGGGAACTTTACGCAGATTCCTCTCCATAAGGGGGCTGCATAAGGCTCGGCACATCTTGGCCCACGGCCATCGGCCTCTATCATTGCTTTAGTGCTCAGCTTTTGCATCACCTCTCTCTCGTTTCGGATCCTCTGTGGCGAACATGATATTTTCATTGTGTAACGAGTCGACACATCTGGGCCCATGCAACTTGTTATAGTAGTGCGAACAATAATTTTAATTTGTTTGGGATGAAATTATGTGGCAATGACATGGGTTAGGTTACACTGCTACAGCAATGGCAGCTTGGTGTGTGAGGCCAAGTGAAATTACATGCAATGATCCAAATTGCTTTTGTGCGCACGGACATGTTTCAAACTAAAGGATTGTGCTGTGGTGGTGACACGAGACTCTACCTTTAGTTCATGAGCTAAGGGAAATAGGGAATGACCAAAATCAATCTTTTTTCTTTCTATTCTCAGAAACTTTGATGAGGCCCAATTAATTCATTGATTGGTTATTCTAGTCAGCTAGCTTGGATTTTTCAGATAAAGACGAATGTGGATGTAGTTAGATTCTTTTTTTTTTTTTAAGATAAAGATGAAATTAAGTTTTTTTTTCAATTTAAAATCCACAAAGGATATCTAAATCGAGTTTTGTTCTGTAGTGCCCGTTAGCATGGGCTCGATAAAACATTGTTGAAGCCTATGCACAAATATCTTTATTTTCGCTTAATAATTCTTTCAAACTTAGACATAAAAAAATTTAGCTAGTAGTACACAATTTTTTAAAAAAACTGCTAAATTAATTAAAAGAAATTAGCATATGCCTAGACAAGAGGCCGAATTTGTCCTTGTCTAGGTCTGTCACTGGAATTTGAACATGCGATTTTTACTTAAAATACGGTATCTTAATCATCAAGCTAAAAACTAAATTTAGTTTTTGTAATTAGATAATTCTTGATTCATGTAATTAAGAACAACCTTGGAGGGATGAACTAAATTAACTTTTTTTATAAATAACAAGTTAACAACTGACCACCACATTTCTTTTCTTTTTTAATTACTGACAACATCATGGAGGCGAGGCGACAAGCCACTAGAACGTACATTAGTGAAATAGCTTGGAACCTGCATAATTTCTCTTATGTAAATTACATTTGACGCATGAGTTCAATTAAAGTATATGAGCCTCAAAAGGTCTGCAAGCTTTATGGGTAATGGAATATCATTTCAAAGTCATCAATCTTTGTGCTACTTTACGGCTTTTATCGTTGTTTATAGCTTACCTTTCAATCTTTTCTTGTCAAAACAAAAATGAACGTTTAGGTTTAAATTATGCTAATCTTAGTTATGGAGAAGATACACCAATCTTTTTTTTTTTTTTTTGAAGATAAGATACACCAATCTTAAATAACAGTGTAATATAGGCTCCGTTTGGATTTCATTTGGTAAGAAGGGAATAAGGGAATAAATTTATTATAAACAATCTAAACTCTTTACAAAGTTACACACTTCTCAATACTTCTTCTCACTTCTACCCTTCTTCCCACACCTTATCCAAACGGAGTAATATTGAAGTTTAACCTTGCACATTTGTTTTTGTTAGAAGCAATTTTGAGTATGCGAACCGCAACATTAAATTACTCTCTAAAATTTTACAAATTGGTTGACCATGAATGGGATTGAATGTCAAGTGAAGATGTTCACCCCTAGAAATTAATTAGTTCAGTCTGTGTACCGAATATTGAATCAGTATCAGTATTATAAATAAAAAGGCGTGGGTATCGAAGATTACTTTGTTAAATCAGAGCCCGACACGGCAATATTTTGTGCAACAAGATTTAGTATTTTTTATTTGTGCAACGTAAACTCTGTAAATGTGTGTGTTCCGAGTTTTATCGCTCATAGTATTCACCCGATTCACCAAAAAGAGTTTTTTCGGCAACCCATTATTTTTTTTTTGAACTATGCGTCCCTTTTAATCTATTCTGAAATCCATCTCATCTCCGTCTCTTTGTGTGCCTACTCCAACTGGTCCCACATCTTAATGTTGAGTTTGCACTCTGCACGCTTCTGAGTTCTAACACGACATTAAATTCACGACACTAGCAATTCTTCTTTGTTCTTAATTCTGAGAATCAGGCCTCTCCGTAAGTTACTCTTTCTAAGACAAACGCCTCTTCGCCTCTCTCTTTGTCCAGTCTAGGGTTTGGGGTCGGAGAGCACCAAGAAGAGAGAAAAAAATCAAACAAGGCAGAGCAACAGGAAGAGAGGGAGAGGACGAGTGCCGGTGATGTACTCTGTGTTGTTTTGTGTTGAGTTCCCTTATGTTTCATGATTAACATCTGTTTTATGCATACTTGCAAAATTTTTTTTACATAATTTTTTGGCACTACCTTTTGGAATCGCCATCTTCAGAATTTTTCCTTATAGCAGGGGAAAAAAAGGCCAGCTAGCGATACAGGAAGATGCGCAGCTGCAGCACCTCCCTCTCTTTCCTTCCTTTTGTTCCTCCTTATTCCCTCTCCACTCGACGCTCCGGCTCCGCCTCTTACTCCTCTGCTACTCTCCATTACCACATACAAAATGGTGTGAATTAAAATTAACAACTATTAATTTCAGGTAATATCAGGTTTTATTGTTTTTAATCATTATTTTTTTCGTTTAGGTTTCTTTTTCCTAATATGATTCTTTTTACTTGGAAAGGAAAATTCTGTTCCTCTTTTTATGCAATTGTTATTATTAAATTGACTGAAAGGCTTGAGGGGAAGCTTATGAAAAAAAAAGTCAATGGTCATTTCTTATGAGCATTTATTGGAGTATATCGTTTGATCACAAATGTCTCAGTGCATCTTCTGAAGGTTATCTTTTTTATATATGAATTAGTGCTCAAATTTAATTTTTTAATCAAATTGTGCTTCAAAAGCATCAGAGACGTGCATGTCATTAACTTGGTTTATTGGTTCATAGTAGTTATGAATATTGTTTAATAGAAAGTAATTCAGAGTAATTGACGGTAACAATAGTGGTTTTAAAAATTCATGAATTGATATTATACAGGTATACATGGTCCTTGCTGGTATAGTGTTGGCACTTAGGTATTCCCAGCAACTAATAAATGCTGTTGATTATTGCCAACACTATACCAGTAAGGACCATGTAAATTTTCATTTGCCAACATTGTTTAAAAAGTTCCACTTTGCATTTGGAGCATCATCGATTCCTTTTATTTTGGTCTCATTAATTAGTTTATGAGATGGGCTAAAATCAGCCACGACTGACGGATGCAACCGTCAGCTACGATCAAATCTCAATTTTCGAGATTCTAACAGTTGATCCGAACCGTTCAATGTGTTCTCCATATTGAAATCTCATTGGAGACCAAATTTTACATTTTTCTGATTTTATTTACTATTTTTTTGAGATTTTTAAAAATCATAGTTATTTAAGGGTCCAGAATTGTTTAGATTAAGAATTTTGTAAAATATCAAACAAATACTAAATAATTTCAGAAAAATATAAAATTTTGTCTCCAATGAGATTTCAATATGGAGAACACATTGAACGGTTCGGATCGACTGTTAGAATCACGAAAATTGAGATTTGATCGTAGATGACGATTGCATCCGTCAGTCGTGGCTGATTTTAGCCCATCTCTTTATACATTGCCAATGCTTTTATTTTTGGTCACAGACATTTTCATTTGAAAAATTTATTTTACCAGTGGCAATGATGCCTCTCCATTGTACCTCTTCGCTATGCTTGATCCTTCATCACACCTCCTAATTTTGACCACCTCCCACAATAACTGTGTCCTTGCGGCGGCAATTGCCGAAGCTCCTTCTATGCGGACATAGATATCTAATCAGCTCCACTGCATTTAATGGTTCGAACTGAAGTCAAGGTGCTTAGCAAAGAGGACAAGGCAACAAGGATGTCTACATCAAGGTATTACTCCCCTTCTTTAATTTCATTTGATTATTGATTTGGATTTCTTCAGTGCCATTGATTATGGTGCTATTATACTGCCCTTCTTGCATTCGCTCATGGCATCACCACAACCTTACAAGATTCAACCTTTACGCAGAGGTTCGGACATGAGGTGCATGCCATCTGGAGAGAGAAGGAACTATCATGTTAAGATGATGTTAACACCAACAACAATGTCATGGTGGATGATATCATTATAGGGACTGTATTGAATACGTAACAGTTCATGTGGATTCTTGAGGTATGGCATTTTAGCAAATTGATAAGTTTTACTATTTTAGCTTTGTATTACAGATTTAGTTTTTCAAATTAGATTAATGATGGCTGAACTTGGTCAATTCAGTCTGTCTAACCTAATCGAGCTATGAACCTTATTTTGCCTTTTCTTGATTTCATAGATTTTTCTCTTCAACTGATAAATGGGTAATCAATTGGATAAATTTCCAGAATGTTCATTTTGATAAATTAACTAATTTGTTTTTAGCATAATGTGGGAGAAAGGACGGATGGTGGTGACTGATGAGGAACTCATATCTTAGATAAGGCCTCATCTTTCAGCCCAATTTTCAATAAATACAATCACATTGAGTTCTTAAAATTATTGTTTCCTCATGATTGCATCATGTTAGATTAATTGATGGATAAATTGGATAAAAGCCTAAAATTTCGTAGGCTTTATTTTAATGCTAAAAACACAATAATAAATGTTCAAAATAGCATGTTTATTTCTTTGATGTGATCAGTAATCAGAAGAGCACGATGTTCAAAGTTGGATTATGTTGGTTAAATCCAAAATGGTATACATCTCCATCCGTCAGTGGCCTCTTCTAAAATTTTTGGACACTGATATTATTGTGTGTTGCTTATTTAATAATTACATTTGGTGATGCTTTTAATTTTTTACAGGTGACAAGCTATATCAGGGAACTTTAACAGACGTCAGCTATTACCATTTATGCTAATACTTATGGCTGTCCACCCATTGATGTTGATCTTATGGACAATTTAACTAATTTTAATACATTTAATGGTGGGATTTGAAAATGTCCTAATTCTATGCATGTTATTCCTTTTTAATGGTAATAATTGTTAAACGTTTTCTTTGTCAATATATATCAGCTTTTAAATTTCTATACCAGTCCGAAGGAATCAATTAATTTTTTTGTATTTTCTTTCCTTTAATTTTTCAGTTTCCTTTCTGATTCCTCTTTTATTCTTTAATGGTGGTCTTTATTCTTCGGGTTTTAAATTGCACAAATGGTTACTTTATTTGTTAAGTGGAACTTTTGTAGTTCCTAAAATATGATTTTATTATAAAAAAACTAATCTAAATTTTTTTTTAGACATATAATTTATGGAAAGTCGAGACTCTCATATTCAGGTTTATACATGCGTTGCATGATCCAAGTCAAATACAATCCACAATTTGGTTTCAAGGAGTCTCGGATAACAATTAATGAGTTCTTAACAACATTCAGGGCACACATTAAGTTCGGCCTTTAAAGTCTTAAAATAATTGCGGGACTGATAAGGATAATTTCCAAGATCCATCATTCCTATCATCCTCATGTTTCTCTTTCTCTCATCCTTTTCTATTTCGGTCTCTTCTATTTTTCTTCCTCCCATATTTTTCATTTCTGACCTACAACAATAAGTATATATCTAAACTATTACAATTACTAATATTAACTAGAATTGTTAATATTTCAACTACAACCACTATTCATATTAATTACAACAGTTAGTATCAAAACTACAACAATTATTTATATTAACTACAACAACTACATATATAACTTCAACGGTTACATATATAACGTCAACAGTTATATATATATTAATTGTTAATATATAACTGTTGAAATTATATATACAGAAGGACGGAAAAGGGGAACGAAACAGAAGGGCGCTAGATAATGCTGGATTTTATTCACGGGAGAGTACAAGGAAGTTATGAGCGGATGAGGGATGATAAAAACGCATTATTATTTGCATTTTTGAAAATGAGAGAAAGATTCACGCGTCATTAATGAGGCACTGGAAAGAGATGAGGGATGATGGGAATGATGGAATCAAGAGGATGGTCTTAAGCAATTCCGAAAAAATTGTAGCAATTATTATGAATAAACATCATATTTTAGGTCTGTTTCCTCTTCCATTTATCCATTACGACAATACATCTGATTTTTATGAATCCATAATTGAAGATAATTGATACTATGTTGACGACGAGAAAGACCCCGTTGCAGACATATCTGATGTTGAACATTAACTGTAAAAATTAAACTTTTAATTTTGAAGCTATCACCAATGTACATTTCAATATTTTATCATTTAAGTCGAGATTAAATTTTTCAATTTCAAATGTTTTTTTACTCTCTTTTCTCTCTTAGTGTGAAATTACTTGATTCACGAAAAATTTTTCATTATTTAAGGGTGCGTTTGGATCGTTGGAAGAAAGAAGAAGAAGAAGAAGAAGAAGGAAGAAGAAGAAACAAATTATAAACAATCCAAACTCTTCACAAAGTTACACACTTCCCAATACTTCTTCCCACTTCTTCCCTTCTTTCCTTCTTCCCACACCTATCCAAACGCACCCTAAGAAAATATTGACATTGATATATATATAAAAAATACATCACGCAGTAAACTTCAATTTTAATACCAACTCGATTTAAATTAGTACCCACAAAGTAAAAATATAAACATGATATTTCATTATTTCAATCATCACTAAAAAAATATTAGGTATGTTAATCTTTGCAAATTCAATAATTAATAACATATTTGAATATTTAATTGTAATTCAAGTATCGAGCGAAGCTTGATTAGTCTATTACATAAGCAATGAGAGGTTATATAAATCACATTACGGTTTACTAATGTTCTATTTAATTGTACGTTTTGCAATTATTTTTTTCCCATTTGTTCATATAAACCGTTCACATTTTTTCTCAATATTTTTTAATATTTCCGTAATAAGACCTGCTCCTAAGTAATTATGTTATTATGTATATTAACAAAATAACGTATTTCTTACTCCTCTACATTGATTATGTATACCACATATATCGAGCGAAGCTCGATTTCCCCACCTAGTTAGAAATAAAAATGTGAAGAGAACCAACTCTTAGTCTAGTGACAAAAAACATTTCATCTTGAGTAAAAAGTTGCAAGTTTGAAATTCGGTTGGAGATTTTTCATAGATATTTAATTTAATTAAAAATAAATTTACAGAATTACCCAATTTATCTTAAAAAAAAAAACAAAATGTTCAAACGAAAGTTGGGCATTACACATGTTAGACATGAACTGAGCAAACAAAATTACGGTTCTGATTTCATCAACTTTTTCTCCAATTAATAACTCTTTTAGACATGCCCTGGCCAACAAATTTATGGTTGTGATCATGACCAACGGGGTTTGACTCTCTCTCTCTCTCTAATCTCTTTATTTGTCTCCGATAGAAAGTTTTCAACTCGGAGAATCTCTTTGGGCGCTCTACTGGGCTCGGTCGCACGTGCATTGAACGTAATCAACAAAGAGATATGCATCACATGCTTACATGCATGCGTACCACCCCTGTTCTTCATCATCTGTTTTGAGTTCAGTTTTGTTATTGGTCGGACATGTAGAAATTATTACGTTAGAATTTAGAATTGTTCCCGAAATCAAATGCTATCAATTAAAAAATATATTAGCAAATATATACTTTTATAAAATGTGCTTGTACCATGAACAAAAAAGAACTTTTTTTGGAATTAAGTGTCAGAGACTAAGAGGAATTTTTTTGGAATTAACAATTATTAGTCAAATGGTAGTTTATTCATTTATATACGAGGAATATATTTGGTGAAAATATTTGATTTTTTGTTTGTGGAAAAAAGGCCTGAAGGTTCATTCCATTGAAGAAAATAGAAATTTATTGCATCTCCAAGTGTTTGGTACCACACACGGTGCCAGCTTACAACGAGAATTAATTGAACCCCTCCCCCCCCCCCCCCCCCCCCCCCCCCCCGCGCCCTGGATTGGGCTGCGCTAATAAATGCAAATATATATTTTTTTAGATTTATAGTAATTGAGCTCTATTTATTTATAAATTAATTTTAGGTAAACACTAAAACATTAATTTGTTCCTAATTCATAATTAATATTTAAGTTTCATATCTAATAGGTTATCAAAAAAAAAAAGATTTCAAGTCTAATCTATTTACTTTTAATACTATCACGTGCATTGCGTTTTAAAGTAAAAAAAACAGCTTATTGTCATTATTTCATTAATTACGTAGTAGTGTAGTGTAGAGACCGTTCTACTTTGCCATTCTCGTCCCGGCACTAATTCGAAACGCGAATTTTTTTTTTAAAAAAAAAAGAGTAAAAGAGACAGGTAGATAGATACATCATACACCAAACGTGGTAGATGGAACGGAAATCTATCATTCCGTTTCTGTTCCGTTTCAAAATACGAAACAGAAAACTATTTCGTTTCCGTTTCGTTTCGTTAAACGGAACGGAAATTCCGTCATATTTTACTTCCACATTCATTTTACATTGAAATTTCTCATTTCAGCGTTCCGCAGACGAAAAAATAGATTTCCGTTTTTGAAAATGAAACCACTTTTCCTTCCACTTCTGTTCCGTTTCGGACAGAACGAAATGAAAACGTGCAGAACGGCGGTATATTGACAGCCCTAGCAAAGAAATGTCAGCTTAGTGCTGCATCCTTCCAAATAGAGATCAGGAAATGTTGGGGAGCTAGAACTACAAGCCAACAAGCTAGGCAAAGCTTCGGTGCCTAATAATTAGCTACTCAACCTGTGTTTATTAGTTATTGTGTCTAATGGTCTAAGCTTATTTTTGTTTAGGAGCCAGTTGGATGGCACTAAAGAAAGACATAATAATTCAGAATTCAGAAGCTGACTTTTATTTTGACCAAACAAAACATGATTTTAAGATAAACTTGTTCTGAAAAATTATAAAATATTTTATAAGTAAAAATTGAGAAAAAGTAATTAAATAAATAGCTTTGAGTATGTTGCAATTTGAATAAAATAAATTTGAGCAAATGTCAAAATTCAAATATTTTTATTTTTGAAAAAACATTTATTTAGATAGGCATAATTCACAGTGTAAAGTATACATCATTGATTTAGAAGAAACTAATCATGTTCACTCTCGTTTTTAAGTTGCTAAAAACATACCTGAACATAGTTGCATTATAATTATTTTTAAATTTTAAACATTTACAATCATACATTATACGAAGTATGACAATTCAAATTAGCTGAAAACATATGAAATATTCCAAGAACTTTTTAATTACTTTATCTAAATAGCCAATAAATTAGGTGCACCTATCAACGAGCTTTTTAGTATACTTTCTTGATTCACTAATAAATTAGGTGCACACTTTACATCGCATCTATTGAGCTTCCGTAGTGGTATAGTAATATATAGCTGTATATCTGATCCTTTGCTAATGAAACAGAGGATTAGTACATAACGCTAGAAAATATTTAGGCTGCCTAAATTGAAAAAAAATAGAAGACTATTAGACTATTGATTTTGATAGTATAAGACCACATTTATGATTTGTGGAACCAAAGTAGAGAAATACTTGTGCTGCCTAAATTGAAAAATTCATAACACTATTAGACTATTCCTTGATTCTTGATAGCAATGGAAATGAGATCTAGTCCCGCGCGGGACCGTCCGGCGCATAAATCACAGCCGTGTGATTTAATCTCAATGGCAAAGGGAGCCCCGTGCATGTAACCTGATCGATAGGCCCGAACCGTCCAGATCAGATCGGACGGTTCGTAGGCTGCGCTGGACGGTCCCGCGCGGGAGCAAATTCGGATTGATAGCAATGAGCTAGATACCATTTGTCAAACCAGAGGAATCAAAGTTTGGGTAACTATTAATTGTGTATTGTGCGGTATGAATGTTCTTATCAAGGATCTAACGCGACATGGTATGACATTCAGATACATGATGTTTTTTTTTTAATAAGATTATTAAGAAATTAAGACACAGTTGTCTTAAAAATGGCTAATATTGAGTACAATTTAATTATGAGAAGGGCCCAAATGCCTCAAAATTTGGTGCCTTTGCTTAGAAAAGCATTTATTTTTACAAAAATATAATCAATAAAAATTTAAAATTGCATGCCAAAATAAAAATGTTTAGATACGAGTCATGTTATTTTTCTTTTTTATTCATACTTAATTAGCATATCTTTGACTTTCTTGTTAAAGTCACTCGACAATTGAACAATTTACTAATGTGATGACGTCTGGTTGTTTATTTAAGCACTCATCCTCTAAATAAATAAAAATACTTTACGCATTTACATAATCATTATATGTATATTGCAGAAGCAGTATAATCACATCTAACAAATTTGTGTTTATTACTTGAGTTTTATAATACACACACACACACACACACACACACACTTCCTATTAAAAAATTTTAAATATGAAGGTAAAAAAATATAGATTCTCATAATTCCGAAGAAAAATGGAGATACACGACTCATATTAATAACATACATTTTGTATTCAATATTTTTAAAAAATAAATTGGCTAAACTAATATAGATTTCGGTTCATAAACTGCAATCTCATGTATTTGATATTGTTCATATTAAAACATGTCAAAATCTTGTTCTAATTTATATTCCAAGGTTTATTCAAATTTGGTGGGCATTTACTCATTCCAACATAAATTAATTGTTCAGTTTTAAATGCATTCATGCTACAAAGGTGTGGCTACATGTTATCACGTCTTGACTGCCAATTGCCAAAGTAGGGATGGACACACTGACACAGTTTATGGCATCATACTATCAGAATTTATTTTTCTTAGACCAAGCATGCAGAGGTGATTTTAAAAAGTAGGGATGGACACATTAAAAGTTCGAACTTCTTACATTAGATTTAGTCATAGGCCGATGACTTGTTAAAGCTACCGCCGCTCCAAGCAGCTAATCCTCCTTAAATGCTGCGCTGGATTTTTCTACCTTTGTCCCTAATTGTGTATTAGTTTATTGTTTGTCTCAGTTATTAGTTTCGCAATAAATTCTACAGAAATGCTATCAATTCACATTGATGTACTTCGAAGGACTTGTTTCATTTTATTGTATCAAGCGGTGGATATTGATTTCGGCAGTGGCGGAACTAGGATTCTCAAATAGGAGGGGCGAAAGATTATAATATGGATCCTTTTGAGTTTTTAGAGTGTGCCAAATAATAATTTTGTTATGTTTTAAAAGGATTTGCATAGAATTTTTAAAGATATAAGGAGTTTTTTTAAAAGTTGGAATGTGCTAAGCACACTTTGGCTAACACCTAGTTCCGCCCGTGGATTTGGGTGTGTTTGGATGAGCCGTGAATAAGGTATAAGAATAAGAAATTTCGGTATGCGTGCTTATTCTTATTCTTGTGCAACCCAAACAACACAAGAATAAAGAATTTGGGTGCTTATTCTTAATTAAGTAAATCCTTGATGGTTTACTATGTCCGAGCATTATATATGTTATATAAAATAAGTTATCAATATATTAAAAACAAGTAAAATAAAATTACACTAGCTGCCAGTGGTTAAAAATGTATAACGAAAAATCCAAAACAGCAAAGCGATGATATTTTCTTTATAACGAATTTTAATTGATTTTACTGTTGATATATTTTAATACTATTTATTTAACTATGGTTTTTCACTTTTTTGTAATCAATTTCATCACCTCTTACCCAAAAAAAAAAAGCCGAACAACAATAAATTAAATTTGGTTATAGCTATAATGCTATATACACATTTTTTTTTTTGTTATATATAACCAGAGACTGTACAATTCATAGATGACACCGATGGTATTATGGTATAGAAGTATAGCTCTCAAGTCTGAAGAGTTTAGACTTTAGGGTGCATAAAGGGGACATGTAGAAATGCTTTTTTTTTTTGGAGGTCGAATTATTATTTTTTTTAGCGGAGACAAATTTTATTTTATTTTGAGGAAAGCGGAGACGAAATATGTTTTCTTCCTTCACTCTACTCTACTCTGGGCACTTGATTTGTGATTGGACGAGTCTCCTCTTCCAACTAACATACAACCCCGGCCTTTTCATTTTAATTACTAAAATGCCTCTGATTCCATTTAGAAAATTAATAATTGTTACTTTGTCAACTGTCTAAGCTGCTTTAATATAAGAGGTATTTGCTTCTAGGAAATAACTTGGAATACGTAGATCATGCCTATTGAATTTGCAGTACCAGCTTTCGTACTGCAATAATATTCACAAACTTTAAAAAAGTTATCAATAATATCGCAGAAATTTACTTTTTATTTACAGTTATATAATGGTTTTGGGTCATTAACATTTTAAATGGAGGGATACATAAAATAAAGACGGCTCTAGAGTTCAACTAAGTTTTAAGATACAGTAGAGAAAAATATTATATATTTCTCTAAATTTTATTTGTACGTCCTGTAGTAATATACGGAAAAACTCGGATATAAACAAATATTTTCGTAAAAAAAAGATAAATTAAAAAATAAAGATAATTCAGCCCTATTTTAGTGCATTATTTAGCTATACGTAGTTAGTTTCTGACTCTCCACATCACTCTTTGTAAATTATTAGGTTGTAAAATTATCTGATTGCTATTATGTTATAAAATTGGAAATTGATTATTGCCATACACAATTTTGCTGTCGCTTGAACAAAATGAACACATAAACTAAATAAAGCGAAAATATAAATCATCAAAGTGAACACATATAAACAAATAAGTTCAATAAAAATAAGTTGAATATGCTTATAAAAAATCTGAACAAGAGATGACGAAACTTATTATTTTTGTATGTGTTCACTTTGATTATCTATATATTAATGTTATTTATTTTATGTATTTACTTTGTTCAAGCAACAATAAAATTACACACGACAATTATCATTTCTCAATAAAATTATCCGATCACAAAATTCAGTCTCTTGGAGTGGACAACTAGCAAAGGTCAGTCCACTGGGAGAGGCGTGTCTCCTCATCTCCTGTGGAGGTCCAATAAACAAATTGGACAAATCTCTCATCCGCTCTTTTAATCATATCGGACGGCTCACAAGTCATCGGACGGAACAGTTGTCCAAAACCCATTGAATCTCTCCCGCTTCCTCCGTGTTCCCCGCTCCATTTGAAAAAAGGCACCAAGGGGTAATTTCGGAAGTCAAACAGAATTTCTCTCCCCTCATTTATTCCCCTTCAACCCCATTCTCTCTCCTCTCCCACTTCACCTCCACTCCCATCTCCTCCTCCTCTCTCTCTCTCTCTCTCTCTCTCTCTCTCTCTCAACCCCAAAAGTCAAATCCTCTCTCTTTCGTCCCTCATGGCGCTCTCTTCTTCTCGTGCCTCCTCCCTCTAAAACCAAAACCTCTTGTTGCGAAAAAGAGAAAGAAACGACAATGGCTGCAATGGAGAGCGCTTGGAAGCGAGCGAAGAGAGCGTTGGGAATGAGCTTTTGCGCGCAGCCTCCTCGTAGGAGCACGTTGGATGACGTCGGAGACAGTTTTTCTGACGTCAGGCTGTCCGACGCCTCGCTCTCCGCTGCCTCGTCGGATTCGGGTTACCGGGCGCTGATTCCCACCACTCCCACTCCTACTTCGTCGGGTCTGCGTGTTTCTAAATGCAAAGCTAGATCTTCCAAGGTAGAATGTTTTTCAATGTTGGTATTTTATTTATATTTTTTTATTGCTTTATATGCACTGGTGGTGTTTTGAAACTATCGAGTTGTTATTGGGTATTAAAGAAAATAATGCAAAAGCTGACTGAACCCTACAATAAGATATTACTTGTTTGGAGATTTTAAGTAAATTTTGCTACTTGGGTTTTTAGATTTGGTCCAAGTATATCTTAACCACCGCAAAAGGCAAAATTTTCTCTCATTTCTACTTAATTTGTGTTAAGACTTAAAAGTTGGTATGTCAGAATGTAAACTATTAACTTTTTTTTTTCTCAGACAATAAATAGCCTTTCTCTCTTGTTGTATACTAATTGCTGTGGTGTGGTCCTGCTTTCCTGTTGAAGAATGCAAAGAGTTGGGGTTGCTTTCGTTTTCATAGTCCCTCTTTTAACGTCATTTTGCTTTCTTTTTATTTTGATTTTTGTTTTATTTTGAAGTACAGTGTGTCTATTTTTTGCTTTCGTTTCTGACCAATTTTTCCTTTTTTCCAATTCCCAATTTTTTGTTGGGATTGAAAGGGAAAGTTGCTTCTCAGGTCAGCAACACGCTCCTGCATCATGTGAAGTGATTTCGTTTTCCTTTTTCAATTTTTTATAAAAATTCGCAGTCTTTTGACCATTTTGGGCAATCATTCCAAGGATAAGCCTCAGAGGAATCTTTTAATTAGTTCACGTTATTAATGTATCCATCCTTAAGAGTAATGTAGTTATAGGATATAAAGTATTACTTTGTACTGTTTAGCTGGAGTAGACTTTATTATTAGTCAAAGCATGTTTTAACCAGATGACGCTATCCCTTTTTATTTATTTATTTCTTCTTCGTGGAAACTTATAATCAATTCATTTTGTAAATTTGATATGACTACAACAAATTTATTGTATAATCCGTCTTTTTTTTTTACCTAAGAAGAAGCTTGTTTCAATATTTTAAGTTCCACAAGGAATTAATATAGATTTAATAGATAGATTCTCTTAAACTTAAAAAAAACTTATTTTGTTCCCTCGCCAGTCCTTTCAACATGTATTGTCCCTGTAGGGATTATGCTAATGCAAGTGCTGTAACTTATTGCAAGACACTATTTAGATAATAATATGCTGTTATGATGTCCACTTACGTGACTTGGAACTTATTCATTGCTTGCCATTAAACCAACTCGTCTTATCCTACTACACAAAAGAATCATCTGCAATTAGGTTGACCTTTTTCTTAAAAAGATATATATAACTCAATTCTTTCCTTTATAGAACTCCACTAAGCTGCCAATTAATCAATCTCACAATTTGAAAAGAAATTAGCTTTAAAGTAATCATAACACACCTATCCTTGTAGTACCAACTAAACATATGTATACAAATTAATCTATATACAGTTCTTTATCATTTTTTCCTTTCCTTTTATATTGCAGAGAACATGTACAATTTGCTTAGGCCCGATGAAGCCTGGCCGGGGACAAGCACTTTTTACTGCAGAGTGCTCACATGAATTCCACTTCCAGTGTATATCATCCAATGTGAAACATGGTAATTACATTTGCCCCATCTGCCGTTCCAACTGGAAAGAAATCCCATTTCATAATACTATCCCTTCTCTCCACTTCAACCAACCAAAAGCCACTCCCCGTGGGCCCCGCTCAGGTGACCTCATGACCATAGTGCGTCGTGTAGATTCTCTGAATGTCCGGCACTGCCCAAACCCCTCCACCGAGCCTGGACTGTTCAATGATGATGATGCCATAGAACAGCACATACCGACCACTAATAAAGAGCACCAATTTAGCTCAGAACAAAAATCAGTTGAAATCAAAACATACACGGAATTCACCGCACTCCCTCAATCTGCATCTCGGGAAGATTTTTCAATTTTGGTGCATGTACGAGCCCCACGAGCCAGATCAAGTCCACGTGCACCGGTTGACTTAGTTACTGTACTTGATATAAGTGGCAGCATGGCCGGTACAAAGCTAGCCTTATTAAAACGTGCCATGGGTTTCGTGATACAAAATCTTGGCCCATTGGATAGGCTCTCGGTTATTGCTTTTTCATCATCAGCTCGTCGTCTTTTCCATCTCCGCCGCATGTCAGACTCTGGCCGCCAGCTGGCGCTCGCAGCTGTCAACTCACTAACTGCAGGTGGGGGTACCAACATTGCTGAGGGTCTCAAAAAGGGTGTGAAGGTAATAGAAGATCGAGGGTACAAGAACCCTGTATCCAGTATTATACTTCTCTCTGATGGTCAAGATACATACAATGTTTCACCAAATACAAAAGCGGTCAGAATTGACTATAAGTCACTTCTACCAGGCCGGTATTTGCCGGTACATGCATTTGGCTTTGGTGGGGATCACGACTCGGCTGCACTGCATTGTATTGCCGAAGTTTCTGGGGGCACCTTCTCTTTTATTGAAGATGAAGGTGCTATTCAAGATGCTTTTGCACAATGTATTGGTGGGCTCCTTAGTGTGGTGGTGCAACGGATGCGGGTTAGCTTGGAATGTGTCCAACCTTGTGTTTCTCTCTCCTCTGTTAAATCTGGAAATTACGCTAGCATGTTGTCGGGAGATGGCCGAAGTGGATCAATTGAGGCAGGTGACTTGTATGCAGATGAGGAAAGGGACTTCCTCATCTCAGTGAAAGTCCCCCGCACATCACACGAAGAGACAGTTCTGGTACAAGTCGGGGTTTCGTACAAAGACCCAGTCAGCAAGGACACCTTTACTCTACAGCACAATATGGTTTCAATCCAAAGGCCTCACAATGCTGTCTTGGAGACCGTCTCAATTGAGGTGGATCGTGAGAGAAACCGTGTTCGTGCAGCTGAAGCTATGGCACTTGCACGAGCTGCCGCAGAAAAATGCAACCTTACTGAGGCGGTTGCAACTCTAGAGGAAGAGAGACAGAGGCTTGCCAAGTCTGTGTCAGGCCAAATCGGGGATCGACTCTGTCTCAATTTGGATGCAGAGTTGAAGGAGATGCAGGAGAGGATGGCCACAAGGAGGAGGTATGAGGTGTCCGGTCGGGCTTATGTTTTGTCTGGATTGAGCTCTCATTCGTGGCAGCGAGCAACTGCACGCGGTGATTTCACCCACGGTGATAGTCTTGTTCAGTCATACCAGACGCCTTCTATGGTGGACATGTTACACCGGTCACAGACTATGACATTAGGCCCAATGCACCCACCTGTTAGGCCTGCCAGGTCTGCAGGTAAACGATCTCAACATAAGTGAATAAGGTCTCATGTTTGGGGGGTTGGGAGAGGGTTAAACTTAAGTTAGATTTTGTAGTTTCTTCCTTTTTTTCCCCCTTTTTTTGTACTAATTTTTGCCATTGTTAGTAGGTATTTTGTAATTTTAGGTACGGAAGAAGGTATACTTGGATGGGAAAGGGTATACTTTGGGAATGGTGGGGTATACTCCTGTGAGGTAGATGAATAATAGATGGGATGGTGTGGGGTAAATGGTATAATGAATTGGGAAGGTGGGGGTAAATGGTATATGATTTGCAAGGGACAAAGTGTGTTATTATTTTACTTTTTACTTGTGTAATTTCGATTTTTGGCGATGTACATAAGGAATGGTTTGCCCATGAAGATGATAACTGGTGCTGGTATGGTATAATTTTTATAAGGCTGTTACTGTTATCTATTTAAGGGGCTGCATTTTCTTGGATTCCATCTGTCATATTCTTAGCAAGTTTTGGATTTCATGTTTTGAGTATGCTTCCTTTGGATTTTACTTCGTTGCTTCTGGTGTCTTGCAAGTTAGTTTTTTCTGCTTTGTCTGGTAGTGAAACCAACAAACGTCAAACAATCACCGTCTCTGTGATTCCAGCCTTTACTGAGGTGCTGTTCTGGTGAGCGATGGTGACAAATTGTTTGCATGTCATCTGTGTTTGCCAGATTAGCGCCAGCTGCCATTTATTTTAGTGTCTGTACCAAGTACTCGTTAGCTAGAAACTTCAGAAAAATTGAACTGATGAGATATCATTAGGAACTTTCATTTAGTAAAACATGGAAATTGAGAGCACAATTTCAAAATCTAGGTATAAAATTTTGGAACATCCACTGCATCAGATTGGTGCTTAATTTAACAGATGCAGACAAAATGAACATAATCAGCCTTTGAAGAAAGGTTCATTATCGACCATCTTGCAGGATTAACAAAAATAAATAAATAAATAAATAAAAAGCAGAGCGTGTCAACATTGGTAAAGTTTGCGACTACCAAGTTTCTCTAAAAAAAAGAAAACAATGGTGAAGGGTTAAAAAACCATATTGACTACTTGTAGGCTGTAGCGGCCTAGCGGGATAACAACCTTCAAACATTCTTCTCCAGGCCCTTGGATAAAAAAAAAGTTGACTTCAAGTAATCAAGTGTATTCTTTTGAAGTCCTTTCTGCTAAAGATATGAAAGGTTAAGATAGCAGGAGACCACAATAATTTTGGACCGAGCTGTATTGCACTAAAATTGGACCTATGATGGGCTTTTTGGCAAAAAGCTTGTTAATCCCTTGTAGTCTGTAGAAGCAGATAAAATATAAATGGTTGGGAAATAGACCTCTCTTCCATTGCTAAGTTCAAGGAAAGGGTATGGGCGTATGGCCTTTATAATATCAAAATCCTTTTGAATAACATTATTGCTCTGAGCATGCGATAAGATATACGCATTGTTTTACACAATTTGATTCAGTATGTTGTCTTAGTTCCTTGATTTAAGGGTGCTTATTTCAATGCCTTGACATACATATATTGTTCTCTGTAACTGTAAGTATAGCAGTTAGTATGCAGAGCTTCAACTGATCAACTATATGAGATCGACTCGATGAAGTTTCGTGAACTGGTTCATGCATTTGAAGATAAAAATGCTTTAATATGAAGCGGGCAACCAACAAGCATGCAAAAATGCTGGTTTTTGAGGCCTATAATTTCATTTTCGTCCTTTCAATTGACGAGGTAGAACGACTTAAAACCCAATTGCCGTCTTCAAATCATGTATTATACATCCATAAAACCATGCTCGTATAGAGGTATCATGGTTCGGCTGGGCTTAGTTGTTAGCCTTATAAAGTAACACCATGCAAAGGGAGGAGATAGAGAAATGTACACAAATGGGAATCCTTTTCCGGTGTAGCGCAGCATCAAGCTGTTCGATCTGATCGGGATGGTTAAATTTTTTCGGACCTTACAATTTGGTATAATTCACGGGGCACCCATCAAAGATCGAACGGTTGGGAGCTGCGCTACACCTATAGGTGCATAACGTCCAAAATGGTAACGAAACTGAAGTGTTTCGTTAATCGTTTCGTTTTGGATACGAAACCGTTTCAAATTTGCATTAACAATTTCGTTTTGGATGAAACGATCGAAATCACAAAAATATATATGGACGAAATCGTTTCGGTTCTGGACGAAACGAAACGAAAGGACGGTTAAAATGGTCACTGTTTTGAGGCCCAGCTGCAACCTGTGTTGCGCTACACAGGATTTCATTTCAACAGATAGGCCCTGAGGCCCAGTCCGCATAGAATGAAACAGATTTCAAAGAAGGCTTTTCGCAAGAACGATTCCAAACAAGAGTGGCGATCAGTGTCAGCTGATGGCAATGCAGAAAATTAGTATAAGAGACCACGTCACCACGAGTCGTGCACTCGACTCGAGCCTTTCAATGAATGAACTATTAAGAAATGATATTAGATCATTATACAATAATAGCAAGTTAATTCTTAGCTTGAACAAGTTATTATTTTACTTGAAACTAATTAGTTGATAGTGATCTTAAGTTTGACGAAAGACGAGTGAAATAAATTGAAAGCAGTTATTAAATTACTTTAAAACACTATCATTTGATAGTTGTGGATGAAATAATATTTTAATGATGAAAAATTCAATTTGTATATTAGGAAATGAAAAACGAGGGGGGTACGTTTATGATTAGATATTTGGAAAATTATTTTATCTTTTTTTTTGTAATTCATAAATTTATAAAAGATTGTAGGGATATCCAAACTATTGTTGCTATCTTTATGCATTTCAATGAAGTCTTCACGAAGTATAACAAGCGAAGATAGCCACTAAATCTTTTTCTTATATTCATTTGCACATACATATATATGGACGTCATATAATGGTATAAATTAATAAAGGATTATATATAGAAGACTGAACAACATAATTTAGTTTCCAAAATTGCAATTAATATTATTCACATTAATATAGTTGGAGCTTATAATGTTTCACGCTAAGCCATTTTTGGGCATACAAGATTTCAGGTCAAGTAATTTGCCTCTCAAAAGGTTGTTTTGAGTGAGCTCACAAATAGGTATGAAAGGGGGACCTCAATCATCGAAATTAATAAGCAATATAAAAATAGAGAAAACTTTCTAGAAACGACATGATCATTCCATTCGTTCTTATCTTAAGAAAGTAGGGTTCGTTATTTAGTATGGGTTTATCAAACTTGAATATGGATTGATATACCCATCACCTTCATCAACTCAAATATGAACAAATCCTCGTCGTCATCATCATCATCATCAATTCATCATCTTCTTCTCTCTCACTTTCTCTTCCCCCCCCCCCCCCCCCCCCTTTATATGCCAGGAGAGGTCAAGTTTTTCTTAATATAAAAGATGCATGTCACGGCCTACTTAAATCAATTCCCTAATTTAACAGAAAAAATACATAATACATGGATATAACAATTTATAAAGAAAAAAGAAAGAAGGATATATAAATGAGTTAGCGCTATGAATGTTTTCACTTAGGCATCGTTAACTGTTAAGGTACGATAAGGTAAGAAAAGTTTTGAAGTTGACGGTATAAAACCACGATATTTTCCTTCTAAATATTTCAAAATATTGTAATTTAGAGGCCTTCAAAAAGCTGGCGATTGTCTCGTGGAAGCAAACGGTTTATCGATGTGCCAATTGTCGGGATTTTGGAAAAAAAAATTCGATCAGCTACTAAAATATGTAAATTAATTAAATTATAATTTTATCGTGCGCATCGTGAATTATTGTATTTAAGCATATTCCGTCTTTTACACAAGATGGTAGTATGAATATCAACAAATAATCCGAAATTGTTGTCCTATACAAAGAGCAAGAATATAGAACTGACTAATGATGCTTCCGATTTCCAATCTCTAGCGGAATATATCAAACATAATGGTCCCGTTTGGATAGGGCCGGAATTGTAAATTCCGGATATTTTATATGCCAAATTTATTATAAACAATCTAAACTCTTCACAAAGTTACACACTTCCCAATAAATTTATGTCTAGAAATTACAAATTTCCTAAATTCCTACAACATCCAAACAGCCCCATTATAGAAGGTGTTATTTAAAATATGTAAGGTCTCAACTGTCTCATTTGTGATTTGTGGGGGAAATATTTTTTAGTTCAATCGAGCTGGGAAAAAAAAGCCACATATACATAGTATGAATAATTGATTAATTAGATTGCAATCGGTTAGTAGGACTGTGAGAGCAATTTACTCAATGGCTTCATTATAATTAAGGATGGAGATTTATATATTACTTCATAAGTAGCGGAAAAATGATATTAAACGTCACTATTCTCTTTTTTGTTAAACACGACTTTCGAATTTTTTTTTAATCTTTTGATATCAAACGTCACTATTCTCTTTTTGTTAAACATGATGTATTTTAATCTTTTCAAATACATCATGTTTTTTTTTTTTTATAAAAAAGAGATTTGCTTGTAGAGAAATCAAAGTTCTATTTTAATTTTATAAGTTTAATATCTTTTTAATAAGTTGAAAAGGGAGTGTTGCATACTGAACTAATGTATGAAACCGCAACTTAAATCACAATCTATTCCAAATTTGGATGATTTGGACCATTGTAAAGTTGCCACGGTTCCATTTGCTTTAATTTACATATATATATTTTTCCCGATTCATCAAATCTTATTTTGTTTAGTGTACCTTGTTTGATACAGTATGGGTCTTTCTTTATAAAGCATACCTTCTTCGGCATAATATTTAGCTAAGATACAGCTTTGCAGCCCTTTAATAATTTATAATTCTTCCATGTTTGCTGGATGAGTTCAAAGAGCTTGAGACAATGATGCAAGGCACTAACCTTTCCATTCATAGTCCAAAATGATCTTTTGGAATTTAATATACTGAAGATCCCTGCAAACCACAGGTATAACATGACAGGTGTCGATTTTGGGGTCGTAATAGTCAAGGGCCCACACGTCTAAAGACATTATATTGAATATATTAATCACAATTGCATCTTAAATTGGCAACCCAAAATCTAAATATAAACTAATTTATAGGCCCCAAATTCTATCATATAAGACGCCTTTAAGGTAAAAGACTTGGAAAGAAAGCACGGACCACAGGGCACAGGCCAGGTGGACTTGTTTCAACGGCACAAAATCCACCCACTGATTAATTAATCCAAAGTTGTCATTAGCGTGTAAACCATCTTTCGTTGTTCGACTTATTTTTTTGCATAAAACCACTGAATATGAAAGATAGTTTTGTCCTTTGGCGGGCTACGTTTCAAATGAAGAAAACAATGGAAAAAACCTTAGTACGAATCAGATTTTGTGAGATATAGTTTGCAACATCGGTACCTACTATTCACAATTAGGACTAATGATTAATGAATCACAAGTTAAAAAGAAAATTAAACAAAATGCTTCCCCTTTACACTTCACAATTTAGTGTTCTAACTTTCTTTTACTTATGATTCTGCCTAAGAAAAAAGGCCTACGACTCTATAAAAAGCCTCTATGCAACGTGGGCCTTGGCCCAATGCTCCTTACTCCCTTTTGCTTTTCATGGAGATCTCACTCAAGTGATAACTTTATGTGCACCATAAGTAAGGAAGATAAATCTATAAGGCACAAGTTAAATCCTAAGCTACTATTAGTGTTTTGTTTTTACTTACCTCTTTTAACATACGTTCCTCAAGGAAAGAGAGAAGAAAGAACTTATGTTCTAGCTACGCCTGTTTGTTGCGCGTCATGGTAAGTTTACACTGTAATTAGTAACAAATTTTAGCATGATGTGTCGGTTCAAACTAATCATTGTCAAATCACATAAAAAAATTGGTCTTAGACATTGTTTTTGAACCGAAAAGAAAATGGGTTATAAAGTGCTCCTAAATAGTATACGCGGTGTGTTGCAATTTTGAAAAGATGCATACAAATGATACAACCCCAGTTATCGTTTTTCTCAAAAGCAACTGCTGCTAAATAGATATAAAGTGCAATAAAGGATATACATAAGAGTTGACGCCCAATCAAGTCAAGGTCGCAAACATGAGTTGAGTTAGGCTTCTTTGTTTGACCCGCTTGGATTAAATCCATAGGCTAGGCATTTATGGAATTATGGTCAAAGGCGGTTCAAAGATCATGCTCGTATATAGCTTTTGATGGATGTTGATATATAGCTAACAAAAAGGAAAACATTGCCGTGTTTTGCTGGACCAAAAAGGAAGAATCACTGTAAACAATGAAATAATAGTTTGGATAATATCGGATGAAAGATACTGCTTTGTTTTATTGTAGGATTTTGTGTGATTAGCACAAGTATTCACAGCACACATCTATATCTTGTTGTTGATTTGCAGTTTAGCACAAGTAAGATTTTGTGTTGTCATTGGATCTTAAGCTTTGGCTGTATCTAAAATCTCCAAATAACACGTATGATAAATGATATGTTCACAGGAAGCTTCTGAGGTGCTCTGATAAATAGTTTAATTAACATGCATAGCCAGATATGTGGTTGCTAAAAGTATATATAACTCTCATGTCTACTTAAAATAAATAAACAAATCATCTCATATCGGTGATAAAATTAGATGGTGCTCAAATGTTTACCATCTTGAAAAATATCTTCTCCAACTGGAATACTCTAGGCCTTGTTAAAATAGATGACATCACTATCTTTAGAAAAAATGAGCACGCTCACAACAAAAGAAATTAGGAAAAGCAGCTAGTGACTAACTAGGCTTCTAAAGGTATTCCTTTCAACACTGCATTTGTTCTCCATTTGATATCTCCAACTCCAGTAGTAAAAGGTTCAAGGCATAACTCCTGATGAAGTGAGGAAGGGTTCTTTCGGTTTTTACCGAGGATTTTACTATAGAATAAAAAAAATAGGCTCTCTGTCTGATGGATAAGAGCAACCCAGCAAATTTAAATGGACGAGACAGGATTATTTGAAATGGAGAGAAGTGTTTAATGATTATTCTTGTAAGTTTTCTTAATTTGTTGATTTGCTCAAATAAGTGAAGGGGTTTAAATATTGGCAAACTATGAATATTGACAAATTATCAATGAAAATGAAATCAATTTACATGTTTTATCTGTCTATCTTCTTTTTGGTTTTGATCTTATTCTTTGACTGGTCTGATAATTAATTCAATGTCAGAATTTGCCAGCTCATAGAAAATCATCATGTACAAATCTCTACAGTTATACTCTGAATCCTATCCAGGACATATAGAAGATCAAATAAAGAGAGTTCAATTATATTACCATAAGATAAATTACATAAAGTTCATTTCTTATCATTTTTATGATGTTCCTGTGTTGTGACATCTTGATATATATGATACTGTTGGTTGTCATTAGTTCGTTCTTATTTCTCATTTACATACATGTTAGCTCCTTACAACGGGATGGAGAATTAATTGTAAAATGATTAAATAAGGCTGTGTCATGATTGATTTTTCCTTAGATGCACCACAATAGAAGTATATGCTCTTGCTTATACAAAGGGGATAATGGTGCATGCATTAGGGTGGGGACATTAAATTAACTACTTGATATAGCGGATTGGTTGGGTGTAAAAGCCACGTGTTTCAGTTAACTGGAAAAAAATAAAAAAGTTGTGCACAAATATAAGTTTAACTTGATTTTTAATTGTAACTAAGTTAATCTGCATTTTTTTGAAACTGTGCGTAGTTTCTGTCACCATTCAGCACCTCAAAAAATAGGAAAAACATGCCTAAAAAATTCAGTTAAAATGTGGACAAATTTTTTAGAACTCCAAAAGCAAAATATTCAGACAGAATGTTATAATCATCACAGAGAGAAAAGGATTCAGATCAAATTAGAATCACTTAATATTTCTTAAGAACTATACATCTTCAAAGTAGATAATTGAATCAAATGAAATTATTTTAAATGCACCATTAGGATCAAAACTTTCACAACAATCTAGATCAGGGCCACACTGCCTCTTACAAGAAACACAGTTAAAGTATAGTATCATCCAAACATCCACATCAAACCTGTACAAAGGCATCTTTATCTTCAAAGCTTCATGCATAAAATTTTTTAACTTCATCAGTGTAATAAAAGCTGTTTGAGATGAAAAGAATACAAAAAGAAAAATGACACTTGCACTGTTAGAGCGGCCTCATACTGACGTTTAATAGCGTCCGTAAAATTACAAAATTGTTCATAAGATTTGTGGAAATTACAGTTGCGTCCTTCCATGCAAGATAAATTCAGTATACACCCTGTAAAACCAAAAGTAATAAAATCTTTCAACGTCAATACTAGCAACGCATCCCCCCAAAAAAAAAACAAAAAAATAAATTAAAACCAAAATGATAAAATAAAATAATATAATATATATTAATTTGTGGGAGATTTTCTAGGTGGATCATGTCAGCTAAGAATGAAAATTTTGGCATCAGTGATGAATAGTGCTGACCAATAAAAAGAGCTCGATCTGTAAGAGATATATAGAACATTGGGTGAGAGAATTGATGCAGGGTACAGGGTAGAATCCATTCACTAAGCACGAACTTATACAATCAGTCCAATTGGGAGGGGTGTTTGAATTTTCTTAACATCCTCTTAATATAATAGTTGCAAAATATATATTTTTTCTTTATAAAATCTCCCGTTGGCTTTTTGGCAGATAAAGAAACAAATGCATTTAAAGCTAATAAAATTTGCCCTAAGAAACTGAATGTAAGAATAGCTGCTATCATTTGCATGCCCACTAATTTATAAGCAAAAAATATATTTTGTTGTATGAAGTTTCCAAACATGCCACACAGTTTTACTATGAAACAACTAAAGAAAGAAAGAACAAATGTATTTAAATAGTTAAACTGATAATGAATTTTGCTTTTATCTTGCATACGAAACATAATATTAACATGCTCTTATATGAACCATCTTACTTTTATTTTCAATATATTTTTAGTGCAAAGAACAAAAAATGGGATTTAAACATATTCTGTAAAGCAGTTCCCATGCCATTCAGATAGAAAAATTCCAAATGCCTTTTCTTTACAATGGAGTAGTTATAACTAGGGCTGTCAACAGAATGTTGTTTCGCATGTTTCTGTTCCGTTCCGTCCAAACATAACAGCTAACAGAAGAGAAATCCATTTCGTTTCTGAAAACAGAACGGAAACGGAACGCGTACCGGTAAATGTCAGTGTTTATCGAAAACTAGACTGAAATCAATATGGAAAATGACTGAAATCAATGGAAAATGGAGAGCGGAACATAAAATGAAATGGAAAATTGTTCCGTTTTATGAAACGGAACGAAAATGGAACTGGTGTGTTCCGTTCTGTTTCAGCACGTTTGACACCCCTAGTTATAACACATCTCTTCATTTTCTGAAAATGGCTCTTTATGGCTGTTTTAAGTTAACACAGTTCTTTATGGAAAAGTCTGAAGCCCCAATAGCATCAAGCCACAATAGGATGGAACTGAGGGGAGACAAACAGCAAAACCATCCTTTTTCTAATTAATTTCACAAAAAAAAGGTTGGTGAATAAGAAGCACTATATTATATTTTACAATGCAAATCTGGCAAAGGGCAATTTGGGGATTTCTATATATAAAGATATAGTGGAATTGAGAATGCGACATGACTTATGATGGGAAAGTCCTCAGATATACTGTAAAATGTATGTATATATATAGAGGGAGATCCAGCACACGGACACCACACAACACTAGCGATACACTTCCTTAGGAGACAAGCCTAGTTTAAATCTAAAGGCTTCTCTCTTTTTAGTAGTTGGTTTCTCTTTTGCTGAAAATATGGAGGAGGTGGCATGGAGAAAGGGTCCATGGACTGCCCAAGAAGACAAGCTTTTGATAGATTATGTAAACCAGCATGGAGAAGGCAGATGGAATTCTGTTGCTAAACTTACAGGTTATCCATTTTTACCTCTTTCTCACTCTCTTCCAATTATGTGTTTTGGGTGAGTTAGGCCAGTCTCTTGCTCTTAATTTTGTCTTGTGTTATGCTGATTAAATTGTTAGGATGGTCGTTAGCAAAAAACTTTTATATTGAAGAAAACAAATGTTGACTTGATTTTCGATGAATTACTATCATATAATAGCGACCTCACCAACAACACTTTGTATCTATGAAGAATTTAAGAGAATTTTTTATTTAAGTTTGGTTATGTTGTAATTGTTATTTGTATAGGTCTGAGAAGAAGTGGAAAGAGCTGCAGATTGAGATGGGTCAACTATCTTAGACCAGACCTCAAAAGAGGCAAAATAACCCCACAAGAAGAGAGCATCATCATTGAACTACACGCATTGTTTGGCAACAGGTTTGTAACAGTTTCTCACACATGCTACAATTGACCAAAACCAAAGTCCTCTTGTTCCCACAAAGTCATTCAAGCAAGTTGCCAACTAAAGTGTGCTTTTAATTTAACAGGTGGTCAACCATTGCAAGAAGTCTCCCAGGGAGAACAGACAACGAGATAAAGAACTATTGGCGAACACATTTCAAGAAAAGCAAGCCCTCGAAAAGCATTGAACGGGCCCGTGCACAATTTCTCAGACAGCGTGAAGAGAGACTATATAACCAAGAGTTGCAGTTACATCAGCAATTACAACAGCAGCGTGAGCAACAACAACAACATCATCAACAGCAACAGCAGGAGCAGCCACAACAACAAATGGTTGATGTGAAATATGTGATGTCTACAGAAGACGAGGTCTCACCGGCTTACAATATTCAAGATTTTGAGTTCATGTACTCCTACTTGCCTTATCTGCTTCAGGGAAGTGCCAACTGTTCTTCCAATGATGGATTCGTGGAAGAAGATGGTGTGTGGGGCACACTGTGGAACCTCGATGATTGCGACATGGTGTGTCGTGGCACTTCTGCAATGCAACCATCAGACTTCGCTTTATACTAATACTAAGAGGAGAATAAATCAGTACTGCAGTAGAGGAGGTCTTGAATGTTCTGTGTTGGTGGATTGACACATATTCTACTTTTCCAAGGGCCTATAAGGTATATGTACGTAGCTGTTTTTTGATGGCAAGTTGCTTTGCTGTTTTAACTTAAAAGCAGGAATTGTACTTAATATTGATATATCTTCCAGTACTTCCATGGTTCTGTGATTGTGCTATCATTTATTAATGAACACTAGATGTTTGAAGCCCCAGCATGTCATCATGATGGCGTTGACACACAATAGGATAGTGTAGAGTGTGTTAAAAATACTTTTTTTAACATTGAATTTGTAGTAATTGGAATCGCATATCAAAAAGAAAATTAATACACTATATGTAAAGCAAATTCTTCGGCCTGTGTTTTTCTTCGTTTCCTAAGTTATCATGGGGTTATTATGTTGGGGACCATAACATCAACATCTTCTGATTAGATTCGTTACGTTACGTACTCATTTTAAGACAACTCGAAACCCGGCCTAAGTCTAACGTGTAAAATAGGCCTAAATTCAGGACATTTTTTTATTTTTTGATGGTTTAAAGCTGGAGATTTTATATTTTGAACTTTAAGCGAACTCAAGCCCGGACCAATTGATCTAGCAGGCCGTACGCTTATAGTTTGACAAGACGTAATAATTTATTTATTTTGGACCGAAATAACTAAAAGCCCATTTAATTTGGCGGCCTTTTTAATATTTTATTCTACATTAACATTGGCACAGTTGGAACGACTTTATATACACGTGGCATGCTTTTGGTACCTTCAGGCAATTTCGACATTCTTCTGGTGCCCCCAAAAAGTGAAAAGATAGATTCTGGTTTTCCCGGAGGAAAAGTATTAATAGAGTAATAAGCGAACAATAATTCATTTCTTAAAAACATTTTTTTATATCTTTTTTCCCCCATCGTATTCAATTATGGTTCGCAGTGCAGTTAGAGACCTCTTGGCTCCATTGCTGGTTATAAATCTAATTTTCTACTTAATAGAGGTGGGTTATGCGAGCTGCAACCTAAATCATTTCATAAATGGACAGGCTGCCTCTCCTGGTTAATAATATATACTTCATAAATTTACTTTATACTTTTCAATTTTCCAGATTCAGTTAAAATTCTGGTTCATCCATGAACTTCAATTTTCGTTTGCCTTTCAAGGAAAATTTGCATTTTTAGACATATAGGAATTTTCTTCAATCGTTCATAATTTTGTTCCAATTGCTTATTATGTAAAGCAAAATTTTTGTTTTTCTGAATTAGAGAATTAAGAATAAATTAGAAAGCAAACTCTAAAATCAATTACATTTATACAGGATATGCAAGAAAATTAATATTTCTAAATCCTCGAGGACATTTTGGTTGATTTGAATTCTGATAAATCTGGCAGGAGTGGGAGACAATGAAGCAACTATCTATTTTCTAACATTTGCTATTCTTGCTGGCGTGGTTGGTGCCGCATAGGGGTGGGCACGGTATACCATGAATATGCGAAACCGTTCCGTTCCGTCCATGTGAAACGTATAATGGAACAAAATTTCATTCCGTTTCGCAAACGGAACGGAAAACGGAATGCAATTCGTGATTCGTTTATGTGAAATACAGTGTAAATTACACCGTTCCGCTATGTTCCGTCCAAACGGAACGAATACGAATCAGCCGGTACATACCGTTTGTTGAAACGGAATGGAATACGGAATGCCTCATTCTGTTTCCGTTTAATACGTTGCCCAGGTCTAGTGCCGCATCGATCCTATCGGGACTATACAACAACTGCTTATGGCGGACTGATACCCTTCCGGCCTTCCAGCTGCTGCCTCGTCTGCTGTCACGGCATGGGCCATCCCGGCTCTTGCTTTCGGGTTCTTGACTTAATTTTACCTTTTATCTCGTTTATTTTCTTCCTGATTGGAGTTATCTTTTATTTAATCTATCTGTCTATTATCAGGCTGGCATGCAAGGAATACATATAGGAGGGGAGAGAGGTTGGAGGCTGCGAGTGCTCTAGGCAAGCATCGTGATCGTAGCTGCCACCTAGCTGTTTTATGTGTTGCTTCTACACACTGGCATGTTTAACAGCAACTATTGGCCTGACTATAAAGATCCCTACAAGGATCCTTGTAGGGAACCTCCTAGGAATCAACCAATAGAGCCGGTTGAGGTTTTGGCATAGGCTTTGAGTAACAGGATATGATGAAGTAATTGATCTGTTATTTTCTAATGATAATTGCATACTATAATGTCTCTTTGATCGGTTCATAGTTAGTCCGACTACAAGACACTTCTCTAATTTACAAATAATTCTATATGTACAGAATCGATGCTAATTAGAATACTCTGACGATTAATGGATTGCTTAATTAACTATTAACTACTAGCTGATTGTTGGTTATCTGTTGAAAATTTGAAATTGATATTAACTACTAGCTGATTGTTCAAGGCAGTTGTGTACTTGTAATCGATTTCGAGCAGCAATTATATTCAATTTATTTTCTTCTTTCTACCGTAGGCATGTATCGTACAGTTTTTGAATTATGTAACCGTTGTGGGGGTCTGGAGTCACTGGCAGCACAATCACTTCTATGACATAGGGAAATAGTGTTAAGTGACTCAAGTCAAATGAACTAAAGTTGAATTGCAAACCAGAAACTAAATGCAAAATGCTTCCAAAACAGGGTTTGAGGTGGAAGTGGAGCCTCACCATTCGCCACTTCTCTGAGCATCAGTACCCTGCATTTAACTAATTTGGAGAAAAAAGGTGTTTGCATTTAATATATCGTGGAGCATTTAATCCTGGGTTGCTCCACTGGCATTTAATCCTGGGTTGCTCCACTGGCTAAGCAAGAGGATATTACGAATTGCATGCCTTGGGGCCCGTTGTTGAAAAGAAAACAGAAAAGATGATATTACGAATTATATGACAGAAGAAATTTAAGAACAATATGAGTTCGTTACTAAATTGTGGGCGTCAACTGTCAAGCATTGTAATAGATTATATATTTTTTAAAATTCATTAAACGAGTGTTTATGAGTTATTTGTTATGTTCATACCAATTAGTTTAACGAATAATTTGAAATATTTCGAAACTACTTGGTTGTTTCCAAATTTTTATAATTTTATTTTATTACCTATATTATAAAAGATACATCATTTTAATATTGTATCTCAACTTAATTTTATACGAATCATTTTATTACTGTGGTGCAATTTTATCCGTCTATGGATATATTATCAATACAAATTTGGCCATTTTGCTTATTTTGGTGTGCCTTGCATTTATTTTGCTTGACTATTATTTATCTTATAAAATTTAATAATCGTAAAAAAATGAAGTTTGAATTTAAAATTTAACATTATATACATGGTCCATATTCGCCGTTCATCAAGTGCGGTAAAATTTTCAAATGATTAAAATTAACGGTCCTGATGTATCACGAATGATATATTATTGTATGAAATTTGGTTTGTACGATATCTATATATCCCAAAACGTATCTATAGATAGTTTTAAAGTTTTATCGTTATTTGAGTTGATGTGAAAATATATTTGTTAATTAGGATTGTCGAGGTAAGTTACTGTCGATGTCTCTCCTAAAGTAATTTTCAAACCTTGACAGTATAAAATATGCTCTGGTAGTATTTTAATGACATAGTTTATTTATTATAGTCTTAACAGTATTGACTTTGATTTACTAATTTTGTAATATAAAGTTTGCTTTTTAATTAATAGGCCTGATAAGGTCAGAACTTCGTTAAGTTCGGAATCCCGTCCTATATTAAATATTTTAGGAACTCATTCGCTATCAAAGTCCAGTAGTCCACAGATGAATTCAACAGACTAGCAAAAAGTTTTGGCGACACATATAAATATGTTCCTCACTTTGTTTTCTTATTAGATGTAAAACAAAAAACATAATGTTATTTCGTCTAGCGATTGATATTCAACCACATATCAAATTGATTGAACTACACAAACATATATTTACATGTCTAGCATGTAATTTCTTCTCACCTGCATTTTTATAAGGAATAGAGAATAGATAATTAAATATAGTTTGAGATTCATATGAGGCTTATCATTATCCAACCTTTTTTTTTTTTTTTGGCGGTGAACTTACTTTTACTTTTTTTCTTTTGGATAAACTAGAACTTACTTTTACTTGAATACCATATATTGCGCAAATGTAAAGTCTAAATTTTTTTTTTGATGAAAATAGCAATAGCTAAATTCGACACACAGTTTGCTGAATGCTGAATTGTACTGACATATGTACTATTGCAGTACTAACAGTAAGCAAACCAAGCAACAGATCCTGAGGTCAACTATCAAGTTTACCATTCCAAAATGTTCAAAAACCTCCGAATTTGCTTATGTTGGCCACAACGCAAAATTTTGGCCTGCACAGAGTACATATCCTATTCACCTTTGACCCGTGCTGGATCTTACGTGGGACAAGAAAGGATGGTAATTATTTAATTCAAAATTTGAGTGATGCCCACTTGGCAGTCAATGTCAAATTTGCATAAAAAGAAAATTTTCACTAATGCAAAATATTGATATATTCCATCCCCGTCTCCTCTGCTTTTTGTTAAGCTCTGACCCTGTTTTGATGGCAGTATGATTTGTACGGATTTCATTGCAGAAAACTTCTTGATTTGATGACAAGTCATAAGTTACCAACTTTTATTTATTTGTGTGCGAAGGACTATCAAGACTATTCTAAAATAGCGGTCAGAGACTGCAAAATATTATGCATATAACATAAAGATATTAGATTCCAATCCGGTGATCTTTCGTTATATAAAATAAAATAATAAAAAAATATTTGGGCTGTGGTATTGTGAAGTCAATTTTGGTAATCACTTTTTTTGTCAGTTAATTTGGAGATCAAGTACATCCATAGTGACGGAGTGACCACGCAAGAGGCCTAGATTCGTAGAATTAAAATTTGAGATTAATAACTAATGCATGGTGTTGTATTTCTAACATATACGAGAAAATCATACTGGATAGCGTACCATACAAAATCATACGAGAAGCTTATGCCCATGAAACTAATTACTAACATCAACAGCAAATCGCGTCTGCATGATAAGAAATTATTGCAACGCATAATGCTTATTTCTCATTCTTCAACACAATTTATTGTGGCACATTACTATTATATTTGTGTATCGTACTGATTTCATGTCGTAGTATTTTGGTCTCATGATGAGTAATAATTTTTTGTTTGATTAATATTAATTCAAAAAATTGTTAAGAAAAATAATGAATATGTCTATAGTTGTCTATGTTTCTTAGCATCCCATTCAAAATTTCAAACTCTGAATAATATCCTCCGCTCCTCACAGACTCTGGACCTGCCATAACTCAAGCTAAACCATCTCGTGAGAAGACCAGTCTGAGGCTCCCCCTATTGTTTCCTCGTGAGATACTAACCCTTGGTACTTCACCTCCTCACGTGTTTCCCTTTCCCTACCACAAATACCCCCTTTTCATTTCATTCTCTTCTTCCCGTTATCTCTCGAAATTAATACATATATATATATCAATAGTCATCCCTCAATCCTCATGTTCATGCAAACAAAACCCAACATGGCAATACAGCACAATTCACTTCTCCTCCTCTTTCTTTTCTTTGTCATTCATCTCTACCCCACAACAAAAGCTCAAGACCTCCAAACCTACATTATCCAACTACATCCTAACGAAATGGATACTGCATTCTACAAAACCAAGCTAAAGTGGCACCTTTCTTTCTTGGAGAAAGCCACTGTATTAGATGAAGAGGAGGAAAGCCACTCTGCACGGCTTCTTTACTCCTATGATACTGCAATAGAAGGCTTTGCAGCACGCCTATATGAGCATGAAGCAATGGCTTTGAAAGCTCTTTCGGGTGTCATTTCTGTTCACACAGACCGTCGATACGAGCTACACACCACTTACTCTCACAAATTTTTGGGGCTGAACTTCAGCCCTACTGGTGCATGGGTGCAGTCAAAATTGGGACAAGGTGCAATAATTGGAGTGCTAGATACTGGCATTTGGCCAGAGAGCCCCAGTTTTAATGACAGTGGCATGCCGCCGGTACCAAAGCGTTGGCGTGGCATATGCCAAGAAGGAGAGAGCTTTATGTCTTCTAATTGCAACCGAAAACTCATAGGTGCAAGATTTTACTCAAAGGGCCACCGTGTAAACTACCCTGACAGTCGAGACCCGACAATACCTTTATTGGAGTATGTTTCTGCAAGAGATGCCCATGGACACGGGACCCACACATCATCAACTGCAGCCGGTACTGCAGTCCCTAATGCCAGTGTCCTTGGGCTTGGACTTGGTACAGCAAGAGGAGTTGCACCAGGAGCCCACATTGCGGTATACAAAGTGTGCTGGTTCAATGGGTGTTATAGGTCTGATATACTTGCCGGAATTGATGACGCAATAAACGATGGGGTCGATGTGCTGTCACTTTCTCTAGGCGGCTTTCCAATACCACTATTTGAAGATAGTATAGCAATTGGAAGCTTTCGGGCAGTAGAAAGAGGTGTTACTGTAATTTGTGCTGCTGGTAATAATGGACCTGCTTCCATGTCGGTTGCAAATGAAGCACCATGGATTACCACAGTCGGTGCAAGCACAATGGACCGAAGGTTTCCAGCTATTATAAGGCTAGGTAATGGTGAAATGTTATACGGAGAGTCAATGTATCCAGGTAATAAATTTTCAAGAAAGGCCCAGAAGCAGTTAGAATTGGTTTATGAGGGTGGTGGGGGCCAGGGAGGTGAGTATTGTCTTAAGGATTCATTTTCTAGGAAAAATGTCCAGGGAAAAATGGTTGTTTGTGACCGAGGAATTAATGGACGGTCCGAGAAAGGGGAGGCCGTGAGAGAGGCTGGCGGGGCTGCAATGGTGCTTGCAAATGCCGAGATTAATCAATTTGAAGATTCGGTTGATGTGCATGTATTACCTGCAACAGTAATTGGTTACGATGAAGGTGTTCAATTGAAGAAGTACATTAACTCATCAACCCGACCGACAGCACGGTTTATATATGGTGGGACAAAATTCGGACTGTCAAGGGCACCTACAGTTGCACTATTCTCTGCACGAGGTCCAAGTGCCACCATACCATCAGTTCTAAAACCTGATATGATTGCACCAGGTGTTAACATAATTGCTGCATGGCCAGCAAGTCTCGGCCCAACAGGACTCCAAGAGGACCAAAGGAGATCAAATTTTACTGTGTTATCTGGCACGTCCATGGCATGTCCACACGTGAGTGGAGTTGCGGCACTTGTCCGATCAATGCACCCAGAGTGGAGCCCCGCAGCAGTAAGGTCTGCAATGATGACCACAGCTGATGTGGCAGACCATTCTGGAAAGCCCATAACAGATGGGAAAGACAAAGTAAGTGTTTTTGCGATGGGTGCGGGGCATGTTAGCCCGAATAGAGCGATTGATCCAGGCTTGGTTTATGATATAAGACCAGATGATTATATCACTCACCTTTGCACTCTTCGATACAGCCAGCGGCAAATTTTTACAATAACCCACCGTAACTTCAGCTGTAGTAATATTCTCAGTCGAAATAAGGAATTCAACCTAAATTACCCCTCAATTGCAGTCAATTTAAAGAATTTAAGCACGCCAGTGATGGTTCGGAGGGTGCTCACCAATGTTGGCTTGCCGAATTCCACATACACAGTAAAAGTTGAATTGCCAGAAGGAGTTGCAGTAAAAGTAGTTCCAGAAAAGTTGACGTTCCTGAAATTAAACGAGAGAAAGAGCTTTAGAGTGTGGTTTGAGATGAGAAAAAAAGAGGCTACTAATGATGGTGTTGCTGATGGTTGGTTGATATGGCAGCATAATGCTATAAGAAGGTACAGAGTAAGGAGCCCATTAGCAGTGACTTGGACAATGTAGAAGGCTTTCCAGCAGTAATATATTCAACATTCAAGATATAACAGTTAGATTGTTTAGCTTCAGGGAGGAGAAGCTTCTTTGTTTTATGATAGAGGAGATTTATCTTTCATTCATTACCAAATATGTAGCACGTTTCTTTCAATACTTGGAATTTATTTAACAATGAATAAATCTCTTTAATTTGTTCTTATCAATGTATAGTTTGAGTCACTTAATTGACTTTTGAAAAGAAACCCAGCCTGCCTCCATATAAGCTATATCCCAGGGTAACATCCACCTACGAGCCACTCTTTTAGCTTGACTGCTTCATTGTTTCGTACCACATGTTCATTTGAACAATAAATCGTGCACTTCAGGAGTTAGAGGAAATACCAATTTGAAGCTCCCAGCTGAAAGAGTGCAATAATATTTTACTGCCTCTGTACCATTCAAAAGGGGCAATCTACCAGTTTACCAGTTTTTACCCTAAAAAGGGAAAAATGGAAATAAAAAAAAAAGAAAGAGGTTTTATTTACTGGTATAGGCATAGTCCAAACAGTTATGAATTTAATTCTTTGATGTCGAGTCATTTTTATCTACAATGAGATCAGGATGCTTCAAAGAATAAAACTCGAAACAAATTGAGGAGTGAGGAGCACAAAATTACTCATAAACATTAGAAACACCCGGCTACAAAGTTTGATATCTCAAAGGTACCGAACAAGCTGTATTACACTAACAAGAAAGAAAACCACATTTGCACAACTATTTCTTCACAAATTGCAGACCATTCGCTTGTGAGTACCTCTCCATGAACCGCATAAACCGGTCCCAATCACGTGGGGTCCGCATCACGTGCTTGGCCTCAATCGTTGATGGTTTACCATTCACAAACTTAGCACTCACATCAACTGACTGTATCACGCCTTCATCGTCTATCATATAAAACCCTGTAATGTCACCCAATTCACCGGACGAATCAAATAAAGATGGCTCATCGAAGGTGAATATTGCTACACCATTGGTGCCATCAAAGGTTTAAATATCGGTGATAGCGGCCGCTATATCGGCGCTATATCGGTGACGTATGGTAGAACGCTACGACGCGACAAATTTAGCGCCGTGTCCGATAGCGCGCACGATAGCGGTATTTCGCGGCATTTAGCGGGAATTTCTCGGACATTTAGCGGGCATTTAACGGTATTTAGCGTTGTCCTTGATACACATTGGTGCTCCCATTAACTCGGCTTGATTTGTTCAAAATTGACCATCCAGGGTACTTCTTAGGCTATCCTAGAACGTGTAAAAGCAACCAATTTGGGCTTTCAATCATCTGATATGATCAATTTCGGATTTCTTTTCAACTGGCTCGAAAATTGCTTCCTTGAATTGAATGCTTAAATGTTCACAAGAGAACTTGAAATTGGTATCAGTAGATTCTCCTCTCTGCCAGGTTTCCAACGGTGTATCGCATTCGAGGAGCGGTGGTGTGGTTGGTAGGCACCCAGGAAGCCAATCGGTGGGGTGTCCATCAGAGAGAGGTGAGAGAGGAGATTCTGATCGGTGGGGTCCAGATGCAGAGTGCGAGAAGGAGAGAGCGAAAGGCTGCAACATTTCTGGGCAGCCCGTAGTGACCCTTTTTTTTCTCCATTTTTTTTACTCAAATTTGTTGTTGCTAACTTGCTATAATGCTACGTGAATTAAAATGATTTGAATATCTTTCCAAGGTTAATTCCTCACAAAATTTTACAGACATAACTAGAAAAGTATTACAAGGAACATGATATTATAAAATTTTCCATATATATATATATATAAATATGCATGAATTTGATGTATATGATGTTTAATTTGAATCAAATTATGTATCCGACATAATATCCGCTATGGTCCGATAGCGGCCGCTAAATGGCCGCTATCCGCTATCCGCTATGACATTAGCATGTCCGCGACAAATCCGCTATCCGCTATTTAAACCTTTGGGTGCCATCACGGGATTTTGTTAGCTTGACATCTGGTATTGTTTGCTCATCTGTGCCTTGGATGAACTGGATTTTGGCTACCATTTGCACTTTTGTAATGGATGGTGCTGCACGAGTTTT
The DNA here is from genome assembly GCA_028095005.1 of Rhynchospora pubera. Lineage (NCBI taxonomy): Eukaryota > Viridiplantae > Streptophyta > Magnoliopsida > Poales > Cyperaceae > Rhynchospora > Rhynchospora pubera. The sequence continues at coordinate 330,091,200 of CM051460.1, forward strand.
TGTGTAAGCATGGGGCCTTTCAGTGGAGAGCCTTAAGGAGGTTCCAGCGAATGACGAGTGGAGGTTTGGAGATGCAAATCTGTGGTGCGGAGATGCCATTCCTGCAAGTTAATTGATATGTAAACTTTTTTTGAATTTTCTATTGGGCTGCTAATGTAAGTACCACAATAGGTGGGTTCAAGTTTTAAGTTCTGCATTGCGCTATTTGCAATAGTTTTTTGCTGATACAAAATAAAATATGGTACCATCAAGGGTACATCCGTACATATCTCTTTGTTATTTTGGACTTTGGGGATAGTATCTAAAATAGTCTTATTTTTATTATTTTTTCCTTTATATATGTTATGTAGTTGCAGCTGTTTGGTGGAAGGTGACTTAGTGCTCGATCAAGGCTTTATCATAGTACAATCTCTAGCAATCCCTTCTGTACTGGTGCTAGAAATTCACTGGTACTGTCGAGGGTTTTTTTAGTTGTGGTACAATTGTTCCCTACCAACATTATAATTAATAAAAAAATACAAATATCAAAAAACCCTGACAAAATTATCAGCATAAATTAGCTTGTAAGAATGGCTGGCAACAATTACAAAACTAAGCATTGGTTGGTTACAATTGAAACATCATACTTAAAAGCAAACCATGGAATATGTTTGTCATATAATAATAATCCAAAGCAAGTTTCAACCTAATTAGAACTAATACGGCAGTAAACCCACAAATTTGACTACATCATGTTTCTCTAAATTGTTGGAAACACCATTTGAAACCCAACCTTTCCACTACTTGCCATACAATTTAGTAAATTGACAATGGGGCAATTTTTCTAAAACAGCATTAGCTAGTTGTACATAAGAAAAAAGAAAATAAGCAAAATGTGCCTTGTGTAGAGAGAGAAATAGGGACCTGAAACGAGGTGACGAGGCCGGGAGAGGTGCGAGGAGAGAGAGACGCACCGAAGTGTAGCCATATTTGGGAGAGTGTACAAGAGAGACAGAAGGAAACAGAGGCAAAAAGGAGAGGTGCAAGGCTTTCAGGATGGGAAGGAAGAAAATGAAGTGATTGGGAATGAATGAGTGGTGCTATGGTGGTGTGTTCCAAACACAATCACACATTCTCTCTTTCTCCTGTTTTTCTAACCTCCTGCTCGTTTCTTTTCGTCTCCAGTTGGTTCTATATTGAGTTCTAGCTTTCACATATGTTCGCTTCATAGAGCGAGTTACTGACAAGTATATTTGGTGTGTGCTAGTTGATTCTTGGTGACCCGCCATATTTAGGACAAAGTATAAAGGATACAGACTTTAATTGATCCGTTCACCGTTACTGTATCACAGATTCACGGAATCAAGTAATACCGTGACAGTGATTCAGTTGATAGTAGTCGTTTCTAGTGCCACTGGGCGTCGCCAGTCTGGAAGCTTCACTAAAAATTTAATAAAAAATTAGTATGAAAAAATTAACAATTTGTTAAAAATAATTTAAACTTTAAAGTATAATAAAATTATATATGTATATCATCTACATTTGTGATTGATTTTGGCATAAATTTTATTCACGGATGAAGGGCAGAGGGAGGCACTTGATCCTCTAATTCAAAAATATTTTCAAATTATGACGGCTTTGCTAAACATTTTTGAAACAATGTTATAAAAATAATCTCATAATTCAAATAATAACGAAATTGTGTTCATCCAGAACAATTTGTCCTGTCCTCTATCATTTCCTTGCTCATTTAAATTTATCACTCATTATTGAATGAATCGAAATATACGAGAATTTTAAGATTATATAAAATATCGAGTAAACTTAGATTAAATAAAATTTGACACACCACCGATCTGTAAGTCTAAAACTATATGCATAAAATTTTGAGAAATACTAGAGTAAATATATGGGACAGATTGGATCCTCCCAATATGACTGTTCTCACGTTTTAAATTTCAAACGATTGATTCTAACCGCTCAATATGTTCTTCATATTGAAAACTTATAAGAAACCAATTTATATATCTATATTTTTAATTTTCTTATTTTTTTATATTTTAGAAAATCATTGTCATTGGACGATCCATACTTTTTTATATCATGATTTTTTTAAATACCAAAATAATAGTAAAAAATTTTAAAATTGTAAAAATTAGTTTCTTATAAGTTTCTAATATGAAGAACATATTAAATGGTTCGAATCGGTCGTTTGAAATTTGAAATGTGAGAACGATCCTATTAGACGGATTCATCCGGCCAATACATTGGACACTAGTATTTTTCTAAACTTTTTTGTTATTTTTAATGATTTTTTACAAGCAACTTGCCAACAAGCTCTCGAGAAAATACCTTTTACAAGATTCGAAATCACATTGTTAAAATTAACAAGGTAAGAAATAGATTAAACCTTCCAAAATTAAAGAGTTGATAAAAACAAATTTACTAACTAAAAATTGAATTCAGCAATTAGACCGTTGGAACTTTCATCAAAACCTGTGCTGCTGCGCCAGGAATGTTCTTGCAGTACGTCTTGCTGCCGTGAAGACTTGTAGTCTTGTACAGTGGAAACTGGAAATGCGTGAAAAGCTTAAAAAGCGTTGCATTGAAGGCCACTCTTGCGTCTCGGCGTGATAGCAGCAGAAATTAATATGGTCAGAAAACGTGGATTCCAAATTGAATGCTACGAATTGCATGCGTCCCCTATTCGAATTCTCGAAACAAAATATTTGCTATACCTAAATTAATATCACCAATTGTTGACGAAGAGCGTATATCAAATTTGGTTTGCTACCAGATTTCAATATGTAGATTAAATTGGTTAAATTAGATTTGTCAATTTATAAAAGTACTCCCAAAAAAATTCGTGATGCATAGAAATCCCTATGCACCATATTAAACTTTATATATACTAGGTGGGAAAGCGCGGTTTTGCCGCGCCTTAGCAGAATATTTGTATTTCAATTTTAAAAACCACTAATAATTTGTCATTAAGTCTAAATAGTGTGTGACATGCAATTGCTAAAGCAAAATGCGATATTTCTTCTTTTCACATGAGTTGTAAAAATTAAGCATTTTTTTTTGGGTAATATATAATTTTCATATTTGTTGCAATTGTTGTCATTAGATGGCACATGGTGCAAAAATTATTTTATTTTATTATTTTTTGAGATAAGCCTCTTGGCTCCATTAGATTACTAAATGAAAATATTACAATAGTTATCTCAGTTGACTATCCTAGAAAATATTTTGCTAGTACCTTCTTAGCTATCCAGAGAACGAAGTATGCTATCCTCATGATCAGTGAAATTTCGTACCATCATTAGCAGTGGCGGATATAAAAAAAATAAGCCAGGGCACACATATAATACAATTAAATTTAATAATAAAAAAATTAAAGAAAACAATAATTTAAAACAACAATCTTACATATAAATTGTACTATTACAAAATACATCATTTTTTCTTATAATTCTAGTCTTTTTTTTATCTTTACCTCTCTATCTATCACCAAAAAGCACAAAAAGTAAAATCTAACTTTAATTTTCTAATGCAATTAACACTCCTTTGCGCGTCTTCATAGTTTGGAATCGTTGCATAATTGCTTCATTAGAAACTTGTCTGAATACTTCCTTTTCTATGTAGGTAACCAAATTATCATTCAAAAATTCATCTCCCATTTTATTTCTCAAACGAGTCTTAACAATTTTCATAGCAGAAAAGGCCCTTTCAACACTCGCCATTGCAACCGGCAAAATTAAAGCCAACTTGATTAATTTATACACCAAAGGATAGATAATATCTTTTCTTTTTGCAACCAACTTTTGAGAAAGATCACTCATCCCATTCAATTGAGAGAAGTCTTGATCGGTACACAAATCTTGTATGTAACAATCAAGTTGTGTCTCCAAAATAGAGAGCTCGCTGTTTGAGAAATCATTTGGATAAAAACGAGCCAACTCAATCAACTTTACCTTATCAAATGCACAGAAATTGCTACGAGGATGTAGACATGACATACAACGAATTAGCTCGGTGTTTGCTTCTGTGAACCTATCATTAAGCTCTCGAAGTAACCAATCAATCACAGAATAAAATAACTCAATGCGGTAGTAATGTTGATTTGTCATTCCAAGAGTTGCACGTTCTGACCGTTTAGCAACCTTTTTGTCTGCCATATTCAACACCTCAATTTTGTGTTTTAAACAAAATGAGTGAACTTCATCTAACAATGAGTCCCAACCATTATCTCTCATGTTTTGCAAACGGTTTTTAGTTACTGCAACCAATTGAACAGCATTTAAAATCTCTTGCTCTTTTTTTTGCAATGCTTGTGATAGTTCATGAGTAATGTCCAACACATTCTTCATGAAGATACAACTAAAAGCAAATTCAAAAGTAGTAAGAGAATCTAATAACCTTGAAGCTTTAGCCCCTTGGCGAGAGTCTTCTGCATTCTCCATGATATCATCAAGTACAGCCATAATAGATCCAAAGAGAATAGTTAAGTTGGTTAGGGACTTGTAATGTGAACTCCATCTTATTTCAACCGGTCGTGCAAGGCCAATCTCTTGATTTAAACCCGTCCCAGTTGAAAGTTCATCATTTCCAAGAGCCTCTTGTACCTCAGCAGCACGTTCCTCACGTAACTTGTCACGCCTTTTACATGAAACTCCAACAGTATTTTGAGCAGTTGAAAGGTCTTCGAAAAGAGTGGCAATACGCTTATGCTTTTCTGCAACCGCCACTAGAACTAACTGAAGTTAATGTGCAAAGCAATGAACATAATATGACGAGCTATTCTCATTCAAAATCAAAGCCTTTAACCCATTAAACTCACCTCTCATATTACTAGCCCCATCATAACCTTGCCCGCGAAGACGAGAAAAACTCAACTTGTGTCTACAAAACAGCTCCTCAAGTGATTCCTTAAGTGAAATTGATGTTGTCTCCTTGACATGCACAACAGCCAGGAACCTCTCAACAATGCTTCCTTGCTTGCTAACATATCTCAAGAGAACAACCATTTGCTCCTTGCAAGAAACATCACGAGACTCATCGACCAACACCGAGAATAAGTCACCTCCAAATTCTTCCATTATTTTATTGGTAGTCTCAATTGCAGCCGCTTTAATGATATCCTTTTAGATTGGAGGTGCAACTAATTTCATCCTGCCAGGAGCATTTTCCAATACAACACCTTCAATTTGTGCATTATGGTCAGCCAAGAACTGAAGTAACTCTAAAAAGTTACCTCGGTTTAATGACTTCTTTGATTCATCATGTCCACGAAAAGCTAAACCTTGCCTCAAGATCCACCGAATGCAATCAACCGTAGCACTCAATCTTAATCGATATGCATTCTTAGAACGCTTACTTTGCCTTTCTAAAACAGTTTGGATATGCTGGTTTTGCTTCATGAGGTCTTGGCATTTTTTTATGGCAAGATTGTGAGCACTATTCAATCCACCGACATGCTCGTCAAGGCTTTTCTTACTCTTTCAATTTCTAAATCCAGTGCTTGTAAAAGCATCTCCACCGCCCTCTCTATTTTCTGGCTTGAAAAGATAACAACACAAGCAATATGCGGCATCCTTTTGTATGCTATACTCTAACCAATATGGATATTGACTATACCATGCCTTGTTGAATCTTCTTTGTTTGTCACCGAAGAGTGTTTGTGGAAAATCTTGTAAGATTGGTTGTCTCGGACCGGCTTGTAGATATTGTCTTCTTACAAAGTCATGATCATTTGGATCATAGTTGCTAATTGGTGGTCGAAGTCCTGGATCGGGTGGGACCTCAAAGTTTGAATTAGAATCCAAACGTTTTCGCTTACGACTTGATTCTTGTTCTTGAGTTCCAACTAACGGTGAGACTAGTTTTTTAAAAAACCTCTCCATATCTGTAAAAAAATAAATTTAAAAGTTAAAACAATTATCATTTGGATGACTTTATACATGTATGATGTATCAATTAAAACAAATAAATTCCGTACTGTCACTATGTGCATATCAAATCATGAAGTAACAGAACCAATTGCCAAAATAAATTCCGCACTGTCACGGAGTTAGTTGGTGTAATGGTGTATCAATGATTCTGTGTGTTGTGTGTATTACCAGTAGGCACATAACCAGTAGGCAGTAGTCAGTAGACCTTGTTTAATAAAAAAAATGTCTAGAGATTAATGATACGCTTGCAATTTCTATGAAATTAACCACCAAGACAAATTGCAATTTTTATGAACTGTCCTTAATATAATGAAATTAAACTCCAAAGATTGAAATTAAGCACAAAACTACAGATAAAAGAAAATTTAGAAGGAAAATTATTACCTTGGCACTTTGACGGGATGTGAGAAAAAGGGACAGAGGTGGAGAACGGCGTGCAGAGGCGGAGAACCTACAGGGAGATCAGTGCGGAGAAGAACGGAGATGAGTGCTTTAGGGTTGCGAATGAGTATGGTAATAAAATATACTTTAAACGCTAATTGGGTCTGTTTAATCAATTAAAATTTCTCCTCCGATCTCTAATCGGGTGTGGATCAGTGGATTTAATTTCAAGCCGAACACATGAGAGAAGTAAAGTGGAATAAATAAATTTTAGGCCCAGGCACAATGCAAAGGGAAACAAACAAATTCTAGGCCGAAGCCCAAGCACACTAATTTTACAAGCCCAGGCACCTTTGGAATTACTATATGCTGGGTCTCGTTTTTTTCAGATTCAAGCCCAGGCACCTGCCTGGGCTTGCCCCTACTTAAGTCCGCCCCTGATCATTAGTCCAGCAAATGACTCTTACCATGCTTGATATCTCTGTTATGACTATCTTTTTAAATTCAAATTGGTTATCGAATTTTCAGTATTTATCACCATTGTCACCTGATCATCTTTAATCAAATTAAGAACCAGCATCCAAGTCGGATACATAAAAATAGTTGGTAGACCTAATTTTATAGTTGAATTATAAATACCTGAATGTGAACCGCTAAACATTACAAGCAAAAACACAGAATAAAGAACCACTCAATTTTTACTGAAAAAAAAACATAATTTTATAAAGAGGAGCGTTCCGCTGCCCCGGTTTTAGAATGCCCCCAAGTTGTCACAAATCTAGAGCCGTTCGATTAAAAGTTGATAAGCGGTCTGGATTTCGCTTCATAAAAATATTCCAGCGCTCTAAAAGGAAACAAAAGATGGAGAGAGAAAGAGAGGAACTGCCTCCCCCCCTTCCCCTCTCGCATCGCTCTCGTCCTCCACCAGCAGCGCGACTCTCTCCGTCACTTTGCTCTCTACCTCTTGCGATCCAAACTGTTGTTCTCATCTCGATTGCCCAGCTCGACTCTAAGACCTATCGCTCTAAACCCTAGGTTCCCCATCGTTGACATACCCTGAACGAGATCCTGTGCTCTCTTCCCGTCTCTCTTGTGCTCCTATACTTTACCGTGCATATAATTAAGTATATTGTTGTTGGATTTAGCAGAAAAACAACTAAACTTTCATTTGAATTTCTTGAGTTCTCCACTTGAAATCTCAATTTAAGAAGGTAAGATATGGTGCTCAAGTTTAAATCCAACCTCAACAGAAATAACTAGCACACCAGTAACCAGTTATCCCCGTACATACAAATAGCTTTATTTCTTTATGACCAAAATTATCACACAATGAGACATTATTTGATGATAATTTTTTTTTGGCAGCGTGTAAAAGGGCAAACATGAAGAATATGGAGCAATTGCGGTGGGAAACAGGATTCTCATCCCAATTCAGTGTTATTGAACAAAAGGAATGGAATTGCAAATTGTTGGTTTAGAAGAGCTTCCGTAATTTTTTTTTCCTGAGAAATGATAGAATAAATTGTTTTGTATTTTTTTATTGTAACAAAGAATGCTAGAGATAATAAAAGTAAAAGACAATACATAAATTTGCAGAATTACATCCGCATCCGAAATTACTGCTGATCCACAGTTCTCCCGACAGTAACTCAATCCAAGCCGTTCGTTCAGATCCTTCAATCCTGACTGTTCGATTGACTTATTATCTTTCGTCCGATCTCTTTTCTTCTAGAGAGTTCCGATGTCTCTGTCTCTCTCTCTCAAAGACCTTTGAGGGACCAGACGGACGAGCTTCCCATGTGCCTCGCGTACGGCCGTAGTTCCTACGGTGGTCTTGGTCTATACGCCGGTTGATCTGATCTGCACTGTTGGTTTTATTTTGGCTCATGGTGGTGGTACTCTTGCGAGGTATCTTTCTCCACGATTTGTACTTCCTGAATCCTGACTCGCATTTTCCTTTTCTCACTCTATTGGTCATCTGATCATCTCCGTCTATCACTTTTTTCTTCTTTTTCCCCTTCGATTTCTGGAACGACGCCTATGCTAGGAGATTTTCCCTCTCTGATTTCCATTTGGTGTCTTCATCTTTTCGATCTACTATCCCTACACGCGATTCCTGGTGGAAATCATAATTTCAGCTTCCATGCACGCGATTCCCAAAACAAATTTATATCAATCAATTTTGAGTAGGTTTTTGTTTTCCTTTATTATTTTGGCTTTGTGTTTATATATGGATTTTTCACGTTTTATTTTCTTCTTTGTTTCTTCTCTGAGTTCCTTCCTTTTATATATAGGTTTCTCTTTTTTTTTCTCAGGATTTCTCCTTTCTAATTTTCTTTGAGTGGTTTTAGATGTGTCAATTTTGTTCTCTTTTCTTTCAATTGTGCCTCCCTGATTTAGTTTATGTGGTCTTCTGTATCCCAAATTTATTCCTTTTTTTCTGCGATTATTCTTACATGTTTTGACTGTCAAGATTGGTTGGCTAATTTTTAACTTGATTTTGCAGGTTCATTCTATTTTGATTCTGGGATTTAGTCATGCGTGCTTCCTTTGTTTATGGGATGTTTGTTGGAGCCATCATATCCAACTGATGTGCATTGATGAGTAGAAAGAAAGCACAAGGAGGCAGAGACTGTCAGGATAGGAGAAATGTGATGGAGCACATAAAAGCACAGGTTGTGTTTCATAATTGCTAATAAAAATTATATATATTTTATTTTTATGTTAATGGTATATTTGTTAGTAAGTTTTCAGATTGTCATAAGTTAGATGTTTAGTGCTTGATATGTTGCTGGGAATGAATCCTGGAGGACATAAGATGTTTTTTATTGGATGCAATATAGAAAGTATTAACAGCAGATTAGCTTTTCTATTAGGGCTATCTTCTATACTTGGATAGGTATAAATTGAATTGATACATAGTTTTGGGAACAATTTATATTGATGAAGATTTACAAGGTAGAATATTTTTTTTATATATTTTATAGTTCAATAGGTAACAATCTTAGTCATCAGCTTATTGTGCTTTATTATTTGGGCATCTTTCTTGGGTAATTGTTCATGTCTAGCCATCTCTATATAATATGAGTACAAATTTAGCATGATAGTATCAATTATGTACCATGATGACATGGTATGATGGTATGATTTATGGTACCCGAGTTTTTTTTTTTAATGGTTGTCATGAAAAACACCGATTTTTATAAATGGTGATTATTGAATAAGGTCTATTTTAAATATATATTCCGAGCAATGTGAGATTTTAGTCAAACTATCCATTTATATTATTTATTTCATCTTCTACATCTTATACTTGGGTAGATTTATCATTTGAGCAGTTGGTTGCACGTCTTTAATATAAATTAGAGAGAATAATATTTTGGGAACAATTAAAAAATTCTTTTTTTGTTCTATCTAATTATTTTAGGATATTTTCCTGCAAAAGAATGGTGTGATTACCCAAGGCTGTACCTAAGCATTGCCAGAATATGATGGAAGAGGAGGCATTGGAAATGTTTAGATCAAGGATCCTAAAGTCCCTGGTGAGCTTGATCTGCTGGTATAATCAAAAGCCTCTTATTTTTCATGTGTATTTGTCATTCTAAAATGTGTTTAACAACTCATTTAACGGGAATACTGGTATTTATAGAGTTAACATATAGGATCCAGTTTTGTGAGGCCAATTTTATTAAAGTTTACTGAAAATTTTCATACAAAGGTTAACCTCACATTAGTAAAATATATGTGGGTATAAAATCGACTTTCTTTCGAAGGGTAAAATGGTCGATGTTTACTACTGTTACCAGTTGGTTTATTAAAGCATAAACTAATTTTAATTTTTTTAGTTGGTTTTGATGAATGATATCAATTGTGCATTTTTAGTTTTCTTTGAGAGTATGGTAGGATTCATTGATGCACATAATAGAAAAAAAAAATTGACGTTATGGGAAATCCTAATTTTTCATCATATTTGCACCTAGATCCTGGATTTCCAGAGTCATATTGAAGCAGTGAAGAATGTTGTCGTCGACTATGGTACATGTTAGCTTATTTGCTTCTCACATCGAAGAATGCTACTACCAGTTACAAATGACGTGCTTGATTGCTTTTCAGGTTGTAAATAAGCATTTAAGGCTGCATACTCACATCTTTTTTCTTTTTGGAGGCTTGCATACTCATGTCTCTAGCTCTATTATTGATTGTTTTCATATATGAATACCTTAGTCTTAGGGATTGTTTTGTCTAACACCAGACAAGATAGAAATTAGCAGGATAACAGTTCTGTGCATTGTTATTTCTGCTTAATTGGTACTTTACCAAGTCTTAGTTCCATTCTATCTTTTTAATCTTCTGAATTCTGATTTGGCTTTGTTGGTTATTCTCTTTATTTGACAATTGTCCATAGACTACTTGCATTAAGCATACATGCGAAATATGTCTAATAGCCTTCAATTGATGTTGAAGAGAAAAATTAGAACTGGCCACCGATGTACTGATCGAATCAACCAGGCAAAGTTGGTCTCAGTCATTATAATATATTGAACTACCTTTTGTGAAACCTCCTCATGTACTTTGAATTAGATCTTCTTTTTTAATAATGGACCTTCTAAAAGCATCACAAAAACTAAGGGCATTTATGGAAAAGAACCGAACAAGCTTGCATGACTTTTGATGATATTTTTTTGCCTCTACTTTAATTAGCTCGGGATATGCAGATTAAGTTCTAGAGTACAGGGCCGCCAATATATAAGAGCAATTGGACTAGACATTTTGTTATATAGAGGACTGCTATGAGGTCATCAGATAGCGTCTTCTCCTAAAAATAACATTGCCTGAAGCCTATATTGGTAGTGATGGGTGTGCATGACCCTGAGACCCAGTAATCGGACGAGTTTTTGTGACGACTACTGATATTATTGCCCTTTATTTCTAATTTAGTTATGGGTTTAATGTATGTTTCACTCTCAAACTATGTTAATAATATTGAATGATTCTCAGACTTCTTTCTGTAGAAACTGTTGTTTATATGGACGGTTAAATTTATGCAAAGAGTTCACTAAACTGAGTGCATTTATTTCTCTGACTCTTTTTATTTATAATATAAATAGCCATTTATAAATATTGTGGTATATGTCTATTAGAATATCGATAATTGTTGCTCATAAAATTCAACAATTTATATGTTCTATGCAAAACCATTCGCACCATACTCCCATGCTTCATCATCCAAAAACATACCAACCATACTTTTTACCTCTTTCAAGCATTATTTTATTTTATCTACAATTTAATCATGATCACTATCCACACCATAAATATCTCGCTGATTAAATATGTTAGTAACTTATCAAAAAAAAATAGATCGCGCAACGCGCGAAAGCCCACTAGTAAATATTACTATGGTACATCACTGGTACACAACTTGGTGTGTACTGGTTTAGATAGTCAAAGAAACTTTGTATGTATGAACATCCTTTATTTTTTATTTTGATGCCGGTAAATGTATCGTTTTTACTCTTTTTGTAAAAAAATAATTTTGTTATTTTCCATATATCATTTGTTTGTCATCGTCCTATAGACATGTTTATTATTATCTGAGCATATATATTGTTTGTCAATAATTTCTGCAATTTTATTGTTAAATTAAAAATAATTGTTAAGAAGTGCATCCGTGTTTCAAATGAATCATATTCCAAACATCATTTATTTTTCCTAACTTCATTTCTTTTGATGACTTCATTCGTTTCATAATTAATTTCTATGATTATCACTTATACATAGATATGGGACAAAAAAAAGAACACTTTTACAAATCGTGTTACATGTAGTTGAGCATATAGAAAACTTTAGAATTTAGCTTACATCCAAATTATAAACACATCTTAACAAAAGTAAACACAATAGTACAAAAAATTAAGCAGCAAGCACTTTACACAATTATATGACTAGTTTTGGTTTAAAATTAACATAACCTCTGAATATTCAACATGCATTCAGTTTACATCCACACATTTTTATTCTTGTTCCATTAGACAACCAACGTTTCTTGACATACACATCTGCTTCGTACTCTTTTGCTGTTGGCGCTCTAAGCTCAAAATCCTTGACATATGCTTCATCTTTTGCCTAGACGAGTATTCAGTATCTGAACAGTAAATTCATTGGCCTTCGAAAAGCTTTATGTTACACTTCAGCTACAGATGCAATTAAATATCATGCCTTAAAAAAAATATTTCAAAACATTAGTAATATGCTATATGTTATTGGTTTCAATTCTATTGCTTTCAATTTTGGAGAAATTAATTTTGATCCCTGCCATTACCTCAAAGGCTAGCATAGTCCAATACACCATTTCAATATTGATTTCAGTAGCTTATAGGAAAAGAATTGTGTCATCCGCATAGTGGATGCTAGTGATTGGTAAACCATTTCTAATAGGAGGACCAATACCTTTGATTAGCCCAGCCAAATTACCCCTATTAAACAATTTACACAACGTATCAGCAGCTAAGCATCAGAATGTTGGTTTTAAAGAGAAAGTGCATTAGATCAGTCCTACCAGTTTTGAATTTTTGACTCCTTGTCAAAAATTAACTCAATTAAGCGAAACCAAATTTAATTTTGAACTTACCACTGTAGGCTTTCGTTCATAAGAGAACTAATGTTAGAATATTTTTTTTTTCGAAACCTTGACAGCAGCTGTCAAGAGAAACTAATGTTAGAATATTAATTACACGGATTACAAACCATTCAGTCCTTTGGCACAAAAATCTCACTTTCGTTCATAATTAATAAGCTAATGTCCACTTAGACTTTACTCCTAAATTTTTAGTTTGAGAGCCCTATATCATATGATACTCCTCTTTTATTAAAATTTGGATAAATAAGCAAAAATAAACTAAATGGGAAACATAATCGTAATCAAATTTTACTGGTTTACTGTTTTCTTGTTCTAAATTATGCTTTGCTGAGGCAAATGGCTAGGCTTCAAGCCTAAAATCATTCTTCAAGGTCAAGAGAATTGTATCATTTTTTTTCTCTTCAGAGAAACAAAAATGTACGTATTAAAATATATCTCACCTCTATAAATAAGTTCCCACAGTAATTTGACGATCAGAGTTAGGTGGTGAAAAATCTTGGGTTTAGAGTGACAGGACTCTAAGTCGCGCTGAGCAGTCGAGATGACAACGGAACAGTTTGAATAGCAAGAGTGAGAGAAGGACAGAGAGAGTCGACGAGAGTCACGCTTCCGGAGTGTCGGTGGACGAAAAGAGAGGTGCAAGAGGGGAAGGTGGGGAGGCAGCTGAGTTGCTTGCTCCTCTCTCTTTCTCTTTTTTTTTTTTAGAGCGCTAGAATATTTTATGGGAACCGAATCCAGGCTGTTTATCAACTTTTAATCGAACGGCTCCAGATTTGTGACAACTTGGGGCATTCTAAAATCGGGGCAGCGGAACGCTCCTCTTTTATAAAATCAGGTAGGTTCTTACTTGAATCCGTCCTCCAACATAACTGTAGCTGGTTCCCCTTTTCCAATAGCAACTATTGCTCATCTCCAAAACTGTTTGTCATTAAAGCTAAGAATGGAGTTTGCCAATTGCAGTCATTAAGGATAATAAAATTGAACATAAACAGTTGTATTGTACTGATTAAGCAGTTCTCTAAAAGGTGTATGGCTTTGAACCACCTACACAATTGCCCCATAAAACAGTAAAGAATTCAAGTTTTGTTCGAGTAATAATCTGTTGTAAGTAAATTGAAAACTGAATCAAGTGAAAGCTAACTAAGCAAAGTCCAGTTGAGTCCAAAAAATCAGGAATGCTTCTACACAATTCAGAATTAAGTCATGTAAATTATCTTATTCAAGTAAATAGAAATTAATTTGTACTATATGCCAGTATTGTAACATATCCTGGGTTTAATAATGGAGGAAGAAGGTTGAAAAGAAAAGGTACCTGCAGAGGCGATACATTCACATTTAAAAGCTTGCATAATTGAGATGCTCTTTTTGTCACTGGAACTCCACCACCTGTCAATATAAAAAAATTATCTCAAAGAACAACACAAATTAACCATAACATATGGACCTAAGAAATAGAACTTGATGAGAGGATTTTATACTTATATTTTGGTAGAATTTTGTCTCAAAACTAAACCAATTTGACTTGAGTTAGGTTAATTAGGGTTATTTTAATTAGGATTTGTGTCAAGAATGAGTTACTACCATAATTCCTACTTTAATGCAGATTTTAGACAAAAACATGACTTGGATGAATCAATAATGATGTAGAGCTTGTTGTAAGCTTTCCAACGGTTCTTGAATCACCTCAATCGGAGTCCGGATGAAGGAGATATGGGCAAAATACTGACAGGACGCAGTGCTGAAATTTCTGGAACGAACCGTTCCAAATTAGAACGGTCCGCCCCAGCCGAAACTACCAGAAACAGCAGGATTGCCCGTTCTAGATGATTGGGACGACCCGTCCCATATTAGAACGGTCTGCCCCAATAGAAACCGCCAGAGTTTCCAGAAATAGTCCAGAGTTTCCAAATTTAGAGTTCTATTATGTCATGGCGGTTCTAATCTATCTCTGGCACTTCTAGAACGTGTCTTCTGCTATTTCCATCATCTCTACACATTTCTAATGCCTATTTAAACATAGTTTGAGGGGATTTTTGAGATATACAAGAGAGAAGTTCAATTCCAGATCCAAGTTAGGGTTAGATATAGTTCTATTTGAGAGAAAAGTCTCAGGTCAAGATCGTGGCAGCGCCGAAACGACTGGTTTGTGGCAGAAACAAGGCGTTTCGATAGAAGGCTTCGACCTACAAGAGAAAGCCAGGACATATTGAGTTTTATTCTTCCTTTATTTCCTATTTCTCTTCGTTTTGCATGATGTCTTTTAGTTGTTGAGTTGATTGTTCTAGGGCTATGGTTGTAAACCTTTCTACTTAGTTGCTTGTTTTGTTTGAATACTTCTTTGTTAGTTGAGTTAAATTACGTTTTATTTTCTGTGATTTGATTTGCTATCTATTTGTTGAAATTAGTTATTGTTTGATCTGATTGTTGCGTTAAACAAAGGCCTAGTTTAATTGTCAAGTCAAAATCGAATTGCAATAACAAATTAACACTTAGAATAATTAGGTAGGCGATATCCGAAAGGATTAAACCAGACTTTGATGTAAATTAGAGTTTTACTCAATAAGCCGAAAGGTTGAGAGTTTACCAAGACCCAGAAAACAATCTAAAGCACCTGAACCAAGAAACGAGAGTTGAAATTTAGGAGTTTTAGGAATTACCAAGCAGAACCCCACAACTTGACCTGAACGAGAGTTAGAGCACAAGTCTGTAGGTTAGGTTTGGTCTAATTCACGTAAAAGCACTCAGCGAATAACCAAGTAGGATGACGAAACAAGTATCAACCATTGGAACGGCCCGTTCCAAGGTCAGGACGGACCGCCCGAGAGGGGGCGTCCTGGCCTAGAACGGCCAGTTCCGATCGTTGATAGAGGCTGAAACGGACCGTTCCAATCATTGGAACGGACCGTTCCAACTTTGACAGAGGTAGAATCGTTTGGAACTAGAAATCCTAGAATTATTTGACCTGTTGATTTTCTCTTGTTTAGTTCTTGCTTTAACCTTAATATTAGATCTAGGATTTGTATCCACCTTCAAACTTTAATCCACAAAAGAAAGTTGAACTCGTCTAGCTAGTTTAGTAAAGTAAAAGACCGATATTCCAACACCGTCCCTGTGGATTCGACCCTCGAACTGTTCTGCAAACGATTAGATCGGTAAACGAGGTTTATTTATTTTGAGACTTGGTTCTACACCCGATCAGAACTCATCATTAGATAGGAATAGAAAAGAGATCCTTAGTGCCTGTCAGAAAGCAAAGCAATAGAACTTAGTAATGTGCCCATATAAATAAAAAGAAGAAACTTCTGTTATTTTAAAATGTAATTAATTAATTTTTGCTGCCATTACATGCTTCAGATAGATTGGTCAAAATATAATTCAAAATATACACGATTGAGATGAAGAGTTAGGGTAATATTTAGAATATCAAATCTGAAAGGTAGAGGTTAAATAGGCCAAGTGTTAATTTATATTTGTCCATGTTGGTACTTGTACAGTGGTACCAATCAGTGTATAAATGTAGAAGGTACTGCTTTATAATTTTTTTAATTAATTTTTTGCTTGCTTACAATTCCTGAGTTTACAAAGGAATATGAAGACTATTAATCAGGAATAAAAGGAAATCGAATTGATGGGTGTTCCTTTATATACAAAATTAGAGAATGGAGAGAAATGAAAAATAAACTTTGGCAACAGCTACAATAAAGAACCAGCTCAAAAATGAACCTTCTTACCTTATGAAACTCAAGGTAGCTAGGAATCAGTGGTGCATCTCGTGAACTACAAATAAAAAAAAAACTTGACTTAAGCGATAATTTGAACTTCAATTAAGAGAGAAAAAGGAGCAAATACTGAAATTAGTCTCAATTTTAGCATTTATTTGGTGAATATGTTCACCATTGTACTACTTTTGGAGCTCAATGCTCAAAATTGAGTCTCACCAACAGTTTACCACCAAATAATCTATGAAAATTGATTAAACTGAAAATTAAGTTAAAATATACCAGAATACCAGAATAAATCCTTATTACGACCGCTCGCCAGACTCAGACAAGCAAGACGACTCTAGAAGCTTTCTGTCAGCCCAGCAGAGTACATGTCCGGCCAATAGCTAGTATTCAAGGCTTTCTAAGTTAAAAAGCAAATTAAAAAAAAAAGAACAGGGACATGTAGCCTTTGTCTTGGGGAAATTTTGAAATATAAAAAAAATGCATCCTAAATTAGAGTTGGTTTAGATTTAATTTGAAACAGCAGCATGAATTTATTTTGTTTATCTTGGAAATTGGTAGAAAAGGTAAAAAAGATCAAGACAAATCAAAATTGGTAGAAAAGAGAAAATGGTAAAACCCAACAGCTTTTCCATCTCCTTGGTGTCCCTTCATCTTTTCTATGGATCTAGGTAGAACAAATAGGGATTTGTCGCATGTACATTTCCAGGCTAACGGATCGAAAGCGGTGGCGATGTGTCCACTGTTAGGGATCTGCCGCACGTGCCTCACCGGAGCAAAACCCCCGACGGCAGTCTGTCAAGGGGAGGATTTGGCGGAGGGTCTTGAGGTGTCGTGGATTTGGCGGAGAAGAAGAGGCGGATCGTCGGGAGGAGGGCGTGCGAAGGAGGTTGGGGGTGTAACAGGGTCAGAAGGGGAAGACTTGGCAGATAGGAGGCCGTGGGGGCAGACCTAAGAAGGTGAGGATCCGACGAAGAATCCGTCGATGATTTTGGGTTGGGGTGGCGCGAATTGGGCAGAGAATATGATGTGCAACATTCGGAAAGAGGTGGAGGGGGATTGATAGAGGATGAGGAGGAGGTGGCAACTGGCGAGAGGCGCGTGAAAGGGAGGATGGGGTGTGCGAGATCGACGGGCAGGCAAAAAGACAGGAGTTGAGCAATGGACATAGAGGCGCTGAACCGCTGAGATGGAAAGGATGGAGAGAAAAAAATCATATTTTGGCGTAAACAAACAAACGATTCGCATTGTCGTGTCGCTGGTGAAATAAAAAAACGGACTGCGACACCCACGGATTTTAATTAATCAATATATATATATATTTATTTATGCATAGCACAGATGACTTTCGTGCTACGGATTCAATATAATCATTCAAACAACCGATCCAAACCGTTCATTATCTTCTTCATATTGAAATCTCATTAGAAATCAAATTTTAAATTTTTTTAATTATATATATATATATAATTTAATTATATATATATATATATAATTTAATTATATTTTAGAACTTGTGAAGATTGATTTACTGAGAACGATCATTGGTTGGTGGGTCAGAAGAAAATATTTGGGTGGGTGGAGTAAAAAAAATAAAATATCCGACATCTACCATCCAAGGGCATAAAATGATACAATTAATAGAACTAAATCATATCCATCTTCGGCACCCATCCAACCGGTTTCGGAAGAGCCGCAGAGATCTACTAGGCATTTAACAAAAGAACTAATTTAAAACCCACCAAAAATTTATATTTTTTAAATTTGTTTATTAAATATTTTAAAATTTAAAAAACTATATATCTCCACTACTTATAAAGCATCAGTAGAACAAGCATAAACTTCGAGCTAAAAGGGAGTTACACCCCTCTAATATCAAATATGGATCATTGATTTTGTTAATCTATTATGATCTACGGTTCAGATTCAAATATCAGACTAAAAGATCAACCTTTTATCGTGAACTGTCAGGACGGTGCGTTGGTAAAGGCTGTTGGTTCCTTCGCTGAAGCGTTGGTAAAGGCTGTTGATTCAAATCTCCGCTTTAGACTTTTTTTTCTTTTTCGCTTTTTCGCTGCTCGCTCCCCCACTTTTATTTCACGCACCCCCCACCCATCCCCACCAAAATGGAGTTCAGATCGGGTGCCGCGCGGCACACCGTGTAGCGCGGCATCATAGTCGTCTGATCAAGATCCAATGGACAAGGGAGCTCCGTGCATGTAATCTAGATTGATAGATCCGTAAAAAATGAACCGTCCGATCAAGATCAGACGGCTCGTACGCGCGCTACACGGTGTCCCGCGCTACACGGGATTCGGGTCCACCAAAATGAGGCAAAACCTAACGCAAAAATGAAAAATCGCAGAAATGGAAAACAGTACGCTGGAATGGAAACAGTGCGCTCCCCTTTCCCTCGCCTTCCATTTTTTGCTCCTATTTTGTGACCCTCCTCCTAATCGATACAATTCTGGAAAGATAAAAACCCTAGGCTCGCCGCCTCTCCTTCAAAATTTTGCAGAAATTGGAAGGTCGCCACGATCAAGGGAATGGCGATGGAGGCGATCGTGGAGAAGGAGAAGGCGTCAAGTTCATGGCGAAAATTGATGCTTATTCTGACAAGATCGTGTGGAGAAGTGCTGATTGGCACCTAGATTGATCCCAGTAAGTTTTGTAAATTTTATTGATTTGGGTTGGTCTTTGAAGAGTATTATTCCATTCGAGCTCTCTTTTGTTGACAATTATATGTACTGAGTACTTGCAAAGCATCTGCAGTTTATTTTTGGTATCGCCTCCCTTCCCCTTCCAAAATCCGAAAATCCTCACTAGCAAAAACGTTGGATCTCTTTTCTTTTTTCACTATTCCTTAATAATCCAGGGTTTGTACTGCTTCTCTAGGATTTTTTTTATTTGCGTCGCTCTCTTCTCTTTTTTGCTCTAGGTTTTGAAGATGCGCCGCTCAAATCTGAACACAGAGAGAGGAGAGAGAGAGAGAGAGAGATTCAAGCCACGAGCTTCAAAGCAGAATCCAAAGTACGAAAAAAGTAGAGAAGCAGGAGGAAATGAAAACCAAAAAGGGAGAATCATTTCTTTCGATTGACAAAGTCGGAAGGAAGCTCGAATCTTTCTTCCTTCCCTCGAACAATTTACTGGTAAGTCTTCTACCAATTAGAAAGGTGATAGACAGGATTTTGAGATTGTTAAAACTAGCCTAGCTGCCAAGGGATTCGATGTTGTCTATGACATCAATGGTAAACCACATGAATTTATACACTTCAATTCAACAAAAAATGATCTATGTCAATGTTTCCTTTCAGTTTACGCATATTTTCATGTGAAATTTAGGGCGAGAGGCTGTCGAGGTAGAACCCATAATTGATGCTATGCCCAATCTCCAACAGTAAGCTCTATTTTTATCAGCATATCAGTAAAAAATAGTAGTACAAGTACTAAATGTTTCTGGGTGTTATTTTGTTGGGGTTTTGTGAGTGTTTTAGCTTTCCAATTCATATAATCTAAATAATCTAAATAAGGCATTTTAAGCCTTATGTTTATTCACAGTACCCGCAATTATATAATCTAAATATCTAATTGATAATCTCAGATACATCTACTGTTCTTCAGCTGGAGTATATCTTAAGACTGAAACACCACCTCATTTTGAGGTACAATTCAATCACTTTTTTTTATCTCGGAGTTAAGGCAGGCATATTTTCCTTTTCCCCATTTTTCCAATTTGGGTGCTGCTAATTAGTACCGATTTTTGGCTGGTTAAGAATGACGTTTTGGCCAACAGTCAAAAGGAAATATTAAGCATTGCAGTACTAAATATGGACACTGTATCTATCAGGTTAATCTATACATGTAGTACCAGCCATATCACTGTTAGGTTTTTTATTCCATAATAAATATTTATACATTTATTCTCGAACGTATCTGCTGGACAATTTCCAATTTCAATTTTCTTTCTGTCCTCTTGTTGATCTTTTTTGAGTAATTATTTTGGGTTATTATTACTAGGTTGATGTGGTTGACCCAAAAAGTCATCACAAGGGAAAGCTTGAAACAGAGAGTTTGCTAGATTCTAGAGGCGTAAACTGGACCTCGATAAGGCCGGTGTACATCTATGGCCCCCTCAACTACAACCCAGTAGAGGAGTGGTTCTTTCACCGGCTAAAGGCCGGCAGGCCAATACCCATTCCTGGTTCTGGTATTCAGACAACCCAGCTCGAACACGTCAAAGTTAGTTCACACTTACTCCTTTCTTTTAATTTTTCTAGAAATGCTAAAAAGTTGCAACATTTAGGTGCATCTATAAATTTCTTTAAGTTTCTGAGGTAATTTTCCAACTATTTTTGGAGTTCAAAGTGGTGTCTCTTTTACCACTTTGGTAGTATTTAGAACCTGTGATCTCATCTTTTGAAAGAAGAAACATAATTAGGCAAATATAGAAAAAAATTGAATTAGACAAATAAATAATCCTAAATTCAAATTTATTGTATGCCGAATTGAACAGGACCTGGCAGACGCATTTATCAAGGTTCTTGACAATCCAAAGACAAGCAAAGAAGTCTTCAACATCTCCGGCTCAAAGTATGTCACATTTGATGGCCTAGCAAAAGCATGTGCATAGGTACCTATCAGACAAACAATTAATTTACTTTAATATTATCTATAGGAAAATAGAAAGAAGGCGCCTTTTTTTTTACCTAAATACTGATGGTTATCTTTCAATTGTAGGCTGCCGGATTCCCAGAACCAAAGATAATTCACTATAATCCAAAAGAGTTTGATTTTGGGAAGTTGAAGGCCTTCCCATTCCGAGATCAGATAAAATGAAATTGGTTACGATTTAATTCAACTGTGAAAGTACACTTACTGGTTTTTCAACTGTGAAAGTACACTTTGCAATATTCCCTAATCATATTAATATTAACTTGATTGAAGTAGCTCAAAGCAATTGTTTTTTTCCCTTTTGAACCCCCCCCCCTTTTTTGAACCACAATTTCCAATTTTAGTAATAAGAATAAGAATAACAATATATATAAATATAGGTGTTCTGATTAATATTCTCTGCTTGTAATGTAGCATTTCTTTGCATTGATTGAGAAAGCCAAACTGGAGCTTGGATGGTCGCCGGAGTATGATTTGGTAGAAGGTTTGGATGATTCATACAACCTTGATTTTGGCCGCGGGACGTACCGCAAGGAAGCCGACTCCAGAACAGATGACATGATCCTTGAAAAGAAGAAGTCCCTTGTTCTTACATCTAAGAAATGCAATGATCCAATTATATTTGATGTAAAGGTTTTTACTTACTTTTGCCTTTCATCTAAGAAATTACAAAATTTAAATATATAAATTTGTTCACTCTTCTGTTGAGTAGAGAAAATAGTACAAATTATAAAGATTACTTTTCATTTTATAATACAAATGTGGAACATATCCAAATTTTACTCGTGCAAACAATTTGTAAAAAAATAATCCAAAAAAAAATCATTTTAGGTGTTAAGAAAATTAATATTTTATTATAACAACTTTTACTTTCTTACTTTGTCGTTCACTTCTTTCAAATAATAAAACTTAAAATTATTTGGAGAAATATTTAGGAGCATGTTACATGTAAATGGGTAGGTTAATCTTGAAAAGACAGTTCTTAGCTCCAACCTAAATTCCTGTATAGTACGATATGGTACAATACAATGGAATATATTATTTTCAAATTATTTTTATATTAAAATATCAGTGTCGGTGAAAGGGAACAGCATATCCTTGCTCAAGTTCACAGTTCTTATTGCCATTAATTACAAGTTCAGTATCGATTATTTTGACTAAGCTTTCATGAACATGCATGATGCAATATCTTAATCCTGCCATCCCATGAAAAATTTCGATTTTAATTTTAAATGTACATAATTACCATATAAATAAAATTCAATTGAAAACATTAAAAATAAAAGTTAATTTTCCAATGTATTTGTTAATAAAGGACATACTCTACAATGTCAGGTTTGTGAAGAAATGAATAGTGAAATGAAAGAATTCAGATGGAACAATATGCTTAAGATGGTGTAATAAAATACATGTGTTACCATTAACTTGATCAAGTACTGTACAACGGTTCAATTGAAATGGTTAGAATAAATTAGCCGAAATTATTTTATATAGAATTTTTGACACCAAAAATTTTAATACACAGAATTATTATTTTTTTTTAATAAGAAGAAAGTTCGAACGTGTTTTAGAAAAGCGTTTAGCATCTCTCCTCCGTACGCGTTTATAAAACGCGCTCCAGAGTTCCGAACGCGTTTTATAAACGCGTACGAAGAAGAGATGCTGTGCACTTTCCCCTCGTTTGTCAGAGCTTCGTACGCGTTTATAAAACGCGTTCAAAGCCCTGGAGCGCATTTTATAAATGCGTACGAAGGTGAATTGAACAGTTTATTATTTAATTTTTAGAAAAAAAAAGTACAAGCATGCTCTGATAAAGACTGTAAAAGACATGACAAGATTTGATTTTACAATGTCATCTTTGAACTAGTGAAATTATTTATAAAACCAGTCATTGTTCAATTAGAATGCACAAACACCCACTATCTACTTCTTGTTAAAACCTTCAGTACAATGGACAAAGGAAATAGCTCTAACTCAAATAATGATGTTCCAAACTATCAAAGAGCAACCCGCATTGAGTATTTGCCAACTTTCTACCATTACCCTGCCAATAGAAATCAACCAGAAAACGGAGAATACGAGGCAATTTGCCGCTCCTGTTATCGCACTTTGAAATACAAAATCCATGAAGACACGACTGAAGAGGGGGACGTGCTCAAGTTAAAAATGCACTACCAATGGCACATTAATGGTGGGCCGGAAAGAGAACAGAAGGAGTACCAGGAGCGGCGATGGCGGGAACACGAAAAGAATCTGAACCGAGAAAGGCGATATGACTGGTACAAAAAATATTACACAGAACCTCAACCCATCCCCCAACAAGAACCGAAACCCTACCTCTCGTGTGAACCAACTCACTGGACCGTTTACGAGAAAATATACAACTTTAATTGAGACCACACAATGAGCTGTACAAGGTGTGCTCAAGTTTTCAATTACAAAGAAAACATATTGCGTGACCACTACCATGAGCACAAACGTCACGACGAGAATGAACAAAGAGCTCGGAACATAGAGACGCAGAGGATTATTAAAGAAAGAAATGAAGAAATGGATCGTAAAAAAAATAAGAGAAGAAGAGGCAAGGAAAAAAAGGCTGAAAAAATCAGAGCAAAAATTGAGAGAAATGAATAAGAGGGATGAATTTCGACAAATTGCAGCAAGCCGAATGACAGAGATAGAAAAAGAAGAAACCGAAGCGGCTTTTTGGAACGAAGCCGCTCAATTCGTTGACAACACTGTTCCGAGTAATCAACAAGAAGATGATGCTGGTTTTTGGAACGAAGTCGCTCAGTTCGCTGACAACACTGGTGGGAGTAATCAACAACAACCGAATGATGAAGATGAGCAACCATGGTGGGATGAAATTCTACAACATGTAGATAGTAAAAATCTCTAAATATTTATATCATTGTAATATTTATGTGTTTTATTATTATGGTTGTTAACGTAATTTAGTTGGAATTGTTAATGCAATGTTTTATTTTTATGGTTGTTTTTTATTTTCCCTTATTTTTTGTAGTGCTTTGCACTATAAGTTGTGGTTTTAATGTGTTGACGTTCAATGGATAAAAATTGTTGTTTGGAGTATTTCATTTATTGGCGTTTCAATACATAAACGTTTATGTTTCAAGTAGTGTTTTGCACTTATTTTTCCATATTGATTACACATAAAGAAAATCACAATAAATAATACACAAGTCCATCATCAGTATTACGAATCTAAAAAATATAGTCAATCATCATAAGCAATCCAAAAAACATAGTCAATCTTCATCACTAATACACAAGTCAATCACAAATCATAAACGAAAAATAAACAATCCGTCCATCAGGAGTCATAAATATGTCACAAGTCCATAAACAAAAAAGAAAACAATCAGTCCATCATCATAACTAACGCCGCCGCCGCCTCCTCTCAGGTCCTGAAGGTGAAAATCTATCAATCATCCTCACCGCACGCCTATCTCGTCTGGCCGGGGCAGTAACGTCTCCTGAGTCAGTGGAGTCAGTATCCCTATCGTCCTCCTCCTGGCGGTACTCATGCTGATCCTCCTGCTGGTCCTCCTGAGCCTCCTGCTGTATGGGCCCAAACTTAACGGGCTGCCCAGTCTCCTGAGGAGTCACTAAAGGGACATAGTCACCCTCCTCATCTGCGACCGTCCGTAGCAATGTGCTGAACGAGTCTGTCCCTCCCATACTACCCAACCGAGTGCCAAATGATGGAATAGAAGAAGACGTAGGCATTGACAGAACAGTAAATGGAGGAAAAGAGGAAGGCATACCAAATGCTGCAAAGGAGTACGGTAGAGGATCATGAGGCTGAAAAATGCCAGTGGGATACTGAGAAATGCCAGCAAACTGCGAGGTCGATGCTGATGCACTATGCATGGATGGAGTAGGACCTGAGCCTGGAAACTGAGTAGGTCCTAAAATATCATCTAATCGCCCGGTATTCAGTCGACCATCCTATAATATTAAAAAAAACAATGTCAATGTAAATAAATTAGTATCTAAAATTGAAACTTGCATATGAACGAATACTAACCGCATGCATCAGATCCTCCGCCTGAAGGTCTGTGGGTACAGTCGGACGTCCAGAGGAAGACTCGTCCCCAGAATCTGGTATGTCCGCAATATTTGTTGGAAGTCCTCGCTGCTCCAACAAATCCTCCAACCTGTAATTTATAAATTATTGAATTTAAAATGCAAAAATAAAATAAAAAAATTAAATTATTTAAAATTACCTCAAAGGGATGGAAGCATCATGCAACTGTGAACGACAGTTGGCGAGAATTGTCTTTCCCACCCTTCTGCACCCCTTCTTCACAACCAGTCCCAATGCGTGAAGTGCATTCTTCAGCGCAGAGTTGCCCTGCAATTTACTAGAATAATGACATATTGCATAATTCCATTTACCAATCATACATTCCATATTTAAAAAATTAAGACGTACCATATTGCGAAGTCTGGACCCCATGTTTGTGTACTGCCTCTGAGCAAGAGGCAGCTGCTGAGTGCGCTGGAGACGTGCCTCGGCATCCTCTCGTGGCGTGGGTCTCTCGGAGGCACCGTATCGCCAAAACCATCGGAAGTACCACAACGTATCAGTAGCACTCCAGGATCGAGTCTCCAGCTGGCGTGCTGCTAATGCCTCGTCAGTCCACTCTGCATGTGCACCCGCAAAAATGGTAGCAAAATCTGGGCGATCTCGATAGATACCGTGCTGGAAACCAGCAGGTTCTATGTCACGTCCCAACTCTGTTAAAATAAACTCGTTAGTTGTTTACTCTAATTAAATAGAAGTTGATCGTATGATAAATCGGAAAAATATAGCAAACGTACCACAGGTAGTGGAGGAGTAATCTGGTACAGTCCAAACTGATGCCTACAACGGTCGGGGTAGTAGTAGGCAACAATGTGGTAAAAAATGAGTGGCAACCGAACATGCTCCGCTAAGGAACCCTCCTGTGCTACCCGTGGCATGACAGCCCTGTCGAGTACGTACGGAAACCAGTTGACGTCATCAACGTTCAACACGGCTAAGTAGTCCCGTGCGTTCTCCACTGCCCCTACGGTGCTGGCTCCGTGAGAAAGACCGAGATTCGTCCCATTTCCTGAAAATTTTGAACGTTAGGATTGATGTGTTGTAATTTGCATAAAATTATTGAAAAAATATTATAAGTTATTACCTCCCAAACGTCACACATGAATTTATGTTAGGCTGTCCTAATCCACCGATAGGAGCAACCTCCGGGCGACAAACAGGGAGGTATGACCATGCCCAAAACAATAGTAGCATCCAAGGTCCCGTCACAACCTTGAAATGCATAGAGGCACGGTCCAGAGCACGATACAGACAAGCAAGCGTGGCACCTCCCCAATTGAAGTCCGGAACTTCATTCAAATTGTCCTGCATTTAAATTAAACAACGCATCGAAAAAAAAATAATTTCAACATTGAAAATAACAAAATTAAATTGCTGGTTGTTCAATAAATGATTAATATTGAATTTGTAATATTGAAATATTAAAAATATCATTTTGTGTCAACAAATAAAAATATTGAATTTGTAACATTGAATTCTAATATCATAGTAAACAAATAAAAATATTATTTAAGTTAAGAAAATTATACTGATACGAGCTCCAAATAGTATGCTGGGACGGAATTCTGAGAAATATCGGGAACCATCAACGTCCCAAATACCTCTAGAGCCACTGCACGCGTGTATCGGTCTAACTCCTCACCAGTAGCACCTGGCTGTGGCGCCACCCCGCAATTTTGCCGCAACCATTTCAACTTGATGTTGTTGCCCACAACTTCGCCCCTGCATTGTACAAATTTAAAATAATCAATACAAGTAAGCAATGCATATATTGAATAGCCAAAATCAATATTGACTTCTTATTTTTTTCACTTACTCCCTGCTACTCTTTTCTCTGTGCCAGTCTCCCAAATCTTCATGAGGATAAAGATTTGCACGAATCTTTTCCTCCCAGGGCCCTCTCGTATTCGATCTAACTGGAATGTCCGTCGAGCGCAAACCATATAAGAAGGCAACATCCTGGTAACATTTACAAAATACGTTAAATTCGTGTCATGTTAATATTGCAATTCGTGTCATGTTAATATTACGAAAATTAATATTCAAATTTGAATTTTAAATATAAAGTTTAAATAAATGTGACATTAAATTCATGTCATGTTAAGTCAAAATTTTATGTTAGAATTAATTGTGAAAATTAATACGAAAATTATATTAAAAAATTTAATATCAAGTTTAAATAAATTACCTGTAGAGTAACGGTCATCTCTCCAACGGAAAAATGAAAAGTATGCGTCTCCGGACGCCAAAACTCGACCATTGTCTTCAGTAATGGCATGTCAACGTTGACATGCTTCACCTTCGTAATGTGACTGAGCCCCAGTTTGATCAGCCTTCCCTCAATACGATCGTCCACCTTAATCATTCGCTTGTGCGATCTCGTCTCCAAATATTTTTCACGCTGCATTAACACGAAACATAAACCGTTGAATTAAAAATACAATTTATAATACAATTTATAAGCATTTACAAGCATTTAAAATAAATACAATTTATTAGATTGAACATAAAAATATTATAAGCATTTACAATAAATACAATTTATAATACAATTTATAATAAGCATTTAATACAATTTATTAGATTGAACATAAAAATTTATAATAAACCTCATTTTCAATTAATTTTTTACTACAATTTATAATTAGCATTTAATACAATTTATAAGTCTATTAAGAAATCTAAATTATTAAAGTAAAAAAATATAAATTAACATAAAACAATCTATTATCTCCTCAAAAGACAAACCAACGAGATGCTCGTTATCCGTAACAAACAAAACCTGTTGGTTTTCTACGTTGGCTGGTTGCAGAGGTGGATTGACATTTTGCGCGCTCGGACGGACTGCGCGACGCCTACGTCTTTTTGGCCGAGGCTGGGTGGAGGGTGCTTCGGTGGGGGGTGCTTCGGTGGGAGGTGGTGAAGCACCAGAAGGACCAGCCTCATCTTCTGCTGAACTCATCTGATTCAAATAATATAAGAACAACAATTTAAAACAACAATGAATTTAATATTTTTTCAATAATCAAAACGTACAAAACAAAATTTATTTTTCTATGTAATTGACATTTTCACAATAATTACTGATCAATAATCAAATAATTTTATCATAATATGTTAAAATTTTTCATGCACCATAATTTGCACCAATAAATTTATACATAATTTTCAATATACAATTCCAGTTATT
Source organism: Rhynchospora pubera (assembly GCA_028095005.1). Taxonomy (NCBI): domain Eukaryota; kingdom Viridiplantae; phylum Streptophyta; class Magnoliopsida; order Poales; family Cyperaceae; genus Rhynchospora; species Rhynchospora pubera. Next base: position 330,119,845 of record CM051460.1, read on the forward strand.
TGAAACTATGTTAATTTGCACCATAATTTTTCTATATAAATTTCTTTTTATTTCAACAATTTACTAACTAATTCCATTTATACACAATTACTAACTAATTCCATTTCAATAATTTACTAACTAATTCCATTTATACATAATTATCATAATTATCATCATGCATCAATTATCAACAATTTCATCAATTTTCAATAATTCCACAATTTCATCAATTATCATCAATTATAAATAAATAATTGATCAATTAACTAATTCCATTTATACATAATTATCATCATGCATCAATTATCAACAATTCCACAATTTAATCAATTATCAACAATTCCATCACAATTTCATTAATTAACATCAATTATCAACAATTCCACAATTTCATCCAAAATACAATTATCAACAATTATCACTATTTCACAATTTCGTTTCACTATTTCACAATTACCAACAATTCCACAATTCTACAATTTCATCAAAACCCTAAACCCCTAAACCCCTAATTATCAACAATTATCACTATTTCAAATACAAAATACAAAACCTCGCTGTCGCAAGTTCGCCGCTGCAGCTGCCGCTGCCTTCTCCTCTTCTCTTTCTCTCGCGGCTGCCGCTGTCTTCTCCTCTTCTCTTTCTCTCGCGGCTGCCGCTGCTTTTCTTCCTCTTCTTCTCGCCCTGGCCTGGATTCCCTTTTCTCTTTCTCTTTCCTTCTCTCCTTCTCTCCTTCTCTCCTTCTCTCTTTCTCTGGCGTCTCTGGCGAACGAAAAAAAATAATGAAACGGCTATAACTCGATTTTAAAAGAGACGACCTTCGTACGCGTTTATGAAACGCGCTCCAGGGCTCCGAACGCGTTTCATAAACGCGTACAAAGGCCTGACTCGTCTCAAAAGGCGTAACTGAAGCGGTCAATTTATTCCCCTTTGTACGCGTTTATAAAACGCGTTCCAAGCTCTTGAGCGCGTTTCATAAACACGTAAGAAGGGGAATTGAAATACGCTTTTCTAAAACGCGTTCGAACTTTCTTCTTATTAAAAAAAAATAAAATAATTCTGTATATTAAAATTTTTTGTGTCAAAAATTCTATATAAAATAATTTCGGATAAATTAGTTTTGGGAAAGTGTAAATAAAGCCTAGAGATATGAAAATACATCTTGATAAATATTAAGAATATAAAATGCAAGAAATCGCAAACTAATTAAATAGCTAACATAGGTTTGAGCGTCATAAAATATCTGTGCCAAGTAATGTTTTCACATACTATAATTCGCCCGCACATTGAGCGGGCACTGCTGCTAGTCCTAAATAATGAATGAACAGTGTGCGTTAGTGTTATTGTGTATCTTTTTTGTGCGTCTATGTACGTGGCAGGTCCAATTGACTCATATGGTGCTACTATATTAACTGTTGTATGAAGAGAGATAGAGAGGCAGTCGTCCAAGTAGTTTCTATTTTTTTAGAATTTGCTACTCTGATGTGTTTATGGATTTGGTCTATAGACAGGAACTCTAGAAAAAAGAGGCCCACATTTATTCTACAGCGTGGTATAGGCAGCTCATGTTAATATATCCTGGAGATATCAAGATTTGATGTGGCCATTTAATTTGCGACAATCTGAATTATTGTTAGTCGAAATTTATTGTTATGATGGTTCGCTACATAAATTTTTGTATGGGGGAGTTCTCAGTTGTTGGTCTGTCTGCTAAAGTTTGGTTGCTCTTGGTTCACGGGATGAAGTACAAACTACACATTAAATTACACAGTAGGTTTCTGTCCACGGTGGACAGAATTAAATGTGTGCTCATTCTTTTCTAATTTCTTTTCAAACTTCTCTAAAACCCTTTCCATCTTCCCAAGAGACAGAACAAGGGGGCCGTTTGGATCGCTTAGGAATTTGAGGAATTTGAAAAAGTTGCAATTCCTAGGAATAAATTTATTGGGAAGTGTGTAATTTTGTGAAGAGTTTGAATTGTTTATAATAAATTTATGGTAGGAAGATGAAATTCCCCAAAATCCCATGGGGATCCAAACGGCCCCAAGGAGTTTTAGATTTTGTCTGATTAATTTGGAATTTATGTTATTGATTATCAGAAAAATACTCACGTGGAATTTGTGCTATTGATAATATATTGTTGATATTTCACTAAACATAACAGATTGGTAAAGGGTACTGCGAGTCTGTGAGAGTGTGTGCTTTTCACAACCAACAAAAATTATTTTAATATTTCTAATTACAACGGAGGATAACCAGTGAATGCATCGATACCAACCAGATATGAGAACGAGAGATTCTTGTGAGCATTGATCTCTCTAAAAGACATGTTGTTGAATGTCAGTGAATAAATGATCGTCACAAAATATGAAAAATAATATTTGATTTATTTATGAGTCCATGCAATCTTTATTCTTCTTGAGATTATATAATTTATAATTATTTTTTGTGTATTTTTAGGTAAAACTAGAAAATTCACATGATATATATGTTCAAAGAGAAAGTCTAATTTCAACAAATTTTAAATTCTTTGTTTTCCCCACTAAAGTCATAAATAATAATTACGTTACTTGTAAGTAAATATTATAGATTGTTGTTAACTATTGTTGTGTATTTATTTTGTTGGCTATGAGTTGTGCTTTCTCTTTTCGAAATTTTTGTTCTACGTACACCATAAATGGTGATGTACTTGCTTCATCTTTTTTTTTTTTTTTGAGTGGATACATCGTCTTCCGTAAATACAAATCTAATAATGTTTATTATAATATATTTTCATATAAAATTAGAAGAAATTATAGACTACGAGAAAATTTAAAGACGGATACTATCAACATACTCAGATAAATATTTTTTTTCTTACTCGAGCAAGATGCAACTATCAACATACATAAAATACATGTCGTGGCGTAGCCAGGACCGACAAATCTAGTTTTAGAAAGCTCTTAATGGAAACAGTTTTGAATAATCTAAAAACAATATTTAAAAAAATAAGAAAAAATAGTTAAAAATATAATAAAAAATGTAAAATTTAGTCTGCAAAAAAATAATTTCAATATAAAAATCTCGTTAAGCAATTTAGATCGACCATTTGAACATTTAAAGTTGAGATATGATGAAATTTAACTAGGTTTCTGGTCAAACGCATTTCATTGAATTTGTTATCGGGATATATAAATAACTTGCTGATAAGTAGGGCTGTCAAACGTTGATAACGGCAACGGAATGGCCCGTTTCGTTTGTCGGTCAATTTTTGGTAACGAAATGTACCGGTTGATTCGTTAACCGTTCTTTTTGGACAGAACATGTATATTTACACTGTATTTCCCCCAAACGAATGACGAACCACGTTTCGTTCCTAAAACGTAATGAAATTTTATATCGCTCCGTTTAGACAGAAGGTGACTAAACGGAAGGTGCACGGAAAAAAATAAACGGTATACCGTTGACCGGCCTACTGACAGGGACGGATCTAAATTCAAGATAGGGGTGTCAATTTCACCCCTATTTTTTAAAATAATGTTATTAAAGATGATTATTGATAATTAAAAAATACAAATTTATTACATATATAATCTATTTGAACCCCATAAATATTTATATTATCTTTCATTGTTGAACCCCATACATATTTTTTTCATGCAATTGTTTGTGAGGTTTTTTTGGAAAGATCAGTAGAGGTTGAAAAAAATCATGATCGTGATTTGCTTGAGATCAATTCAATTTTTTCGAAATTGACTCACTTGATTTTGGCTCGTAATTAATTTGACTCATTCGAATTTTACTTGAAAAAACTAGATATGTAATTTTATTATCTTTATTTGTAACATTCAATATTTAATTTGATATATAATATATTTATTTTGAGTAATGCTAGAATCAAATATATAAGACGTCAAATTTGATCCAGACGTCGACCATAAAAAATTTCAAACGACCGATTCAAACCGCTCAATATGATCTCTATATTCAAATATTCTTGAAAATAAAATTTTATATTTTTTTCAAATTTTCTAACTATTTTTTTCGAATTTTCAAAATTGGAGAGTTCATAACTTTTTAGATTGAGTATGTTCAAAAATTTGAAAAAATAGTAAAAAAAATTTGAAAAAATATAAAATTTGGTCTCTATAGAGATTTTATAACTTAGAACAATTTGAGCGGTTTGGATCGACCATTCTTATATTAAAAAATTAAAATTTTAATTAGTTTGTAATTTTTTTGCTTATATATAAGAATTATAATAATCAATGGCGCATAGCTAGGCTCGATTGAGGCTCGTGTTCAAAAAACTCGATTCAACATAATTCGATGCATTTCAAATCAAATCTTTGTCATGTTAGCTCGCTCAACTTCGACTTCTATTGCTAGCTCTAAAAATTAATGAACCCCGTTATAAAATTTTATGGCTTCGTCACTACCTACTGATAAGCCTTGTAAGAAAAATAGTGCAGAGGTGAGAGGTCTCGACAAATACTCGTAAGGTGAGGCCCGCCCAATAGCATTATTGCAACCATCTATGAACGGAAAGTTCCCTGAAAAGCAAAGTGTTTATTCATTAAGGCTCCGTTTGGATAGATGTGGGAAGAAGGGAAGAAGGTAAGAAATGGGAAGAAGCATTGGGAAGTGTGTAATTTTGTAAAGAATTTAGATTATTTATAATTTTGTTTTGGCCTTCTTCCTTCTTCCTTCTTTCTTCTTCCTTCTTCCTTTTTCCAACCCCACCCAAACAAGGCCTAGAAAAGGAAAGTGTTAACATATGGGATGTATAACAAACTTACCGATGCATTTTTTTTTAGTGCCTCTTATAATTAATTGTTTGTAGCATTTTTTTTTTTGCCTCAATTAATACCACGTCTGAGCTTTTCGTTAATTTAAACTTATATAAATTTCCACAAGACGCATAACTGAGCATTGTTGGTGTTGTGCGTGAGTGATGGACAAGCCCAAAATAAAAAAAAAAACTTATTTCATCCACGTCATTTCTTAAAAAAGAAAGAGCAATAATTCAATGAATAAAGTTTGTCCTTCCCAAAAAATAAACTCATATAGTTTCCATGGAGTCACAACGCGCTCTTTATCCGGATCATCAACAAATACATTGGATTTAGATGATAAAGATCTTATATATCTAAATAATAGTAAATGCCATGGAAAGAACATCCCTTCCTCTATTAGGGGCTCTCTACCTAATGGGGCCATGTAGTTTATTTATTATTAATTTTCTTTTTTGCAAGCATTTTTCTCGTCCGAATATATCTCCTAACTTTCCAACAAGAATTTTACTTTTCAAGTCAACTCACATTTCCCTTTTCCGTCTAAAGGCAGCGCACGAGCGGCTAGGAAAGTCTAGGAACAAAAGAGAGACATTTACAATGGCCACATTATCAAAAGGAAAAACAATGGATGGATACAACACAAGAAACCATAGAGCAGTTACTGTTGGAGAATGACCTCCAACACACGATCGATTCCATTACTAATTATTTAAATAATTTGAAAGCGAAGATGCTGCGGTCCAGGTTCGATCCTGGCCATTATGGGTTTTACAAATTTTCTTTTTTTTTTCCTTTTCTTTTCAAAATCCCAATTGTGAATTTTGTATTTATGGAATCTCCAGTGTTCTGGATAGTACGTGTGTAGTGTCTGATTGGCTATTTTTGGTTTAAAAATTTATCTGTTTAGATTTGAAAATATATAGCATTTTTCGGATATCTAGAAAAAATATATAAGAAAATTGTAATGTGGTTGTTAATTTTTCAACAGAAATTACTTCTGTTCTGGATCGATAATTATGTAATATTACCGTATAAGATCCAATTGTATCACTCAAAATGTGGGTTTTTTTTTTTCCAAAATTAGCAATTAATCAGACTTGATATTAGATAATAGTGTTCTAAAAAAACACGGTATGTCTGAACACGACACGGTACGGAGGTGTCACGACACCGTAAAATACGGACACAGCACGGCACGGCACGACGCGAGAACTTATGTGTGCCGTGTTTTTAGACATGTCATGTCCAACTTTGATGGCATAAACACGACACAACACGAAAAAATCTAGAGACATAACAAGTTTATAATCAAGGTCAAAGATAGTAAATGTTATGAAATAATAAGAAAGATCCTTAATTGTATCATCTATTTTTAAGGATAATTTCATAGTTTGAATGTCTAGTTCATCCATAAGCATAAGTATATATAGCTATATTTTATGAAATAGAAATGTCAAATGTGTTAAAAAACGACACAACACGACATGTTTAAAGAACATACGACACGACGCGGCATGAAGACACGAGGTGTGTTGTGTTCTTAGACGTATCGTGTCTATCTTTTAGAATTTAGACACGCCACAACATAACAAATGATCTGGATACGACGTGTTTGACACGACACGGTACGGCACGTATTTACAACACTACTGGATAATGTCATATCCACTGCAAAAGAATTAATCAGTTCTCCCAATATTACCGTACTAATTAACAAAATATTTGCGAGATGAGTGAGATCTATGTAGTACGATTCTGTACAATCTTCGGCCACGTATACCTAACACCTTTAACGGCAACATGAAATAAAATTTTAATTATTTTAAGGTTTAAACAGAGAAAAAAAATCCAGCTACGTCATGCAACAGATACTCCATGGAGCCCAGTTGACATAAAAAATGGAGAAGGTGAGGTGTAATGCTCATATCGTGAGCCTTTTCTCTTATTTTTTCCCCCTCTTTTTCCTCCAATGGGAAGTGGAGATACTCGTCACTTCAAAAAAGAGATCCACCAGAAATAAGCAATTATGAGCCCTTTAAGATTTCAAAATACATTGAATTTTAAAGGCTCGAATTATTTGAACTTGTCATTTGAAACCGATTAATAAATTTTGAGGTTAAACTTACGAACATTTCGGTAAGCTTAAGCTGGCAGGCTCACAGCAGCTTTATTCTTTAAACCTAATACCAAAAACTATTTGAATGTTATTGTTACATACATGACATCTACAAAATTATTTTTACTCAAAAAGAAAGGAACATTGACCACCAACTTTATATAAAAAATCATAACCAAAATGTCAATATTTACATAGCTTGTACATATCATATATGATTAATTTGAGACCGATAAAATGACAAATAAAACTTTTCAATTTTCTCAACTTGTTAAATGATATATTAATAAATTTTAAATTAAATTATATTCAGTATATATTCTATCAAAATTATAGAATGTATTCTAAAATTTTAACTTTTTTTTTTATAGCTATATATTGGCTGAAAACAGTTGTCAAATACGTTCATTACATTATTCCAAACTAAACAAATTTGCCGATAGTTTTACAAATTGAAAATCTAACTAAACAAATTCAATCTATATATTGAAATCTCATTACAAAACAAATTTTATATTTTTTGGAATTTTTTTACTATTTTTTTCGATTTTTTTAAAACCTGCAATTTTTAGAATTTCTGTATTATTAATTGGTTTCCAAAAAAAGGAAATTTTAGAAAATTCGAAAAAAATAGTAAAAAAATTTTAAAAAATATAAAATTTGGTTTGTAATGATATTTCAATATGTAGATTAGATTAGTTTAATTAGATTTGTTAATTTATAAAACGGTTGACGGATAATGATCGCAATGTACAAATTAATAATACAAAATTATTAATACAGAAATACATCGCGAAGCACCATAGATGGCAATGCCATAGATGTCTTTTTTGAGTCATTTTTTAAGATCCAAAATTCAATCAGTCAATTCAAACCGTTCAAATTGATCACTATATTGAAATACCATTGGAGACCAAATTTTACATTTTTTAAAATTTTTTTGCTATTTATTTTGATATGTTCAAATTGGAGGGTCTGAAATACTCCAATTATAACATTTTTTTAAAATATCATAATAAATAGCAGAAAAATTCGAAAAAATGTAAAATTTGGTCTCCAAGGGTATTTTAATATGGTGAATAACTTGAATGGTTCGAATTGAGCATTTGAATTTTATATCTTGAAAAACGACTCTATGGCACGGGACCCTCTGTGCCATCTATGGCACATTAGCCATCCTCTATATATATATATATTGTCAAATTTTGTTGTGAACTAAATTTTATAACCGCAGTTAAATCCAGATCGTTAATTTAAAATTACGAACATAAATGAATGATCAAAATTAAACTGGTTTGAAATTCCCCTCACATTTTTGGAAGCCATTATCGCTTTTTATATATAAAAAAAAAACAGAATCATTTGAACGTGGGAGTCCAGTATTTATGAGTGGTTCCGCTATTATTCTAGAGGTAATGGGTTCAATTCTCATTGGACGCAGAAGAGGGATAAATTTTATTTCAAAGAGTTGCCTTATAAATAAATGACGTTATTTAAAAAAAAATTGATGGTAGATCTTTTTGAAATCTATACCTTCTTTAAATAGATCGTAAAATATATTTAATTTATGTTAAAAATTGAAAAACATAAAGGTACCAGAAACTTTACTAGTGCTCAATATTGATTGTTCAAGCACTCCTAAAGCCAGGTTATAATATATAGGGCCAAAACTTCCTATAATTTTAAAATCGTTAGTCTAATAATCGGGGTGATAAGGATCATCTTCAAGATCCATCATCCTCATCATCTTCAGTGGGAACACATTTTAATTTTTTCTATTTTTGAAATATTTTTTGTCCCCACTATTTTTCTCCCTCACATTCTTTTCTATTTTGGTCCCCACTGTTGCTCTCTCTTCCATTCTTTCTATTTTTGGTCCCCGCTATTTCTCTTCCTCTCATCCTTTCATATTTTGGTCCCCACTATTTCTCTCGTTAAAGTCAATAGTATCATACACCAGTGTATGCAGAAGATTTAGTTCACACAATCAACACACAAGTTGTGCTAATCACTGAACTATAACAATTACTCATATTAACTACAACAGTTAGTATCCAAATTACAACAATTATTTATATTAACTACTTCAGCTACACATATAACTTCAACAGCTACATATTTTAACTTCAACAGTTACAAATATAACTTCAACAGTACATATATAACTTTAACATTTATATATATTAACTTTAACAGTTATATATATAACTTTCTCCTTTCGTCACTCTATTTCCTCCCTCCCACGTACGCTTCCCCCCTAACCCCCTCCCTCTTGCCCTTTCACATACGCTATCCTCCCACCCCTCCCCCCTCCTCCTTCCCCCCTCCCCCCTCACCCTCCTCCCTCACACTTCATAAATGTTGAAATTACTATACATAAACGTTGAAGTTAATATTGTATTTGTTGAAATTAAATAGATAATTGTTGAAGTTAATATCGTAATTGTTGAAATTAATATATACAATTATTGAAATTATTATCACAACTATTGAAGTTAATATATATATATATATATATTTATAACTGTTGAAATTAATATATATAACTATAACAGTTATATATATTAACTTCAACATTTGAATATATTAACTTCAACATTTAAATATATTAACTAGATATCTCTAGATTGAATAGGGCTTAATCTGTCCAATGATAATGGAGAACCTGGAGTCTGGGATAGCACAGAGAGAGCACCCTCACTCGATTCTAAAGTAGCGTGTAGCCTATAGAATGGGTTTCTTCTTCCTAGTCCAACAAGAATAATAAGACAGATTCTTTGTGTGCCTCGAGTAGCAGCTTAGAGCCAAAAGACAACAAAAGGCTTTTCTTTCCTTAAGTGGAGTTTCAGGCAAAACTAGTATCCAACTTCATTGACACTAGAATTCGTACTTCTTGCAGCGTATGCGGGAGACAAGGGGGAGGGGAGGGTTGGGGGATAGCGTACGCGGGAGGGAGGAGGGGGACGGGAGGGAGAAGGGGGGATGGTTGGGGGCATAGCGTATGCAGGAGGGAGGAGGGGGAGGGGAGGGGGGAGAAGTTAGTTGCAACGTGGCGTTAGATAACGCGGGGATGATGGAAATCTTAGGATGGTCCTAAGCAATTCCGATTATATATAGAGTTCAAATTTTGTATATAGAAGAACGTATGAAACACATATTTACCGGTACAACAGTTGAACAGGTGCACACAATCACGAAACTAGTGATACCAATAATGCATTGTTGTAATAAATTAAATAGGGCCGTTTGGATCGCTTAGGATTTTGGGAAATTTCATATTCCTAGTTATAAATTTATTGAGAAGTGTGCAACTTTGTGAAGAGTTTGGATTTTTTATAATAAATTTATGTCTAGGAATAGAAAATTCCCCAAATTCCTCAAATTCCAACTTCCATCCAAACCGGCCCTAGATGTTTATCGGTTGATAAACATTACGACCTAACAGTCATCTATATCATATTATTGTTAAATAGAACTTACTTATCCCTACTAACAAAAACACTAATCCAAGGTTGTAAAAGTGTCAATTTAAAGATGTAATCAATCCCATATGTACAATCTGCATCATTATTGTTCATTGTATTTTGATTGAACACGTACAAATATTAACAACGAATGAAAGTCCAAAGCCTTTGGTTTCAAACGGGAAAAAAAAATTAAGTGTGCATTTATTTTTCAAACATAAAGAAAGAAATATAAGTAATATTTATTAAATAAAAAATTATTATAATTTACATCATATCCAAATACAAATCTTCATTTTTTTTATTAATTTCATTCAATATTTGGCATTATCATCGTGCAACAAAAAAATCAATAAATTAAATCAGAACATAGTTACATATCAATCATGATACCACATATTGAGTGGACACATTTTTAGACTATATATGTAAAGTCCCTTCTTTAAGCAAAACAGTTAAACCTAAAAGCAACTAATGTTCTTGTTTTAAATATTTATACAATCTGGCACATAAGAAAGTTTGCAATTTAAAATAAAACATGGGCGAATATATATGAAGTTTAAAGTGTGTTTTGGTACTCAATTCTTCCGCTGCCACCCAACTGTACGACAATAATTTTTTTTCTTAAGTTAAAATTCATAACAGTTAACCATTACTGATATTACAAATCAACGTAAATGTATATATACTAAAAAAATGAAGACTATTTATTCATGATAACATAAAAAATTAGGACGTTCTTCACAGTGATCTTCTCGGCCGGTTTAGTCTCCGTCAATCCAGAAATTATTTTATATAGAATTTTTGACACAAAAAATTTTAATACACAGAATTATTTTATTTTATTTTTAATAAGAAGAAAGTTCCAACGCGTTTTAGGAAAGCGTATTTGAATTCCCCTTACGCGTTTATGAAACGCGCTCAAGAGCTTCCAACGCGTTTTATAAACGCGTACGAAGGAGAATAAATTCCTCCCTGCAGTTACGCCTTTTGAGACGAGTCAGTCCTTTGTACGCGTTTATGAAACGCGTTCGGAGCTCTAGAGCGCGTTTCATAAACGCGTACGAAGGTCATCTCTTTCAAATTGGGCGAATAGCCGTTTCATTTATTTTTTTTCGTTCGCCATCGATCGGCAGAGAAAGAGAGAACCAGAGAAAGAGAGAAGGAGAGAATGAGAGAAGGGGAGAAGGGGAGAAGGGGAGAAGGAAAGAGAAAGAGAGAAGAGAATCCAGGCTAGGGCGAGAAGAAGAGAAGAAAGGCAGCGGCAGCGGCGAGAGAAAGAGAAGAGGAGAAGGCAGCGACAGCGGCGAGAGAAAGAGAAGAGGAGAAGGCAGCGGCAGCGGCGAACTTGCGACAGCGAGGTATTGTATTTTGTATTTGAAATTGTTGATAATTAGGGGTTTAGGGGTTTAGGGGTTTAGGGTTTAGATGAAATTGTGGAATTGTGAAATTGTTGATAATTGTGAAATAGTGATAATTGTATTTTGGATGAAATTGTGGAATTGTTGATAATTGATGTTAATTGATGAAATTGTGATGGAATTGTTGATAATTGATTAAATTGTGGAATTGTTGATAATTGATGCATGATGATAATTATGTATAAATGGAATTAGTTAATTGATGTTGATAATTGTTGATAATTGTGATGGAATTGTTGATAATTGATGTTAATTGATGAAATTGTGATGGAATTGTTGATAATTGATGCATGATGATAATTATGTATAAATGGAATTAGTTAATTGATCAATTATTTATTTATAATGTCATAAATACAAAATGGAATTAGTTAATTCTGTGTATTATTGATAATTGTTGAAATGGAATTAGTTTGTAATTGTGTATAACTGAAATTGTTGATAATTGATGCATGATGATAATTATGATAATTATGTATAAATGGAATTAGTCAGTAAATTGTTGAAATAAAAAGAAATTTATATACAAAAATTATGGTGCAAATGTAGATTATTAATCAGTAATTATTGTGAAAATGTCAATTACATAGAAAAATAATTTTTTTTTTCGTTTTGATTATTGAAAAAATATTAAATTCATTGTTGTTTTAAATTGTTGTTCTTAATTGATTATTTCAATCAGATGAGTTCAGCAGAAGATGAGGCTGGTCCTTCTGGTGCTTCACCACCTCCCACCGAAGCACCCTCCACCCAGCCTCGGCCAAAAAGACGTAGGCGTCGCGCAGCCCGTCCGAGCGCGCAAAATGTCAATCCACCTCTGCAACCAGCCAACGTAGAAAACCAACAGGTTTTGTTTGTTACGGATAACGAGCATCTCGTTGGTTTGTCTTTTGAGGAGGTAATAAACTGTTTTAGGTTAATTTATATTTTTTTGCTTTAATAATTTAGATTTCTTAATAGACTTATAAATTGTCTTAAATGCTTATTATAATTTGTAATAAAAAATTAATTGAAAATGAGGTTTATGTTCAATCTAATAAATTGTATTAAATGATTATTATAAATTGTATTATAAATTTAAGACTATTGTAAATTCTTATAATATTTTTATGTTCAATCTAATAAATTGTATTTATTTTAAATGCTTGTAAATGCTTATAAATTGTATTTTTAATACAACGGGTTATGTTTTGTGTTAATGCAGCGTGAAACACATTTGGAGATGAGATCGCACAAGCGAACGATTAAGGTGGACGATCGGATTGAGGGAAGGCTGATCAAACTGGGGCTCAGTCACATTACGAAGGTGAAGCATGTCAACGTCGACATGCCATTACTGAAGGCAATGGTCGAATTTTGGCGTCCGGAGACGCATACTTTTCATTTTCCCGTTGGAGAGATGACCGTTACTCTACAGGTAATTTATTTAAACTTGATATTAAATTTTTTTAATATAATTTTCGTATTAATTTTCACAATTAATTCTAACATAAAATTTTGACTTAACATGACACGAATTTAATGTCACATTTATTTAAACTTTATATTTAAAATTCAAATTTGAATATTAATTTTCGTAATATTAACATGACACGAATTGTAATATTAACATGACACGAATTTAACGTATTTTGTAATTGTTACCAGGATGTTGCCTTCTTATATGATTTGCGCTCGACGGGCATTCCAGTTAGATCGAATACGAGAGGGCCTGGGAGGAAAAAAGATTCGTGCAAATCTTTATCCTCATGAAGATTTGGGAGACTGGCACAGAGAAAGGAGTAGCAGAGAGTAAGTGAAAAAAATAAAGTGCAATATTGATTTTTACTATTCAGTATATGCATTGCTTACTTGTATTGATTATTTTAAATTTGTACAATGCAGGGACGATGTTGTGGGCAACAACATAAAGTTGAAATGGTTGCGACAAAATTGCGGGGTGGCGCCACAGCCAGGTGCTACTGACGAGGAGTTAGACCGATACACGCGTGCAGTTGCTCTAGAACTATTTGGGACGTTGATGTTTCTCGATATTTCTCAGAATTCCGTCCCAACATACTATTTGGAGCTCGTATCGGTATAATTTTCTTAACTTAAATAATATTTTTATTTGTTTACTATGATATTGGAATTCAATGTTACAAATTCAATGTTACAAATTATTTTTTTGCCATTGGACATTTATATGATAATTTTACCCTTTTAAATATGCCACTATAAAACTTAAAAATTATTAATATGTCATCGCAAAAGATATAATTAATTTTATGCTATTATAAATTATTAACAATTTATTTTATGACACTGCAAAATAACAAAATTATAATATGCCATTGCCGCATAAAAATTAAAGATTTGTATACTCATTATAGCAAGACTAATATTATTATAGCACAATTATTATAACAAGACTAATATTATTATAGCACAATTATTATAGCAAAATTGTTTGCATGGTTATTATTGTTTTCAATGTTCTCGAATTGAGTTTGAATGCGCTGTTTAATTTAAATGCAGGACAATTTGAATGAAGTTCCGGACTTCAATTGGGGAGGTGCCACGCTTGCTTGTCTGTATCGTGCTCTGGACCGTACCTCCATGCGTTTCAAGGTTGTGACGGGACCTTGGATGCTACTATTGTTTTGGGCATGGTCATACCTCCCTGTTTGTCGCCCAGAGGTTGCTCCTATCGGTGGATTAGGACAGCCTAACCTAGATTCATGTGTGCCGTTTGGGAGGTAATAACTTATAATAATTTTTCAATAATTTTATGAAAATTACAACACATCAATCCTAACGTTCAAAATTTTCAGGAAATGGGGCGAAGCTCGGTCTTTCTCACGGAGCCAGCACCGCGGGGCAGTGGAGAACGCACGGGACTACCTAGCCGTGTTGAACGTTGAAGACGTCAACTGGTTTCCGTACGTTTTCGACAGGGCTGTCATGCCACGGGTAGCACAGGAGGGTTCCATAGTGGAGCATGTTCGGTTGCCGCTCATTTTCTACCACATTGTTGCCTACTACTACCCCGACCGTTGTAGGCATCAGTTTGGACTATACCAGATTACTCCTCCTCCACTACCTGTGGTACGTTTGCTATATTTTTCCGATTTATCATACGATTAACTTCTCTTTAATTAGAGTAAACAACTAACGTGTTTATTTTAACAGAGTTGGGACGTGACACAGAACCTGCTGGGTTTCCAGCACGGTACCTATCGAGATCGTCCCGATTTTGCTACCATTTTTGCGGGTGCACATGCAGAGTGGACTGACGAGGCATTAGCAGCACGCCAGCTGGAGACTCGATCCTGGAGTGCTACTGATTCGTTGCGGTACTTCCGATGATTTTGGCGATACGGTGCCTCCGAGAGACCCACGCCACGAGAGGATGCCGAGGCACGTCTCCAGCGCACTCAGCAGCTGCCTCTTGCTCAGAGGCAGTACACAAACATGGGGTCCAGACTTCGCAATACGGTACGTCTTAATTTTTTAAATATGGAATGTATGATTGGTAAATGGAATTGTGCAATATGTCATTATTCTCGTAAATTGCAGGGCAACTCTACGCTGAATAATGCAATTCATGCATTGGGACTGGTTGTGAAGAAGGGATGCAGAAGGGTGGGAAAGGCAATTCTCGCCAACTGTCGTTCGCAGTTGCATGATGCTTCCATCCCTTTGAGGTAATTTTAAATAATTTAATTTTTTGATTGCGTTTTTACATTTTAAATTCAATAATTTATAAATTACAGGTTGGAGGATTTGTTGGAGCAGCGAGGACTTCCAACAAATATTGCGGACATACCAGATTCTGGGGACGAGTCTTCCTCTGCACGTCCGAATGTACCCACAGACCTTCAGGCGGAGGATCTGATGCATGCGGTTAGTATTCGTTCATATGCAAGTTTCAATTTTAGATACTAATTTATTTACATTGACATTATTTTTTTTCAATATTATAGGATGGTCGACTGAACACCGGGCGATTAGATGATATTTTAGGACCACGCACGTTCTTTCCTACTCAGTTTCCAGCCTCAGGTCCTACTCCATCCATGCATAGTGCATCAGCATCGACCTCGCAGTTTGCTGGTATTTCTCAGGATCCCACTGGCATTTTCCAGCCTCATGATCCTCCACCGTACTCCTTTACTGTTCCTCCATTTACTGTTCTGTCAGTGGCTACGCCTTCTTCTATTCCATCATTTGGCACTCCGTTGGGTAGTATGGGAGGGACAGACTCCTTCAACACATTGCTACGGACGGCCGCAGATGAGGAGGGTGATTATGTCCCTTTAGCGACTCCTCAGGAGGCTGGGCAGCCCGTTGAGTTTGGGCCCATACAGCAGGAGGCTCAGGAGGACCAGCAGGAGGACCGCCAGGAGGAGGACGATGGGGATACTGACTCCACTGACTCAGGAGACGTTACTGTCCCGGCCAGACGAGATAGGTGTGCGGTGAGGGTGATTGACAGATTTTCACCTTCAGGACCTAGGAGGAGGCGGCGGCGTTAGTTGTGATTGACTTGTGTATTACTGATGATGACAGTTCTTTTTTGTTTATGGACTTGTGACATGTTTATGACTCCTGATAGACAGATTGTTTATTTTTCGTTAATGGACTTGTGATTGACTTGTGTATTACTGATGATGATTGACTATTTTTCGTTTATGACTTGTGATTGACTTGTGTATTTATTGGATTGCTTATTATGACTTGTGATGATGGACTTGTGTATTATTTATTGTGATTTTCTTTATGTGTAATCAATATGGAATTTCGGAGTGCAAAGCACTACTTGAAACATAAACGTTTATGTATTGAAACGCCAATAAATGAAATACTCCAAACAACAACTTTTATCCATTGAACGTCAACACATTAAAACCACAACTTATAGTGCAAAGCACTACAAAAAATAAAGGAAAATAAAAAAAAACCATAAAAATAAAACATTGCATAACAATTCCAACTAAATTACATTAACAACCATAATAATAAAACACATAAATATTACAATGATATAAATATTTAGAGATTTTGACTATCTACATGTTGTAGAGTTTCATCCCACCATGGTTGCTCATCTTCATCATTCGGTTGTTGTTGATTACTCGCACCAGTGTTGTCAGCGAACTGAGCGACTTTGTTCCAAAAATCAGCATCATCTTCTTGTTGATTACTCGGAACAGTGTTGTCAACGAATTGAGCGGCTTCGTTCCAAAAAGCCGCTTCGGTTTCTTCTTTTTCTATCTCTGCCATTCGGCTTGCTGCAATTTGTCGAAGTTCATCCCTCTTATTCATTTCTCTCAATTTTTGCTCTGATTTCTTCAGCCTTTTTTTCCTTGCCTCTTCTTCCCTTATTTTTTTTTTACGATCCATTTCTTCATTTCTTTCTTTAATAATCCTCTACGTCTCTATGTCCCGAGCTCTTTGTTCATTCTCGTCGTGACGTTTGTGCTCATGGTAGTGGTCACGCAATATGTTTTCTTTGTAATTGAAAACTTGAGCACACCTTGTACAGCTCACTGTGTGGTCTCCATTAAAGTTATATATTTTCTCGTAAACGGTCCAGTGAGTTGGTTCACACGAGAGGTAGGGTTTCGGTTGTTGTGGGGGGATGGGTTGAGGTTCTGTGTAATATTTTTTGTACCAGTCATATCGCCTTTCCCGGTTGAGATTCTTTTCGTGTTCTCGCCATCGTCGCTCCTGGTACTCCTTCTGTTCCCTTTCCGGCCCACCATTAATGTGCCATTGATAGTGTATTTTTAACTCGAGCACGTCCCCCTCTTCAGTCGTGTCTTCATGGATGTTGTATTTCAAAATGCGATAACAAGAGCGGCAAATTGCCTCGTATTCTCCGTTTTCTGGTTGATTTCTATTAGCAGGGTAATGGTAGAAAGTTGGCCAATACTCAATGCGGGTTGCTCTTCGATAGTTTGGAACATCATTATTTGAGTTAGAGCTATTTCCTTTGTCCATTGTACTGAAGGTTTTAACAAGAGGGAGGTAGTAGGTGTTTGTGCATTCTAATTCAACAATGGCTGGTGTTATAAATAATTTCACCAGTTCAAAGATGACATTGTAAAATTAAATCTTGTCATGTCTTTTGCAGTCTTTATCAGAGCATGCTTGTACTTTTTTTTCCTAAAAATTAAATAATACACCTTCGTACGCGTTTATAAAATGCGCTCCAGGGCTTCGAACGCGTTTTATAAACGCGTACGAAGCTCTGACAAACAAGGGGAAAGTGGACAACATCTCTCCTTCGTACGCGTTTATAAAACGCGTTGGAAGCTCTTGAGCGCGTTTCATAAACGCGTAAGAAGGGGAATTCAAATACGCTTTCCTAAAACGCGTTGGAACTTTCTTCTTATTAAAAAGAAAAATAAAATAATTCTGTGTATTAAAATTTTTGGTGTCAAAAATTCTATATAAAATAATTTCGGCCGTCAATCACATCCGCTCAAAATTTACAAAATATATATTTCAGTCCATAATAAAAAATTTAGTTCGTTAAATGTGTCTAAAAATTAAATTAAATAGAAAAAAAATTATTCATTTATAAAAGGAGTAAACTAATTACTAATTATAATAATAATTATTATAATTATTATTATTATTATTATTATTATTATTATTATTATTATCATCATCATCATCACCATCATCATCATCATTATATAAGTGTGTGATCCTTTTCGAAAAAAATATATGTGTGTGACAGACTGACAGTTGGACGAGCAGATCGGTTCCGACGTTAAATAATATATATTCACACCAGACCATATATTTATCTCCACTTCTAGCGCCTTTAAAGCATGGGCCTCCTCCAGTGCCCAGTGGTATCAAACTTCAAAGTCTTCCCACTTTTTACGTGCTCTTTCATCTATAGGTCCATGGCGGAGATTGCCTCTGATAAGTGCATGGCGTTTTTCCCAGAAAGTACTTTTCCAGTAACTAGGCGACACATGCAGGTGCTTCGATTAAATCAATTCCAAAATGGAGTTCACCATGCCCCTTGGATCAAAGAAGAAATTGTGAAGGAGAAAACCAAACTAAGGGGGAGAACTTAATTTTGAATTCTTGTAACTTATAGGCAAGTCTGATGCTTGGCTTTTCTGGGTACATGTTTCTTTTTTTCTTTCTTTTTTTTTTAGTTTGGCATCATTTTTTTCTTTCTACCATCACTTTGAAACATTTTCATTATTAAATCCTTGTAATAGCAATTGCATTAATAAAAGAGACGTAATAGTTTTTATTTTACCAATTCCTGTAATTGCTAACAGCACATATTGCCAAAACATTGTTAGTTAATATCTTGTTCTATTCTTCTGCAATAACTTATAAATGAGTACTTCTGACAAATTCTATTTGCTTTCTTCCTACATGATTTAATGAGTACGGGTCAGCAACTGGAACACTTCGAGTAGGTTCCATCGTTACCAACAGAATGTGCAGTGATGTGAATCCTCTGCAACATCACTGTACCACAATACAACTAACCAAAGAAGCTCAGCTGATTTTGAACTAATAAACCCAGCTAAACCATTGTTTGTATGCTCTGTCAACATTAACTAATTAAAAAAGAAATCCAGCTAAACCATCTTGTATGTACCTGGAAAATTGCAATAACAACAGACGAAAACCATAATTTAGAAACAATGCCCACTGAGCAATTAATGAATTATTTGTATTATAATTATTTGAATGCATCCTTTAGTAAACCATAAATTAGAAACATCGTCTAGAATAAAACACTATGAAAGACAACAAGGCAATTAAATCTTTCTATCCAAGTTTCATTAATCAATAGAATACAGACTCAAACCAAACCACTGAATTAATTATCCCATACAACATAATAACATAATTTGAGCTCACCAGTGGTAAGCAAATTAAGATACAACAAAAAAATAAGTACAGATTACTTAAATTTCATCTCATCTACGGCCAAAATGGTACTTAAATTCATAGGATGCATGTAATCTGTTGATCCAGAGAAGATCTGGCTCACTATGAGGCGGTTCGCCTTCTCAGTCGGGTGAAATGGGTCCCAAAATGCATATGCATTGCGGTCTGGGCATACATTTGATGCGGGTGTACACAATCCGACACCATTATAAGGTCCTTGGCCACAGCATGCCACCTTAGCTGTTACAAAACCTAGGAAAAATAGAGAGTAAATGATGAAATTCAATTATCTATTAGTCTGAATCCATAGTTCATGAGAACTAACTTTTCATTTTCCTCATTTGAACAAGAAATTAATTTGGATCTAACAGTACTAAACAAAGTCACGATAGCGTGGGCTCCATATTAATTGTCAGCCACCTATAAAGTGTTGCTATAATGTATTAGTAAGGAGATTAGTTATTTTCCTTATAAATAAATAAAAAGATAATCTGTTCTGTTCAATTGCCCCCACCATGAGAACAATTTACCAGCACTCTTAAGTTTTGATCAATATGGATATTCATTGTACCGATACTGGACCTAACCAGGGTAATGTAAATACTCAGTGAAACTACTGGTTTGTATTAGGATACACACCAAAAGCTTGTGGATTGGAGATGTAGTCAAAGTGCATCTGGTATGCATTGGCAGCGACAAACACATCAGCTCCGACCTCACTATTGAGTTCATTTATTATCTGAACTAACTGTGGATTGAACAGAGATGCAGCTCGCATTAGCTCCATGTCACAATTCCCATCACGGCTTCTCAGTGCTAGCTCAGCTGGTACGCATCCTAATGGCCCTGTACCAGTCACAATGACTCGACGAGCCCCTAATTGGTAGAGTCTCTGAAAATTTTAGAAAAAAAAAAAAGGATAATACATTTTTTGTGCTGTATGGATAACAGATGTTTGATTACCTGTCAGGTCCAGTACTCTATAATTAATCATGGTATAGTAAGTAAGGTAATCATAAGAAAATATTTGTAACACTGAGATATTGTATGGTAGCTATACATAATGGTCAGGTAATGAACCAGCTGCATGTGTAGTACGAAGGATTAAAGATCTTGGATTTATCATCTACAATCTAACACATTAATCAGAAATAGAAGTTCATCAGATCATTTTAATTCCATCTAATCAGAGCGGATCCTAAATAGAGGTACCAATTTTAGGATTAAGCATAGAAAAATTAAGGTGCTTTTTTTTCATTTTTAAGAGTAATATAATATAAGTACTAAGTTGTTTTAAGATCTCAATTCATTAACTAGGATCATTGGATCGATTTAAATCTGGTTCAGCTGGTACAAGGAATAAATGTATGCAATTAAATAGAGAATTAAAAAGGGATAGATTTTGTTCAGTTAAGTGGCAAATCTTACCCAGCCAACATGGGTTTACTATTACTGCTCCAGTAGTAGTTGTCACCAAACCACATGTTTAATGCTTAAAATTAATGCTTGTCATTGGGTTAGTTGAGGCTAAATTTCTAATTCGTCAAGTGGATAGGTGCCTTTGTAAAAGTCATATATGGGATATTGCTTTATTTGCACTAAAGGCAATTGCACATTTTCTATATTTTTTCCTTTGTAACCCCAATGTTAGAAATTCGTAAAGTTCGGCCGATGTTTGTAGTTGAAAAATCCATATCCACAAGCTTTTTTTTATATGAAATTAAAAGGAATTAGGATACTATCCTCATATTCCAAGGTTAGTTCTATTCTAGTTATGAACGGGCATGTTATGAACGGGAGGCATTTTGAGAATGGGTTAACAAATTGTAGTTAAAGAATATTTAAAACAAAATGACATCTTTTAGAAAGGTTTAAATTCCATTGAATGAAGGTACAGGCCTGGGCCAGCTCGTTACCCCAGCCCAATCAGCCACTACAAATATTGAATCTGTTATCAAATATGAAGATTTAATTAGCTACCAACAGCTCTTTAAACTAAAATGTGTTATCCAAAGGTTTAAATAGCGGATAGCGGACTCGTAGCGGACATGCTAATATCATAGCGGATAGCGGATAGCGGGTATTTAGCGGCCGCTATCGGACCATAGCGGATTTGCACACACAAGTGCATTTTGAAGGTCTAGTTTAGTCTAAAATAAAAAATTAAAATAATTTCATGCAACTAATTAATGCTAACTAAAATTATATTTATTTTCTATGCAGATTTGAGCATTAAATTTTAAGAATTTGAAAATGTTCAAAACATAAAAATTGTGGCCACTTTTGTAAACTTTTCATAGAATTTTGAATCACGTCAATCGGAGTTCGTATGCGAAAGTTATACCCAAAATACTATTGTTATATCAGCAAATTATAAACTGTACCGCTATTTCCGCTATTATACCGCTATATCACCCGCTATTTCCCGCTATTTCACCGCTATATCCCGCTATTTCCCGCTATAGGTCGCGCTATCGGACGGGCCGCTAAATCTATAGCGTTGTAGCGGTGTACCAAATAGCACCGCTATAGCGCCGCTATTGCGGCCGCTACGGTCGCTATTTAAACCTTTGGTGTTATCTATAAACTAGACAATTTTAGTTGAGTAATACAGGCTACGAACAGCTTTTTTTAAACCAAAATATTGAATCTGGAAACTAGACAAGAATAATAAATATACCCCAAGAACTTGCTTGTACTCAGAGATGACATATTTGACGTAGTCTGGGAGCGCGAACTGACGGGAGCGAAAAGAGTAAGGCACCAAGTAGTAGTTGTTCACGAAATCGTTGCCGCCTAGTGTAATCAACACCAGTGCCTGGTTAACCCGCTGGGTGGCCTGCTCTGCTCCGATGAGCTGACTCAGCCTTTGTTGGTATTGCTGAAAGTACCGCAACTGATCGCCTATTCTGATTATGTTCACCTGATGTATGTACAGACATGTATAGGTAAAAAATTTATTGGTAACCTTTTTTTCTATGTATTCTGAGAAATTAATTGTGTGCATTGAAGGCTTGCATTCAAAAGATGAGACAATTTAAAATGGGAAAGCTGGGACCACTTATGCAAATTATGCCACATTAATGCTTTGATCTATGAATTCCTATTTCAACAAGGAAAATCTAGGAACGGAAAATAATGAACTAAAAATTCCTACCATGGTGAGTTCATGGTAATCTACTAAACCTATAATAATGTTCCATATAGCATAGTGCAAACTATCTAGCTAGGCACTTTTTCTTACAAATTGAATTCCAGTATCATTCAGAACTCCAACTCCAGCTGACGCGAAATTGGCACCAACTAAAAGTTTGTCTCCTTGGAGCTCTGGGTCCAGGTAAGGCAATGTCGGTTCAGATCCTATGTGTTCACCTTGAAAGAGAAAGAAAACATTAATTTACTTCATGTCAAAAATTTACTATTACGTTATCATCTTTTTTCCTAGCTAGTTATCTTTTAAAGTTCAATGCAATGTATGCGACATATAGTTGAAAGCTGATATGTACCCAAATGGCGGCTCCAGTGCCACTAAAAAAGTACATTCTGACACTTCAATTTCTGGTTTTTGAATTAAAAAAATATGCACTTCTATGACACGTTACATGTAACTAGAGTAACAACTTCAAAACCAAAGCTGTAAAGTATAATGTATGAAGTGTGTTTACTGATAATATCAGGTATGTTAAGCCCGTTGGAAAACCTCCCGGTAGGCCGATGAGTCGGGTAGTCAATCCCATAAGGCAGCGAGTCGGCACGGGCAGTTGTCATCAAAAAATTATTATTACCATTATCCACGAGAGAATCACCAAAAACAAAGAAAGCCCTAGCACCTTCACATTGCCTTGAGAAGATTGCTAGAGACAGTAGAGCAATGAGATAAGAGATGTTTAGAAACAGAGATGAAGTCATTCTGTAATAGGGACCTATACTGGAGTGTTGCTGTTTTGTTGCATTAACATGCAATGCTGAAGGTGAGTGTGATATATGTTGATTTATAGAGGGGTGGAGTTCTCATGCTATTGACTGGGGCCACCATCTGGCATACAAATTTATGCACAAGTGAGGAGCGAATGAGGAGAGAGAACAATGGAGGGACCACAGTAATAACTCAAAAGATAATTGGCTAGCTGTGATTGCAGACATGTAGTCATGCAGTTGGAAGGAAGAACATTTTTGATAGACTTGGTTTATCATAAATTTGAGTGTAGGCAAAATTTAACGGCATGAGAAATTTTCCAAAAATATAAAAAGAAAATCTGCTTAACTGGTCTGATTTTTTTTAGTAGCTTTTGGATGAATGAATATGGAGAGGAGAGATGTTAAAGGGGCCATGTGATTGTAATTTGTATTCAATTGGTTTCAGTAACAAAACAGGGCCTTACGTCCTTTTCTCAAAAAGAAAAAAAATTAATTATGTTATTCTAGAATTAAAAAGCTACGAGCTACTAGTTTTCTTAAACTTATTATAAGCTCCGTTTAGATAGGTGTGGGAAGAAAGGAAGAAGTGGGAATAAGTATTAAGAAGTGTGTAACTTTGTGAAGAGTTTGGATTGTTTATAATTTTTTTTTCTTCCTTCTTCCTCCTTCTTCTCTCATCCAAACGGAGGCATAAGACATCTCTTGGTTAAAACTAATAACTTCAGTTTTTTTCCTTGTGTATTCCAATGAAGAGCAATGATTACGTTCTACATTGAATTAATATAAGGTCGTACATTATTAAACTTGTACAATTAAAGATATTAATAACAAGATTTTTTTCCCTAATATTCATAATTTTTATTGAGAATTGTTTCAAGCAATCTTTTTTTTGTCATCATATCTCATCCACCTCTCCCTTCCATTTTCCTCCCTCTTTCTCTCCTCTTCAATTCTATATGATCCCCTTTTCTCTCTCTTTCTTTTCATATCTATTTGATTCTCTTTTTTCTCTCTATTTCTCTCTCCTCTTCAAATCTAGTTGATTCCCTTCTCCGCACAACCCTAAAGGTCGTCGTTGAGATCGTCGATCCGCTTTGAGGTTCTCGAGTTTCTTCTCATTGCTTAGAGGTAACCCTAGAAGTCTCTGTTGAGGTCGTCGATCTGCCTTCGAGCTTCTCCTCGTTGCTTTGACCAACCCAGACTTTCTCTCTAGATCTGAGATCTGATCCGCTTTGACGTCGTCGTTGCACTCTCCAAGACCTTCGCCTCAATTCGATTCCTCTGCGAGAAATCCCTATCCATGAACTGTGAGTTCGTGAGTCCAGTTGCGCAGTTGTAAAGCTATTGAGTTAAATATTCATTTTGTTTGTTTATATGCTCACCTTGTTCTTTTATATGTTCAATTATTTTTTTATATGTTCTTTTATATGTTCTTTTTTATTTGTTCTCTTTATTTCTTTATATGTCAGTTTGTGTATTTAAATGTTCACTTTGTTCATTTATATAGCCGTTTTCTTCATTTATGTGTTCAGCTTGTTTTTTGTATCATATTTGTTTGAGCAAGGTTCCGCTACTAACATTTTGGTTGCCCTTGAATGCCGACATTTTACTATTTAGTTAGTTTTTAAAATTTTAAAATTCAAGCTCACATCCAAACTGTTGATCTTATTTAGTTTATCGAGCGATGCGTTTTCATATAAATTTTATAAATTTTGAAATTTATTTGATACTCGATTAATAGATAAAAAACAAACGAACCTTGTTAACTATGATAGATTCGTTCTAATACGTCCATATTTTAGCCTTTGATGGAGTATCAAATAAACTCTAAAATTTACAAAACTTATATGAAAACACATCGCTCATTAAATTAAATAAGATCAATGGTTTGGATGTAACGTTTGAATTTTAAAATTTTAAAAACTAACTAAATAGTAAAATGTTGACATTTGGGGGCAACCAAAATGTTGGTAGCGGAATCTTCCTCTATTTGTTTACTTTGTCAGTTATATGTTTAATTTGTTTATTTATATGTTCAATTTATTTTTTTATATGATAAATAGAGATCAGCTTGTAAAATCTATTAAATATAATAATGGATTTTCTTATAATTATAAATGCTCAATTAGGTGTAACAAAGGATTAACTTATTAGTACATATATTAAATATGATAAAGAATCAATCTTTGAGCGTAAATGTTAAGTTAGATGTAATAAGTGATCATCTTATTATCGTACAGACAGAGAGTCGAGGAACAGAAAAAACAAAGAGAGGGAACGTGTCAGAAATGGAATGGTGCATCTAGTGAAGCGCCAAAAATAAAATTAGGGGGAGGAATAGGCATGAGACAGAGGAGATGGGAGGGAAGGAGCGGAAGTAAAAGAGAAAATTAATGATAGCGTAAAAAAGAAAAAAAAGCATTCTTAGAATCAGATTAATGCACTTTTTATTTATGGCTGGATCATACAGCATGACAATTTTGAGATTTCACATATCACTCCCGATTTTTATTTGTTTCTTAAATCACAGCTTGTTCGGTAATACAAAAAATAGCACAAGAAATATTTTTGGAATAGTACGTAGAAGAATAATGCTAGAATAGTGCTGTTCTTGTATTATTTGGGAGAGTCAAATGTTGTTTAGCACTCTCGAATTCCACTCTGGCGGTTAGAATTTATTCTCTTCGTTATTCTTAAAAAAAATATACTAATACTTAAATGTGAAGGATTCCGGTGCACATTTAAATGCTCCAATGCCTTCACTATTCTGACAAAAATATACTAATACTTAAATAAGAAGATTCCGGTGCCCATCTAAATGATCCAATGCCTCAAAACTCTTTTTTTTATTATTTTTCAAAATATAAAATTCAAATTTCGAATCAAAACTATTGATCTTATTCGATATAACGAGCGATGTATTTTCATATAATTATGTTTTATAAATTTGAAGTTTATTTGATACTTGGTCAAGAGGCTAATAAATAACATATTAGAAATAATCTATCATGTTTAATTAGATTTGTTCATTATTCAATCTCTTGATTGAGTATCAAACAAAC
Source organism: Rhynchospora pubera (assembly GCA_028095005.1). Taxonomy (NCBI): domain Eukaryota; kingdom Viridiplantae; phylum Streptophyta; class Magnoliopsida; order Poales; family Cyperaceae; genus Rhynchospora; species Rhynchospora pubera. The sequence continues at coordinate 330,146,500 of CM051460.1, forward strand.
TCCAAAATTTATAAAACTTATATGGAAACACATCGCTCATCAAATTAAACAAGATCTACGGTTTGAATTTCATATTTAAATTTTAAATTTTATATTTGAAAAAATTAAACAAAAAACTGAGTTTGTGGGCATTGGCCATTGGACCCTCCTCTACTTAAATAAGCTATTCCAAAACTTCATTCCATGTTTATGACGCTTGATTTTTCAGTCGCAAGTATAGTACTATTATGTCATTCTAACTGAAATTAATTGATATATATAACTTCAACAATAAACTACCAGGAATTATAAGTGCCATCGGCAAATATACCATCCGAGCTATCGCTAAATACAAAGTGAACATATAGACAATCTAAGTGAACACTTACAAACAAATAAGTGTTGTCATCACTTGTTCAGAAGTTTACATGTATATTCAACTTATTTTCATTGAACTTATTTGTTTGTATGTGTTCACTTAGATCGTCTATATATTCACTTTGTTTGCTGTATATGTTCACTTTATATTTAGCGATGACTGGGATGGTATATTTGCCGATGGCAGTAATCAATTTCCATAAACCATGATTGACCTATATATATACACGTTTGACAGATTATAAATTGTGACTAAAACTTTTAAATTTAATTAAGAAGATATTTTCATGGTCAAATGCCCTCTATTGAAACAATTGATAAGTAATGTAAGCTCATAATGTTCATGTTAGAATAAGCTAGTTGTGTCCTGTTATTTTTTTCTGTTTCTAGTTCTTGTTATTTTTGCTACAATGCGCCACCTGTGGAGCAAATATCAGTATCTTTGTTTGTTTTAGAAACTATGTTATATTTGCAAATTAGAATTAGGTAAGATTAGGTTGGATTTGAATCTTTGATTTATGGAAAAGCAAATAAAAAAGGAGAAAAACACAGAAAATGTTGCGGCAATTTTTGCACCACAAAATTCCTCTATCTTCTTACTGTTACTGTTACTGTTTCTGTTCTGGTTTCTGAAATTTTGTTCTGACAGTTCACACTTCCAGATAAAAAGATGTGATGAAGCTGCCTATACATAACTGTTTACTGTCTTAATTATTTATTGCGGAGTACGTACTTTTACTATAGTCCTTCTCAAGGGAAAGTGAAGTTACATTACTTGTTAATTAACAGAAGAACATACGAAAACGATGAGGGGAAAACATAAAAATCAAGCTATTTTAATTATTCGCGTCTTAGTTCTGTATTCGGTACTCCAAGCCTACGCAAGGCTTATAGAACTCCTAGAAGATACGGACCCCAACCTTTCTTGGTCTTCTATTTTATGGTTCTTATTAAATATATTGCCTGACTTTCATAGTTGGTTGGTCGCACGCTTTAGTAGCTCCTGTCTAAAGTTCTTCCCAAAATTGTCACTCTGTTCTTTTGCACTGTAATATTTCAACATAGAACTTTCGTTCATCTAAAACTACCATTGGCAAGTTCTTGGGTCACGATCATACTCGTTCTTTGTGCATAAATTGATTAACAATTATACAAAGTCATGATCATATTCGCACGCTTTAGTAGCTCCCGTCTAAAGTTCTTCCCAAAATTGTCATTTTGTTCTTTTGCACTGTAATATTTCAACATAGAAATTTCGTTCATCTAAAACTACCATTGGCAAGTTCTTGGGTCATGAATCATGATATAACTCGTTCTTTGTGAATAAATTGATTAACAATTATACTAAGTCATGATCATATTCGCACGCTTTAGTAGTTCCTGTCTAAAGTTCTTCCCAAAGCCTCCGTTTGGATAGGTGTGGGAAGAAAGGAAGAAGTATTGGGAAGTGTGTAACTTTATGAATAGTTTGGATTGTTTATAATTTTTTTTCTTTCCTTCTTCTTTCTTCCTACTTCTTCTCAACGCATCCAAACGGAGGGAAAATTGTTTTTTTGAAGATAAGATGGGGGTCAAGCCTTCCAACTGATTTTCAAAATTAAATGTCACAAAGAACCCTCAATCAGAATTTGAACCTGTAACCTCGGCTGAAAAAACATTGTTCTTTGTCACTAGATCAAAAACCGGTTCTCAAATTCTTTCCAAAATTGTCATTTTTGTTCTTTTGCACTGTAATGTTTCAACATAGAAATTCGTTCATCTAAAACTACCATTGCAAGTTCTTGGGTCGTGATCATACTCCTTTGTGCATAAATTGATTAACAATTATACAGTGGGAATGTTCTCGGGCAATGTTCCTCGAGGAATATCAAATATTGCACATGATGATCTAATTGTAACTTCTGTCAGAACTTATTCCTACATAAATAATATTGTTACCTCGATCCCATGTCCTAACTACTTGGGAGCAGAAACTTAAGACTGTCATAAGTCATCTCCAAAGTCCCAATAACAATAATTTGTGCAGCATTGTGCAGTGAAAAAGCAATGTGATACGGTCTCATGATTTACAATCACTTCAAATTATTACCAACCTTTTTAACTAATTAAGCAATAACAAGATAACAGAATTATACCACCTCCATATTATTATATGTTATCTTAGATTTCAATAATGAATATCTTTTCTATAGATTTTGTTATTTTTGCGCCAGGCTGCCAGCTCATACACAGGCAAGGGAGATTTCAACTATAATAACTAAACAGGTGTTTGCCAAAAAATAATAATAACAATAATACTGAAATAAATAAATAAATAAATAAATAAATAAATAAATAAACAGGGACAAATTTATCCCATGCCATTACACTACTCCTTTTGTAGTGTTAAGCTCACATGTCATTTATTACCGTGTCAGATGGGAGGTAGAGCTGCACCAAGAAAAGTTTCCAGCCATGTGAAGTAAATAAATTTGGTGGGGTAAAGAGTTTTAAAAATTAGAACGCGCATTTCCTCATCGTCCCTTCTTACTGTGATGGTATCAATGTGTGATTATTTGATCCTGACCGTCCTGTTGAGGTAGCAATCTGACTCAATACTTTTTCGTTATAAGCCCCGTGTGCGCGCGTGTGTGCATGTGTGTATGTGTTAAAAGCAATCTAAACCAACCAATTTCATCGAATATATAGCTCCCTACTGCCATCAGTCCCTACTGTTTTCGTTCATCATTATTTCCACCGTTTATGTAGTTCAATATTTATATTTTTATAATACTTAAGTTCAAAAAATTTAAATTATCGCATACAAAACCTGATAAGAAAAAAAGAAAATGAACCAACAAGAGGGGAAAAAAGAATGAAAAAATAGTATAATGTAGTCTAAACAAGGACCAGGAAGCCGAGTGACAATATCTAAACCATCGGTCAACGTCGTCGATTAATATCGGTACATCAAACTCTTCCTGTAGTTAGTCACCACCTTTGTATGTAGCATGCCTTTTCCTTTCGTTGTCTTATAAGAAGTTAGCATCCTGACAATTTGAATTTGAATACAGCCTTTAATCAGAATAGAACACACAAGGAAGATTTAATGCAAGAGGAGGCATGCCATGGACTATGATGGTGTAAAGGTACACTGTTACTTGTCGTGCATATATTAAAGAGGTAAACAACCCCACAAACGGAAGCATATTACAGGATCAGATTCATATATAGTAGTAAAAGAGAGTTGTGATGCTGTCTGATCCAGTTGCACATTGCTTCAATGCACTTACCAGTCTTTTCCTGTACCATTGATCATGAGCAATTGGTTTTACAGAATAGCAATATAAGAACCGCCGACACAGTAAAATCTTTCTTGCCTCATCAAAAGTTGAAATTAATCCATTCTCTCTTATACATAGTTAATTAGTAAATTTAATGGCACCCAATCTAGGCCTTATTAGGCTTTTCTTTTCTCGATGCTATGGAATTCATAATTCATAGGATGGTCACAGAAAGATCTAGACCATTCAATCTGAAATAGACATAGAAGATCAGGTCATGGCCATCAAATCAATTCTGTACAAGTGAAGAGGAGCAGATCCCCCCTCCCTGAGTCCTGACTCCTCAATCCTGACCACAACAAAGGAAAGAACAAACCAGAAAAAATTATACATGGGCTGCTCATTTTTTATGGGCCTTTGTTGAATATAAGCCTGTAGGCCTGCTTTCTGTCCAAAGGCTAGAGACTTTAGTAATGGTCTAATGGAGTATGGAATATTTTTCTGGAACTGGATATGATTTGTTGAACCAAATGAATTAATTTCTGAATCTGTTTGAACTGTAAATTTGCAATTAAGTTCGGCTCAGTTAGTATTTAGTAAGGTCCTAATGAACTAAGCTTGCTATCCTCTAGTTTTGGATGAAGAAAGATAATTGAAAGTGACTTACTGCAAAACTGAAAACATTAAATAAGATAATAATATATATAATTTAGTGCATAGAAAAGATAAAAATAAATTAAATAAGATAATTATATAGACAAAAAAAAATGCTCGGTTGTGAGAAAATGATTTGTCTGCAGCATCTACAGTGCGCAAAAACTTACAATGTCTCTCTGACCGTTAGATCTCACTAGAGAAAACTTCTTGATGATCCCGTATGTGATTATATCCGAATCTCAAATTCTATGCGCGCAAATTATTTCATGCTATCATGATTACAAATTATTTACTTTTTATTTCCCTTTTTTTGTGTTGTGAAGATTTTGGATTTGTTGTTGCAAATTTCTTAATAAGCGCCTCACGCTGATAATTGCCTCTGAAGTCTAAGGGTGCGTTTGGCAAACACAAGGTTAGTAGGATTAGTGGTGTAAGGTAAGTACTTTTTGGGGTTAGAGGGGTAGAATGGTGAGGGTAGTGATTTGATGGGGTTAGTGCTAACTTAAAGTTAGTGAATGTTGTTTGGCATGGTACGTTGAGGTTAGTATTTTAAGGTTAGCAACTATTAGTGGTTTAATTATTATTAACTATTGTCAATTAGTAGTTATTAATAACTATTAATTTTAATAAAAATATTATTAATTATTAACTATAAATTATAAAAAAACCATTATTAATTATTATTATCATTATTATAATAACTATTACTGAATATCGTTATTATTATAATTTTAAATTAAGGATTATTTAAATTTATAAAATTATTATTAATTACTAATTATTGTTAGAATAACTATTATAAATTATTAATTATTATTAATATTACCATAATTATTTATTATTATTATTATTATAATTCACATTATTTATTTTGAAATATTAATTATTAATTATTAATTAGTAATTACTAATTAATATTAATTATTAGTTACTAATTATTATTAATACTCATTAATTATTAATAAATAATTAGTATTACAATAAATATTATTAATTATTATTTAATATTTATTATTATTATTATTAATTGTCAATTACTAATTATTATTAATTATTAGTTATCATTGATTATTAATTATTAATTACTAATTATTATTAATTATTAGTTGCTAATTATTATTAATCATCATTAATTATTAACTATTTGTTATTATTATTGATTATTAATCATCTTTAATATTACTAATTATAAATTAGTTGTTAATTATTTATTATTATTGTTTTAAAATTACTATTTAATAATAATTATTATTAATTATAAAATATTATTATTTATTAATTATTAATAAATATTATTACTTATTAAATACTATTAATTAATTATTATTATTATTATTTATTAAATGTTATTAATTATTATTATTTTATGTTAATTGGTTATTTATTATTAAATACTAATATTTAATATTTATTAATTGTTATTAATTATTAATCATAATTATTAATACTAGATTTGTGCTAACTCCACGGGGTGAAATTGCTAACTCATCTTTTGGGAGAGGTAGTGGGTTAGCACAAGTTTAGTGCTAACCTTAACTAACCTCAACTCCTCAACTCATTTGACAAGTTGAGGTTAGTTGGTTAGTTCCACTAACCTTGGTTAGTGCTAACCTATTGTTTGCCAAACGCACCTAAACCTGAGTACGTGACAAATCTGTTGCCATTGCTTGATGCATAATAGCCATACCAGTGCGTTTCACAGAGAATCGGAAAACGCTTTACCTGCAAAGCTTTTGCGCAGATCACGAGGCCAAACTGGCCGAAGAGTCTAGAATGGATCATGCATTCGGCATTCGTGCATCATTGCGTGCATGCAGCATCGCGAATTTGCGATGTTAACTTCTCTAGTTGCTCCATAATTGAAACGAAAAAGAAAAAATTCAATAAGTTCTCACGTTCAGGGGTACAGAACATGTCTAACGGCAACGAAATGAAGTGTTTATTTTGCCGTTCCGTTTATAGTAACGGTATGTATCAGCTGATTCATTAATAGTTTGTTTGGACGGAACGTCACCGAACGTGTATATTTACGCTGTATTTCATCTAAACGCATGACGAAACACGTACTGTTTATCGTTTCGTCTCTGAAACGTATTGAAATTTCACACCCGTTTACTGCTCTGTTTGGACGGAACGTGCACGGAGAACGGTACACGACATACCGTTTGCACCCTACTCTTTAGTGGAAGTTATAAAAACATTTGACTCAAAAAGATTTTTGTGAACATTTAATGTCAGAGTTTGATTTTATTTTCTTTTATGAGGAGGGTTCCAATGCCAACATTTTGGTTGCCCCCAAATGCCAACATTTTATTAGTTAGTTACTTTTTTTAATTTTAAAATTGCAACATCAAATCCAAACCGCTCAACTTATTCAATTTAACGACCGATGTATTTTCATATAATTTGTGTAAATTTTAGAGTTTATTTGATACTCCATCAAGAGGGAAAAATAAACGAACCTTATTAATTGTGATAGATTCATTCTAATACGTTCATGTTTTAGCCTTTGATGGAGTATCAATAAACACTAAAATTTACAAAACTTATATCAAAATGCATCGGTCATTAAACTAAATAAGATGACCGGTTTGAATTTGACGTTTCTATTTTAAATTAATAAATTTTAAAAAAAGTAACTAAATAGTGAAAAATGTTGGCATTTGGAGGCAACCAAAATATGGCATTGGAACTCTCTTTTTTTTTATATATCTAAAAAAAGTGTATACATTGTAGATTCACTTTGTCTTCGAGTTTTCAATTCAATCAATAACATTACACGAGAATTATCATTACTGTGTTAATGTGTTTCCTTTTTTTATGTGATTTTTTTTGTACGGAAATATTTGTGTTTCCAAAATGATAAAGTCTGGCATTGAATATGGTACCAAAATCACAATTGGAATTTGGCAAGTTATCCGTAGAATTAGAATCATATAACTCGACGTAAATTGGTAGGTTCAAAATCGGAAATTCAGATTTTTTTTTTTCCGACAATCAGGTTATATTCTTCAATAAATATGAAGAAATTGTTAATAAATAATATGTTGAATCTTTTTTATTAGAAAAAATTGTGCCCATATAAGCAACTTGAACAATATTTAAAGTGGATTGCCCCAAGTCCATCCGACCAAATGAGGCTGAATTTTCGGTCGTACACTTTTTTATCCAACAAACATAAACACCAAATCCATGATCCATCCGAGTAATTAAATTTCGAGTGCCATTTCTTCTGGTACTTATAACGAAAATATAGCTAAACTTTGTATTCTTTTTTCTCTCATGGACTATCTGTAGAAATTAATGTTGGGAGAAGAATGTTCACTGGTGAACCCATTAATTACTCGATTATTTTCTCTCAACAATTAATAAAGAAAAGAATTAATGACATGGAATCCTATGTGGAGATTCGTTTCTCCTCCTTGGAGTCCTGGTTCACAGTCGACCTACAAGCACTATGCATTTTTTTATCCAACAAACGTGAACACTGAACACCAAGTCCATTCTGAGCAATTAAATTTCGAGTGCGAATTTGGGAATTTGTGAGTTTTCTTTCTCTCCTCCCTATAATTGAAGAACTCAAGTCAATGGGTGCCTCCAATTCTAACATGGTATTGTTTAGCGATTTAATTTGCTAATGCCGATAAGTAGTTTATAATAAGTATGGAAGGATCACAAGAGTATTTCATTTTTTTTTTCGATTGAAGACAAAGAGTATTTCATCATTTGTTCTCTGACCATAGTTATAGTCGAATGATTTCATCGAGATATTAAAATTTAGCAATCAGTACATGAGTTACCAGACTACATCTCATTTTTTTTTTTTCAGAAACAACTATATATCGTATTAATAAAATAGACAAGTAAAGACGAAGGCTCCGTTTGGATGGCTTCTTTCCGGAATAAGGAATAAGAAATAACCACTTTTTACCAATAAATTTATTTCTAACCATCCAAACTCTTCACAAAAGTTACACACTTCCCAATAAATTTACACCTTCCCAATAAATTTCTTCCCTTCTTCCTTCTTATTACCTTATTCTCAACGCATCCAAACGGAGCAAAGAGAAGATAAACATAATGATATTAGATTAAAGTTCCAGATGTACCAATCTAGGCTCACCGAACAGGCAAGCAGCAGAGCAATTAAAGCCCAAATTGCTCCCATGATTTGCCAAGATATCAACTGCTAAATTATTCACAATGAAATTAGTATTGTTAAGTTTGGTCTGTTGGATCAATTATTATTTAAACTTTTCAGAATCTTGTCAACTTGGTTGTATTAAATTATAATTCAACTAAATTTCTTCAAACAGTTAAACAATTATTCATTTTGACCAAACACTAGGATGCACCTTACAAACAGTTCCAGCAAAAATAAAACTGCCGGTTGTTGCAAGATGTTAGTCGATGCCTTTTGAGATAGGCTTCGTACCAAAAAGATGCACAGAGAATTGTTTATATTATCTTTTGTGAGTTCGATGTTAGTTTACTGCTTGTTACGATAATGCAAAAACAAAGTGTCAGTTGGCAGAGTTGATCATAACATGATTGCATTACTTGGGCCATCTAATAATTAGTAATCACAAACAAAGTTCTGTTTTTCTACGCCAAATACATTGCATGATCAGATGATGCATGCGCATAGTGATTAAATTGGAGACGACCCTTTTACGGACCAATAATTGAATCGGTGTTTTGAAAACCGGATTTTACCGGTCGGTTTGACGGAGAACCGGTTATCGGGTCGGTTCCAAAAATATAAACCGACGTGATAACCCTGATTTTAACTAGAAAATGTAAATAACTCAATTATATATTTCATCGTCAATCTTCACATAACTTGTCTCAATTAACCGGTTGGTTTGACGGAGAACCGGTTATCGGGTCGGTTCCAAAAATATAAACCGACGTGATAACCCTGATTTTAACTAGAAAATGTAAATAACTCAATTATATATTTCATCGTCAATCTTCACATAACTTGTCTCAATTCATCACCTAGTTATTTAAGAAGACTCAAAAGGGAAATTGCGAGATGTCCAATGATAAATTTTTTTAAAGTCGTCAAATCAAAATTTGTTTGGAATAATATGAAGTTATATACCAAAACTACCACGAGGCACATTTTTCAAACAATTATTCGTCATCAAAATAAAAAGGTGCAAGAAGCACATGTGAACAGAAAAAGGAGCAAGTTCACTTGACTAGAAAAGGAAGTATATTTATTCATTCGAATTGGTTTCACATCTATTTTTTTCATTAAATTTGATGTAGACATAGAAAGCGAATATAATTTTTAAACTTTATACATGTGTTTGGTTCGCTCACGAACAGCGGACGAACAACAGCCCACGAACAGGTCCGCGAACAACTCTTAGTTCATGAAAATCGAGAAATTAGGAACTAGCCAAGAAATTCACGAACAGTCTAGTTCGTGAATTGTTTGATTCTCGTAAATTAACTTAGTTCGCGAACTTCTAATTCACGAATGGTCTCAAATACTGAAAGGAAATTGTAACCACATAAGCCGAACAGAGGAAATTTAATGGGCTGAACAAAACACGACAGGAAAGGAAAAAACAAAAAAGGGCAAGATGAATTCTCTATTTAAAATATATCGAATTTTTGGATTTCCGATGATAGTTCTGTTTCGTCTAAAATATGCACAAAAGGGCTTTTACCAGAAAATATTATTACCGGTACCGTAATGGTCGCTGCTTTCATGTTAAAATTTACCAGCAAATATTATTTCTGGATGTGATACTTTCGAGTTTTTTTTCATGTTAAATTGTGTTCATTGTGATACATATCTGTAATATAATTCTTCCTATAATATTTAGAAAAAAATATATACTTGTACTGATTTTTTTATGCTATTCATACGTACATAGCAGGCTCGAATAGAATTAATTAGAGTCATTCGAGTCCATGAAGGAGCTATTGAAATTGCGCTCTTATCAATTTTTTTTTTTCTGCAATTGCGTAAAATAAAATTTTCTTACTCCGTAGTGGTATAAAATCGATTATTTTATTTGCAATGGCAAATCTCAAAATTTAATATTTTATAATGGTATATTCAAAAAGGTAGAATGGTATTTTTAAATGGTCAATGGCAAAAATATTTTTTTACTTTTTTATAATAGCATAAAAACAAGTAGTCATTTAGTGATGGTATTTCTAGAATTTTCAATTTTTGCAGTGGCATAACCAAATTGTCCCTTTTTTTAAAAAATTTCCAAATGAGTTCAGATGTTTACAAGTTTTTCCGTAATTGATATGTTTAAACTTTTCAGCACTTGTGTGAAAATTGATTTTTTTTTTAAACTTAATTTGAAAATGTTATTGATTTAAATTCATCATTGTGGATCATCACACGAGTGACAAGTGCATCGGTCTCATCGAGTCATCGTACTGTCCGAATGAGAAGATAATATCCATTATCCGGAATATATCCTCTTCACGTCGCTCAGAGTGGACATCGAAATCTGACCCGTCCGATCAACTATGGATGCCTCGTGATTACTATCAGATTGATAAGTCTGAAAAAAAAATTGACCGTCAAAATTAAATCGGACGGTCCAGTATCCAGCCAGCTCCTACTACAGAAATTTTTGTTTAGAGGGGCAGGCAGAGCCTGCCAAACAAAAGGACCCCTACCACAGCTGCTGCAACGATCGGCGTCGGAGTTCTTAGGATGGGTATTGGGAATTGGGAATGGAGGCCAAAATTCTTGACCTAACATGTTCAACTCGATAGGAAGCTATCAATTGTGGTTTTGGCTATTTAATGACAGGCATGTAAATATGTAATGAAACCACTGCTATTTAATTCCAGGTGGACCGTGGGACGGCCTTTTTATTTTTATAAAATCCCGTGCCCGCTGGTATCATGTTTACTAGAAGCTTCTGTTATTGATGATAGTCATTCAAACTATTAGACCACCCGCTAGGACCGTGAAGTATTTATTTTAAGCTACTTTGCAAATAACGTGTATACGTTACATTAATAAAATTTTGAATAATTTGTTAGCATGTATACTTAATGATTCAGATATTTTTAATGTCAACATTTTCCGGACGCCTTAACATCTATGGGTGCGTTTGGATGAGAGAAGAAGAAGAGGAAGAAGGAAGATGGGAAGAAAAAAAATTATAAACAATCCAAATTCTTCACAAAGTTACACACTTTCCAATACTTCTTCCCACTTCTTCCCTTCTTCCCTTCTTCCCACACCTATCCAAACGCACCCTATGATATTAATTTTTTTTCATTTTATAAATTTAAAGTAGTCATGAATTATATGATTTATATAATACTAGTCCTACCGGATGCTTTAAAATTACGAAACTCTTTGAAAAACTTATCCGGTCTCTCTATATTCTAATTCGGAGCGAGAAAAGATACTTATTTGAACCGGGACTCATAATGATAATTTTCAAGATCCATCATTTTCATCATCTCCAATAACACGTTGGGGCCGTTTGAATCGTCCAAGGAATTTGGGAAATTTCATCTTCCTACCATAAATTTATTATAAACAATCCAAACTCTTCACAAAGTTACACACTTCTCAATAAATTTATTCCTAGGAATTGCAACTTCTCCAAATTCCCCAAATTCCTAAACGATCCAAACGCCCCCGTTTTCTATTTTTAGAAATCATCTCACGAGTTTTCTATTTCTAGAAACCCAGCGCTCATTCCTTCGTCACTCTGTTTCCCTTCCTTCCGCGTACGCTGTCCTCCTCCCACCTCCCTCCGTTGCTCTGTTTCCCTCCCTACCGTGTATGCCCTCCCCCTCCCCCTCCCCCCTCCCGAGCACTTCATAACCGTTGAAATTAATATACATAAATATTGAACTTAATATCGCAATTGTTGAAATTAATATACATAACTGTTGAAGTTAATATCAAAATTGTTGAAATTAATATCGTAACTGTTGAAGTTAATATATATACATGTTATCTATAACAGTTACGATATTACTTTCAACATTTAAATATACTAGCTTTAACAGTTATGAAATATGTAGGATGGGGAGGGGGGACAGCGTACGTAGGAAGGAGGGGGAAGGGGGAGGATAGCGTACGTGAGAGGGGAGGGGAGATGAGTTAGTTTTAGCGTACCCGTCGCTAGAGATGATAGGCGCTGGATAACACGAGAATAATAGAGATGATAGAATCTTAAAGATGATCCTAAACAATTCCGTATTTAAACCGTATATGATATGAAGTTTTATTTCTCTCTCTTTTTTTTCCCTTTTTTTCTAGTCGTCGGATGATAAGAAACTTTCAAGATATCCTTCCATTTCCTTCTCTTTCTACGGCCGCTGGTATGCAGCGCAACAAATCTATGCACTTCCCTAGCATATCAACCAGTTAGTAAATGGTGCAGTTAGTCATAAAATAAGTTTTTGAATATTTGAAAATAGACCCGTTGGTTTGACACGTGTCATTTCTCGAGATCCGTGAGAAGTTAATGAGGGATTTAGTATCAGTATTTTTGGTATCTTGACAGTATTTTTTTTTTCATAAATAGTTGAAAAATTATACTAGAAATATTGGACCATTACTTGATTTTTTTTTGTTCGAAACAATTTCTGAATTCATATAAAAAATCGGAAATTACAGACTTTGTTTGGGCAATATCATTAGCGGCCGTTTGGATGTTGTAGAAATTTAAGGAATTTGGAGAATTTACAATTCCTAGGCATAACTTTATTGAAAAGTGTGTAATTTTGTGAAGAGTTTGAATTGTTTATAATAAATTTGGCATATAAAATGTCTGGAATTTGCAATTCCGACCACATCCAAACGGCACCATAGAAGTCAAATAATTTACAATTTTGTTGTAAGTTTGTAACTGCCTTGCGGCATTGATTTTGTTTAGCTTTTCATATCACGCAAAACAAATTAAATTTTGTAATTTCTTATGCTAATCCCTTACTAATAAAATACCAACGACTCACGTTTAGTGTCTGGAGTTTAGATTTGTCACTGCGAATAGAAAATGGAGATGTAGATACGATGAAGTGCCTGAAACATGGGATTCTATTCCTATTTTATAAACTTACCAGTTTCTGACTTTTGTTTTTTAAATGGAAATTGATTACTATACTTTACTCCCTCCCTTCTCTCTCTTCATGCTCAATTGTTGTTTTTTTACTTTATTCAATTAAATGTATGGTTTGTTAATTTATATGTTCACTTTATTTAATTATGAGTTGACTTTATATTTTGTATTTTATTGAACTTATTTGTTCTTTTACATGTTCGCTTTATCTATTTTATGTTTTCACTTTGTTCAATTATTAGTTGAATTTTTTTATTATGTTAATTATTTAGTATTTTATATACATATATTCAATTTGTTCATTTTGTTATTTTTATGCCGTTCGACTTATTTTTTTATGTATATATTGACTTTGTTTATCTCTTAATAATAATATGAATCACATCTAACTTTTTAAATTGATACATGAGTTCTAATAAAACGTACCGGGGTGTGGGGGGAGGGGGGTTGGGCATAATCTATACATAAAATGGGAAATCACTTAGAACCCTTTTATTGATGAATAGACCTTCAATTCCAATTTACCTGCGTTCCAAACAATAAGGCATATTAAGGCTGCGCATATGGTGCATATTTCCTGCCATATTAGTTGAGATGTAGTTTCTATATTTATATAGATTTAGATGTTGTATGCATAATGTTGTAATTGGTATGTAATTTATATTTAGGAAACTTTATTTACAGCAATTAGAATATATAGGGATGTTGTAAACAGATTTGTTCAGAATATACATAAAACATTTTCTTCAATTTACAAAATCTTGTTATGGTACCAGAGACAGGGGCGGCTGAACAACCCTAATTGTGGTGTCGTCTCGATCCATGGCGGGCATTCAGGACACTATTGATTCCAAGGACAGCACCAAAAAGGTGCAGTCAAAGGTGATTGATGCAACATCACCATTTTATTTACATCCTTCCGACAATCCAGGGACAACGATTAGTTCCTGTATATTAAAGGGAGATAATTATGACTTATGGGAGAAAGCTATGAAAAATGCTCTCCGGGCTAAGAATAAGCTCGGGTTTGTTAATGGAACTCTACCAAAACCTGTGGCTACAACGCCTGAGGCTGTTTTTTGGGAACCTAGTAACTCGATGCTAGTTTCCTGGCTGTTCAACTCCATTGATTCATCTCTCCAACCAAGCATTGCCTACTTCGAGACGGTGAAGGAGTTGTGGGATGACCTGCGCGAGCGGTTCTCTGTTGGAAATGCGCCGCGTATTCACCAATTAAAGGCTGATATTGCGGCAGCAAAGCAAAATGGTCAAAGTGTTGTGGCGTATTACACACGTCTCAAGAGCATGTGGGATGAGCTCTCTCAGTATTCCCGCGTGCCGGTGTGTACGTGTACAGGTTGTACTTGTAATGCTGCTGCTGAATTAGCAAAAGAGCGTGAGGAAGAAAGAACTCACCAATTTCTCATGGGACTAGATGATGCGGTGTTTGGAACAGTTCGCTCTAACATCTTGAGCATGGAACCCCTTCCGAGCCTCAATAAAGTGTACTCTATGGTGGTGCAAGAAGAGAGGCACAAGACTGTTGTAAGAGGACGTGAACAACGGGTTGATGCCGTTGGTTTTGCTGTCCGTGCAAGCAAATCTGACCCCAGTCAGCCTAAATCTGAGTTGCTTGAAAAACTCATATGCTCTCATTGCAGCAAGGTGGGTCACGACGTGTCCCGATGCTTCGAGCTTATTGGGTATCCAGAAGGATGGAGTACTAGGGGTCGTGGCAACCGTGGTGGTAGAGGTGGCCGCGGCAGAGGACGCAATCAAGCACAGGCAGCGGCGCATGCAGTGCAGGGAGGGGTGCAACCGAATACTGGGGTGCATCCAAGCGCTGGAGTGCAAGCAATGGCTGTACCTGGACTAACAGATACTCAAGTGCAGCAGATCATGGCAATTCTTTCTAACACCAACATTTCAAGTTCAGGTGCATCCAATGAGAGAGTTAATGGTAAGAATCTTGTTGGTTAAACATTTTCTCTCGATTTGCCGATTTGCAAAACAACACCGAAACCTTTAAACTAACATCTCTTTTTTAGTGTTTTATAGCTAAATTTATTGAAGAATGGATTAAAGCAAGTGTGGCACTTAGTTTGGAGCTTCAAGAGATTGCTTTGGTCTAGTTAGAGTCAATAATTAAGGTTTAATTAAACTCTAAACTAATCTCAATCAATTTGCTGGTAAAATGCTCAGTTTTTCTGTCCAGCGTCATACAACGCCAGTTGCCGTTACACAACGCTGAGTTAATTCGTTTTTAATTGCAAAATCTCTGACAAGGTTGGAACAGCGTTACACAACGCTCAGTAGCGTTGTGCAACGTTAGTTCATTTGTTTTTAAACCAGTTAAATCCATTATTTCCCCTTGTCAGAACGTTGAGCAACACTAAGTAACGTTACACAACTTTTCCACTCATACGTTGTGTAACGCCACTCAGCGTTGTACAACGCAGTATGAAACAAGCGTCTCTGCATTGCTCAGACATCGATCTGCATCGATGCTGCATGCATGCTGCAATGTTTCATGCATTATAGCGTTGTGTAACGCTCCTTTTTTCGCTCAGACTTCGCTCAGTTGCTCTGGTCGCGTAGAGCAACGCTGAATAGCGTTGTGCAACGGCTACGTTGTGTGACGCCAGTCAGCGTCGTATGACGTTCTGACAATGTTGTTTGAGTTTGTCAGTTCTGCCTTAATCGTTTTCTTGACTTCGTTGTGCAACGCTACCAAGCGTTACACAACGCTCTGACAAGTTCCAACGGAACTGTCGAGCTTCTGCTTTGGATTTTTGCTGAAGCGTTGTGCAACGCTATACAGCGTTACACAACGCTCTGACAACTCACAACGTTATTGTCTGTGACCGTTTGATTTTTCAACAGCTATTTAGGCGTTGTACAACGGCATATAGCGTTGTATAACGCCAGAGTCTGTTTTGACTGGTCTTTGGAGCTGTTGGCGCCCTCTATATATATGGGGCCTCTTGGAACTGTTTAGACACTTTTGAAACCTTTGAAACTCCTCCCTTTTGAGCTCCAACCAGTTAGACATTACTCTCTCTTGTGTTTGAGCATTATTTAGCAAAATCATTGAGATTAGAGTGTGCTAAACCAATCCACTAGTGTTAATTGCTAGATTTGTTGAGTGATTTGGTTAGAGCCTCAATCCCTTGAGTGTTTGAGCTTTTTAATTGAGTTAGGCCAATCCACCTTGAGAGTGATTGTAACAAGGTGATTTGGTTCGAAGTTGTAGTCCCGTTCGTGTGGAATTGAACGGAGCGCGCCCATTTCGAGGTTGCGAAACTCCCGGAGACGTACGACTAAGGCTAGCACTTCCTAGCGGGTCGGAACTCCGTAATATATCGCGTGTCACTTCTTTCTCTTCTCTCTTTACTTTTCTTGCATTGTGAATTGATTGTGCTTTGATTGTTTGTGTTAGACCAAGTTTGAATTGAACCAAATATTGACCATACCGGTTTAGAACTTTGTTTTTGTGCCTATTCACTCCCCTCTAGGCCTTAATTTAGGGACAACAAAGTGGTATCAGAGCAGGGGTTATCTTTTGACCATCTTGTTAGGTAGATAACCTCGATTCATGGCCTCTAGGGTGATAGAAAAACCGGACAAGTTTGGTTCCACCTGCAAGAACTTCCGTTATTGGAAGAGATGTATGGTTGTATACCTTAACTTGATTGATCTTTGGGAGGTTGTTGATAAGCCATACACACCAATTTGTGATAGTGAAGGTAGAGAAACCCATGCCTCTAAGACCATTAGGACCAAGAATGATAATGCCGTTAATGTCTTGTTAAATTCGGTACATGAGTCCATAGCGGCCATTTTTGGTAGCTCTACTAGTGCACATGAAATGTGGGTTTCTCTCTTGAACCGTTATGAGGGAAATTCTCTAATCAAAAGCTCTCGACAATTTGAGCTAGAGTCTAGATTGGATAATTTCCGCATACGGGAAGGTGAATGCATCGAGGAGATGTATACTCGGTTTATACAATTGCTCGATGAATTCACTAACATAGGAGAGACCCTTTCTAATAGTCGTGTTATAGGAAGATTGCTTAGGGCTTTGGTGGGAAGACCTCAATTCGACACTCTCATCTCGACTCTTGAAACACAACAAAGGTCCCACAACAACCTCACACCGGAGATCTTCTATACTCATTACCGGTGCGTGGAGGAGAAGCTCAAGCAACTTGGAGAGTTGAAGTATGAGCCCAAGACCGTAGCATTGGCGGCAAATGACAACAAGGCATCCCCTTCCAAGAACCGCCACAATGACAACCACCAAGGGAGACACCGCCACTCAAGTGACAAGGCCAAAGGCATCATCGACCTTGATGAGGACAAGCAAGGAGCCGTTCTCTCAAAGATGTTTCGAGCCATCATGATCTTTGAGGGAAAGTTCAACAAAGAAAGGCTTGAGAATGACGAAAGAGCTCTTTGCTTCGTATGCCAAAAAGAAGGTCACACAATGTACTCTTGCTTCAAGCTCTTCCCTCACTTGAAGAAGGACAAGGAAGATGGTGGCAAGAGAAGAGGTGATGACCGGTTCAAGTCCAAGAAGGGACACTACAAGAGCAAGAAGAAGGGTGAGAGAGCCATGCAAGCCACTTGGGACAACGATTCCGATTCGAGCTCATCATCTCAATCCGATTCGGAATCCGAGTGCGACTTTGACAACCTTGCTCTTGTGGCTCAAGTGAATGATGTGGTGATGCCGGTGGATGACGACCTAGATGACTTGGTGAAGGAGGTCTTCAACGAGTTCAACCGAGGCAAAATCTATGTGCATCCATTGAGCAAAGCTAGCCTTGATGAAGCATCATCCTCTACATCGACTCTCACACAAACTCCAACGACTATTCAAGAGGAACCATCCACAATTGCCATTGAATTGCCCAAGGTCACAAATGAGGTACTTCTAAACTCATTCTCTAGTAGTGATAGCGATTGTGATAGTGAGAATGACTTGAGCTTGAATGATGATGCAAACTTGCAATTTGATAGGTTGAATGATTATCTTGATGAGTCTCTTAAGACTATTGCTAGTCAAAAAGAGCAAATTAGTCTTTTGATGACTAAGGTGCATGATCTTGAATCTTTGGTGACAAGGTATAAGGGTATGATTGAAAGTTTTGAAAAACCAAGTGTTTGTGAAAAATGTCAAACTCCTTTGAGTGAGACAAATGTTTTGAAAAATGAAAGGGCTTCAAGTTCGTCTAGTGCTTCTCATAGCACCAAGATAAATCTTGATAAAATGTTTGTGGGACAAAAACCCAATGACAAAACGGGTCTTGGCTTCAAAAAGAGGAATCAATCCTCTTCTAGACCAAGAACCATGTCAAGCCCAACACAAAATGAGAGACTTTATCACAAGAGCACCAATGGTAGGAACACACACGGGCAAGGGCAAAAGAATTTTGTTGGCTCTCAAAATGGTGCTCAAAAGAGTTTTGGTAGGAATAGAAATGGGTCTCAAAGACCTCAAAAGAACTTCCAAAACAATCGGGGCCCAAACAACTTGTATTTCAAGGGACCCGATGAGTGTTTTCATCCTTTTCAAAACAATGGTGGGAATAGGATTAGAACACACACTAGACCTCAAACCAATGGGGGAAATCAAAAAGTCTCTCAACAAAACAAAAAGAGTTTTCAAAAACCAAATTTGAGAAACTCTCAATCATACACTTTCTCTAAGGATCCAAAGATTAGGGCCATGGAGCTTAGGCGTCATTTTGAAACTCATTTTGTTAGAGAAAGTTCACAAGTGAACAAGCCAACTTGTGCTTGTTGCAACTATTGTGGTAAGAATGGCCATGTCACACTAGAATGCAAAGTTAGGAAAGCAAATCATACATCCGATTCAATTAACATGATTTGGGTTCCTAAAGTCACTTCCACATCCGTTTTAATTGGTGGAAGTGGTGCGAGTGTGGATTAGTTAGCCATCTTCTTTCCCCAAGGTTATTCTTGTCAAATCTTAAGGGGGAGAGATTACAAGAATAATATATTAGTTGTTTGTTTCTAACTAATATGTATTCTTGTAGGTTTGTTTGTTATCATCATTCAAGAGAAGTGCTTGGATCATAGATAGTGGTTGTTCACATCACATGACGGGTGATGAATCTTGTTTCAAGACACTTGAACCTTTTGATGGTGGTGAGGTTACTTTTGGTAATAATCTTAGGAAGAGCTCTATTATTGGTATAGGCTCGGTTGGAAACCAAAATCTAACGGTTTTTAATGTTTACCTTGTGGATGGTCTCAACTACAACCTTTTAAGTGTGAGCCAATTATGTGATGCGGGATATTATTTGAAGTTTGATCACTCCTCTTGTTTTGTGCATCAAATTTCGGATAATTCTCTTGTTTACACGGGACAAAGGAAAAAGGATGTCTATTACTTGAACTTTGATCACTTCACAAATGGTGAACAATGCTTTAGTGCCATAGCTACCGGTTCATGGTTATGGCATAGAAGACTTGGTCACGTTTCTCTAGACTCCATTAAGAAACTTGTGAAATTGAAACTTGTCCGTGGCCTTCCATCACATAAACTTGACTTGAATGGGTTGTGTGAAGCTTGCATGAAGGGCAAGCAAACCAAGTCTAGTTTCAAAACCAAAGAGATCATCTCAACCTCTCAACCTTTGCAATTGCTTCATATGGACTTGTTTGGACCAATCAATGTCTTGAGTATTAGTAAGAAAAAGTATGTCTTTGTGGTGGTAGATGACTATAGTCGCTTTACTTGGGTTTTCTTTCTTGCTCACAAGGAAGAAGCATTTGACCATTTTGTTAAATTTAGCAATCGGGTTGAAAACGAAAAAGGGTTGAAAATCTCTAGAATTCGTAGTGACCATGGAAGGGAATTTGAAAATGCTAAATTTGATGAATTGTGCATAGAAAAAGGATATAAACAAGAGTTTTCCGCTCCACGCACCCCTCAACAAAACGGTGTAGTGGAGAGGAAGAACCGAACCTTACAAGAATTAGCACGCAACATGCTACATGAATTTGCCGTACCCAAATTTCTTTGGGCCGAAGCGGTAAATACGGCATGTCATGTAGTAAATCGTGCATGCATTCGTTCTCAACTCAAGAAAACTCCTTTTGAATTATGGTTCGGTCATACTCCTAATATATCCTATTTCCGTGTATTTGGCTCCAAATGTTTTGTCCTTGATGAGTCTCCTAAAGTAACCAAGTTTGATGCCAAGTCTTTGCCCGGTATTTTTGTTGGTTACTCAACCACAAGCAAAGCGTATAGAGTTTATTTGCCAAACTCAAAGGTGGTTATTGAGTCTATTAATGTCAAATTTGATGAAAAAGTCCTTGAGGAATCCAAGGAAGGTAACTCTATTGTAGGTACACAAGTGGAAGAAACTACACAAGAAATCGAGTCACAACCTCAAGCACAACCACCGGTGATCATTGAGGAGCCTTTGAACCGGGTTGATGACATTTTGATAGGGGGAGAGACTCATGAGGAAGGTATCTTAGACACAACTCAAAATGAAATGCCTCATGATGATCCTCAACCTCAACCGTCTCCTCAACCGGTTCATGAGCCTCCCGAAGTGCTTAGAGAAGTTTCCTCTCATCCTCTTACTAATGTCATAGGTGACCCTAGGGAAGGTGTTAGAACTAGGTCTAGTTTGCACCAAACTATTGGTCATTGTGCCTTTGTTTCTCAACTTGAACCAAAATCCTTCAAAGAGGCCAATGTTGACCCAAATTGGATTGTTGCCATGCAAGAAGAGTTGAACCAATTTGAAAGAAATCAAGTTTGGGAACTTGTACCATTACCCAAGGGTAAGCAAGTTATTGGTACCAAATGGATTTTTAGAAACAAGCTAAGTGAGGATGGTATTGTGGTTAGAAACAAAACCCGTTTGGTTGCATAAGGTTTCAAGCAACAAGAAGGTATTGATTTTGAGGAGACCTTTGCACCGGTTGCTCGTCTTGAATCCATTAGAATGCTCTTGGCTTTTGCCGCTAACAAAGGCTTTACCCTATTCCAAATGGATGTCAAGAGTGCTTTTCTAAATGGTTGGATAGATGAGGAAGTTTATGTCCAACAACCACCCGGTTTTGTTGACCATTTTAATCCGGACCATGTGTACAAGCTTCACAAAGCTTTGTATGGTTTGAAGCAAGCTCCTAGAGCTTGGTATGGTAGACTTTGTACCTTTCTTCTAGACAATGGTTTTAGTAGGGGCAAAATGGATACAACTCTTTTCACTAAGAAAAGAGATGACCATTTGCTACTTGTGCAAATTTATGTGGATGATATTATCTTTGGCTCCACTAATGCAACTCTTGCCCAAGAGTTTTCTTCTTTGATGAGTAGTGAATTTGAGATGAGCATGATGGGAGAACTCACTTTCTTTTTGGGGCTTCAAATCAAACAACTCAAGGATGGTATCTTTGTGAACCAAGTCAAATACGCCAAGGAGTTAGTGAAGAAATTCGGTGTTGAAGATAGCAAGAGTAGACACACCCATGGGCAAAAGTGCGAATATCGATGCGGATGAGAAAGGCAAGCCTATGGACATAACTCTCTATCGGGGCATGATCGGTAGCCTACTCTATCTCACGGCTAGTAGGCCGGATATTATGTATGCCGTATGTCTATGTGCTAGGTACCAAGCCAATCCTAAGGAGTCTCACCACAAAGCGGTAAAACGTATCTTGCGATACGTCAAGGTTACTCAAAACCTAGGTCTTTGGTATGGTAGACAAACCGAACTAGACTTGTTAGGTTATACCGATGCCGATTTTGCCGGTGACCGTATGGACCGCAAAAGTACTAGTGGAACTTGCCAATTTCTTGGTGGTTCGCTTGTGTCTTGGTCTAGTCGCAAGCAAACTTCGGTTGCTCTTTCCACCGCGGAAGCGGAATATGTAGCGGCCGGTAGTTGTTATACCCAACTTCTTTGGATGATGCAAACCCTTAGGGATTTTGAGTTAGATTTCCAAAAGGTACCAATCTTGTGTGACAATACTAGTGCCAATCCTTATATCCAAAAATCCGGTATTGCACTCTAGAACCAAGCACATAGAGATACGACATCATTTTATCCGTGATCATGTTGAGAAAGGTGATGTAGAATTGGTCTACATCGACATGAAAGAACAAATCGCCGATATCTTCACCAAACCTCTTCCAACACAACAACATCTTGAACTTAGGTTCAAACTTGGTATGCTTGAACTCAAAGATTAAATTTATGCATATCATGTTGTTGTCTCTGTTGTTTGGAGCTTATTTCAGTTTAAATTGGATGTATTTCTTTTGAAAACCTTGAAAAATAAGTTTTTAACTATTTCGATCTTAATTTTCTGAATTTTCTGGTTTTCTGTTGACTCTGGCGTTACACAACGCCATTCAGCGTCATGCAACGCAAGAGTAACGTTAGTTTAAAATGAATTTTGAATTCTGTCGAGTTAAACGTTGTACAACGCTGCCCACCGTTGCACAACGCTGGTTTGATTTTGTCTTGCAACGTTGCACAACGCGGACTATCGTTGTACAACGCTGGCTATTTTACTTTAATTTTCCTTCGCTGAATTTTAAAATCTGTCGAGTTCAACGTTATACAACGCTGATCACCGTTGTACAACGCCAGTCTGTTTCTTTTTACTTAACGTTGTACAACGCTGGCCACCGTTGTAAGACGTTGTTTTATTTCTTTATTTTATTTTTTATTATTTATTCTTTTTTATTTTGTTTGGCTTTAGTGTTGTACAACGCCCTTTAACGTTGCACAACGCTGAGTTGTAGCGTTACCCATCGCTACTCAGCGTTGTACAACGGAGCAGTCAGTCTCTGCTCAATTTTTCGCTGTTTTGACTCCTGCGTTGTACAACGCCCTTTGGCGTTGCTTAACGGTGGACGCGTTTTTTAACTGTTGCGACCCCACCTTTTCTTCTTCTTCTTCCTCTTCTTTCTCAAAACCGAGCCCTCTTCTATTTTTCTCTCTTTCTCTCCAACTCACACCTTTTCATCTCTCTCTCTCAATACTCTCTCAATTCTCTCTCTCCACTCCAACTGATGAAGGCTTTAAACCTAGGAATCAAATAAATTTATAAACCTAGACTTAACCTCACTAGTCGTCAAAGTTAAGCTTAGGGTCGAACCCACAGGACGGATTAACGATTACTGGACTTGTTCTTTTTATGAAGCTAGACAATAAAATAAGGGTGAGAGTGTTGTAAATAACAATGTAATTAAGTAGATATTTTTGGTTGTTTTTGATTCTAAATAATAAGGTAAACTAAAGTAGGTAGATTTTGGGGTTTTTCAATTATAATAAAGCGTCTTAGGGGTCAGGATTCACTTAGGTTTAGTCCTCGATTTGTTGGATCGCTCGCTGTCGCGTTAAATACCAACAAATCTAAGCATAGGCCATCAGTTCGGTCCGAACACGACTTGTTCGGTCCGAACAGAGGCTGGTATGTTGAGTTATGACCATACAACTTGAGTTTTAACTTTATGAAGGGCTCAGATCGGCTATAGCTACATTGCCTAATCCTCAACTGTCGTCTTTTGGACTAGAAATTAGTACAGGTCTCTACTTTGTCCACATAGACCAATTAAACCTAAACTTTCGTGTCGGTATTTTAATTAACCTATGTCTTATTTATTTGTTTTCTTAGGGATATCTAAGTTGCCTTTCAGCCAACTTAGAAACTACACCTTTCAGTGCTAGCTAATCTCCTCTTTCGAATCTTCAACTTATCCCAAGTACTTAATTTAATCCTAATTGTTTAACCTAACCTTGTAACTTAACTAAACAGGCCTTTATTTAGAAGTAAATCAGGTCAAAACAAAGGAATTAAACAAGCAATTAAAATACTACTCAATAAATAGATCATAAAGCCAAACATCAAGTCATATCAAGTCATAACATCAAACTAAACCTAAACTACATCCATACCCTGAGACAACATAAATTTAGCCTAACATAGTACTAAAACACACAATAACAAGAGTAGAAATCACAAGATACAAGCCCATGGAAATTAGAGATAAAAACATAGGAAGAATAAACCAAGTTGTCTTTCTATGCTCGATCTTCAATCATCAAAGGCAGTGGGGTGTTGCAAGGCGTGTCTGCAACCTTCTCCTTGCTGCCGTCGCCTCAAGAATCTGGTTGCTCAACGAAATCAATGGTGGAATCACCTAAGGAAGGTGGAATTGTATTATGGAGGGTCGAATGCCTTTCCTTCAGGCCTTGGGGCGAATATATAGTGGTCTTCTGGCTTGGAAAGGAGGCTGGGGCGCTATGGCAAGAAGACATACCAAAATATCGAGTTTCCATGCGTGAAAACCCTTCCAAATATGTCATGGCGGCTCTCGGTTCGGTCTGGACAAGTTTTGTTCGGACTGGACAGGCCTAATTCGGGTCAAAACAACTCAGTTCGGACCAAATGACCTCAGTTCGGACCGAACAGATTCAGTTCGGGTCGAACTGAGACTCCAGCTTTGAGTATCTATTGTATTTTGGTCATATCTCCTTCGTCCGGACTCCGATTTAGGTGATTCAAAAGCCGTTGGAAAGCTTAGGTTGAGCTCTACAATGATGTTGACTCTATTTAGCCATTTACTTTCCTTAGACTCTCATTTTGTTCTGTAAAGATGCCTTCGGTTCGAGCAAAACTCCATTCGGTCCGAGTAGTAGCTTTGATGTTGCCTCCAAGTGCTAGGAATGAGTCGTCTAGCGTATGCCAAGTGCCAAAATCCATCTAATATTCGAGAATCCACTAGAAATCGTCGAGAAACCTGAAAATAAGAGAAAAGACGACGGTAGAGCCAATTCCTAGAAAATCATAGCAATTTATCAAATAATTGAATGGTTTGAGTATGATTTGAGTGCTAAGTACGGTCCAAAAACCTATAAATAATAACGATATCAAATTCCCCCAAACTTAAACTTTGCTTGTCCTCAAGCAACGCCCTAAGCTTAGAATTTTGGACTGTACTTAAAGCCTTAAACATTGAGTTGTAACTCAAACCAAGAAATGTCGTGAAACCAATTGCTATGCCTAAAATTTTCACACTTCAATCAAATAAGTCAAACAAAAATTTAATTTCAAGAACCAAGTTTAGTGTTCTACGAATTAATTCATGCAACTCTTGATCCTAATGAAATCTTCTCTCAAATTTTAAAACTCTAGCTTCTCTTTGTTGTTTCAAATGCGATCTCAATTTCAATCACCCGTTCCTTTTCATTTTTCACAAAAGTTTGTAAAGTCCTTTATTAAAGTCGGAAATTTTATAATGAACTTCTCTTAAAACAATTTCACTTTTTCCTTTTTCACCAATTTTTTTCTTTGTGCAAGTCGAGTCGTGGGGCTTTACACCCTAGAGGATATAATGCGGTGTCATTGGCCTTGAATTTGCTACTAGCACATGACGCGCTAGGGAGGTTGGACGGGTGTTGCTCGACTATGGCCACGGTACACTTGGGCCATAATACTCAACAACTCCTTTACCAATGCTTTCACACCGGGTCCGGTAGAAATTAATTACAAGTTATCCAATTATACCTCGAGAGCTTTGAGTTATAATTCCCGACAACTTGTAATTAATCCAATACCCTCCAATTTGTGGTTGAGTTGGTGGAAAAAGGCCTCGGTGCATCCTCGTTTTCACAACTATTTTGATTTTATTGTCCCATTAAGATTGCTTGTTGGTGATTCAAGCGATTAAAAGCATTTTCAACAAGTCCAAGTTCATTTCATAATTTCCGAAGTCGATAAATTTCTTTTTAAACAAAGGTTTGTCAAACACGAATCAGTTCACTCGGTAAAAATTTGTGAGAATCGACTAAAACTGATTTAACAATTTTAAGCATCCAAGATCGAGTTCTAATTTTCTCAAAATATTTTCATTTCGGCCCATTGGTGCAAAAATTAATCATGAGATATCAAAACATTCTAGGGTCCTTGAAGAAAAAAAAATTTGTTTGACTTCAAAACAGTTTCAAGTGTGAGTTTCATCATTTAAAATCTAAATCGAGAGAGTTTAGGCAAATCCAATCAATTTCCAAACAAAACTAGGCAAAAATCCAAATTTTACGTCTCTGTTCGGACCGAACAAGACTCTGTTCGGACCGAACAGAAGCTGTAAAATTCAAAATTTATCCAAATTTGCAAAAATTTTGAGCAATTTCAATCAAAAGTTCGAATTTTTCTCCTATTTCCTCCCCCCAAACTTAAATCAAGTATTGTCCTCAATGCATTCAATCACAAAGAAAAGTAAATAGGAGGAAAAGAGAACTTAGCCAATTTTTGCATTCCAACATGTTGATTTGTTCCTAGTTTGTTTTCTCGAGTTCCAAGATGGCTCTATCAATCTTCAAGTCTTTTGATGCAATCCGTATGAGGTCGTTCGGGGTTAGTTGGTTCGCGTAACCCATGGTGCTCTAGCACGAATTACATCTTCCTTCGTTTGTGCCTCAAGATTTTCCTACAAACAAACAAACAAAAACATCAAATTCTATTTTTGTTATTTTCTGTTTTTCAAATTTTTATGGATTTTCTATTTTTTTTTTTTTTTTTTTTGTATTTTCTATTTTTAATGACAAAATAAATAAAAGAGAGAAGAGTTGAGAAATCCTTGGGTTGCCTCCCAAGAAGCGCTTGTTTTAGGTCCCTAGCTTGACCATCTTTTCATTAAGTCTTGATTGGATCGGACCCGAAGAGCGAGACGGCGAGCGATTTGTCATAGCCCTTGTTGTTGATGTCTCTCATGTGATCTCTTTCCAAGATAGTCTCATCTGTGCGAATCGAGGGATCGATGCCCTTTAAATCATCAAGTGAGTACCCCATTGCTCCTTTTTTCACCAACAATTTCTTCGTTTGACCTGTATCTAGCTTGAAGTCAGCAATAACAAGGTCCGTTTGACTAAGAGGCGCTGGATGATGCTTGATTTTGACTGTGGGGGTCTCAGTTTGGACCGAAGAAGAACAGTTCAGACCGAACAAGGGGCTGTTTGGACCGAACTTGATCCTGTTCGGACCGAACAGAGTGTCTGCGACCTTTGATTCTTCAATTTGGACTGTTGTTCGGTCCGAACTAGAAGGGGTTCGGTCCGAAGGTCTGGCAGTTTGGTCTGAACAGATATTGTTGGGGTCGAGCAGAGCATCATGTGAGTGATCCTTTAGAAATTCTTCGATTTTAGAGACCCATTGGACCATACAACACTTGTCAATGGAATCAGGGCATGTCAAAGCATGGTCTATGGAGAAACGGAGCTTCTCTCCTCCTACTCTAACCACAATCGTCCCATCTCGAGCATCCATTTTCACACCGGCTGTTCTAAGAAAGGGGCGTCCCAAAATTATAGGCACCTCCTTATCTTCTTCCATGTCTACCACAACAAAATCCCCCGGTATGACAAACTTATCCACTTGGACGGGCACATCTTTAATAACACCTAAGGGTAACCGCATTGAAGAATCGGCGAGTTTCAATGTCATGCATGTGGGTCTCAACTCACCAATACCAATTTTGTCAAACATTGACTTGGGCATAAGACTCACACTAGCACCCATGTCACACAAGGCTTGCTTGATTATTGCATTTCCAATAGTGCAAGGAAGAGCAAACCTACCCGGATCCTCAAGTTTTGGGGGCATCTTGCTTTTCAAAGCCTCGCTACTCTTGTGTGTTAGGGCCACCGTTTTGAGTTCTTCCATGGACCTCTTGCCTGTGCATAACTCCTTCAAGAATCTTGCAAAGATCGGCACTTGAGCTATGACATCCGTGAATGGAATGTTGACCTTCAATTGCTTGAGAATCTCCCAAAAGGTCCTAAATTGTTCAGCTTCCTTTTTCTTTAAAAGTCGCTGAGGAAATGGGACTGGGGGTCTATAGGTTGACTCAGGTTGCTGTGCTTTCTTCTTCCCCTTGGCCTGGTCATCTCTTTGGGCATCATTTTCTCTCTGTTCGGACTGAACAAGGGGCTGTTCGGACCAAACATGGAGTTGTTCGGACCGAACTGGATCCTGTTCGGACCGAACTGGGCATGGTGAGGTCACTTGCTCTAAAACTGGCTGTTCGACCTGAACTAGAGGTGGTTCGGTCCGAACTGAGGGTCGAACTGTTTCGTTGGTTGGCACGGGCTGATCTTGGTACTCTTTGCCACTTCGTAAGACATGTATGGCTTTGATCTCTGCACTTGGGTTGATCTGAGGCTGGCTTGGAAGCTTGCCGAGTGGTCGGGAGAAGTGTGCTTCCATCATGCGTTCCAAGCGTTGCAAGGTGCTCGCGCTTCCCTTAAATTCGTTGATGGTCACCTTCAATTCGTCGGTGGTGGCCTTCAATTCATCTAACCCTAAAGCCATAGATTTGTTAATCTTTTCTTGCTCACTCATGAATTCTTGAACAACAATTGGAATTTCTTCCCTTTCGAAAAAGGGTTTCTTTTGAAATGATTGGTCTCTATTGTTGTTGTTGAATTGGGCATTCCTATACAAATTTGGCGGGTTATTTTGGTACTTTGAACCGTAAGGGGGCCCATTGTGTAGGTAGTTCACTTGGGCCCCTCCGTTACCAATTTTGGCAAGAGGACAATTGATAGATGTATGTCCTTCCTCGCCGCATGCTCCGCATTGGTTTGAATGGAGATGCGTCCCTCGAGCCGATTGGTAAGCGGCAAGTTCAGCTTCTAGTTCCTCGATCCTCGCCTCTTTAGTTGAAATTTGGTGCACTTGTTGCCTCGAACTACTTGAGTGGCGGGAAATGAGTAGAGGGTACCATTTGTAATTTCTTGCACAATGATCAAGTAAATCTCGCCCTCGTGCCGTATCAAGTCTTTTGAATGCCCCACCTGAAAGAGAATCAAGATTGATTTTAATATTGTCATAAAGTCCAGTGTAGAATGATTTAAGGAGCATCCATTCTTGAATTCCATGATGTGGGCAAGAATTTTCTAAATCCCTAAACCGTTCCCATGCATCCCTCATTGATTCATTTTGGTTTTGGGCAAAATTATTCAATTCACCTCTAATTTTGTCCGCTCTATCCGAAGGAAAATACCTATCTAAGAAGGTTTGTGCCATTTCATCCCAAGACCTAATTGACCCTTTTTTTAATGTTTTATACCATTTTTGTGCTCGGTCCTTAAGGGTAAAATGAAACAATAATAGCCTAATCGCTTGTTGAGAAACCCCATTAATTTTGATCAAACGAGTGCAATCAATGAAATTTTGCAAATGAGCATGAGGGTCCTCTTTGTCATCTCCATAGAATGGATTTTGTTGGACTAGTGCGACATGGTTAGGAGAGATCATCATGTTATTGGCCGCGATGCCCGGAATCAACACTGGTCCACCCACGTCTCTAGCATTTGGGGCTCCGTACTCTCCAAGTGTCCTTTCGCGGTCTCGGCTATCCTCATCGTCAGAGTTATGGACGCTAGCCTCATCCTCTTGGGTCCAGCGGCGACGCTCGTCTTCAAATTCCCTTTGTCGCCCTGTGAGAGCATCCCGCTCAGCTGTCAGTCGAGCCTCTCTTTGCTCAAGTTGGAGACGGAGGTTCTCCAATTCTTGTGTGCGCTGTGCAATGGCCTCGGGAGTGAGTGCCTCGGCCATTGTTAGGCTTCCTTCTCTCTGTTCAAGGCTCAGTTCGGTCCGAACTGGTCCTGTTCGGTCCGAACACGGAGTGGGTTGAGGGGCTGGTGGCTGTTCCGGATCCTCCGTCAAGTGTCGGAAGAAGTAATTTCGAACTTTTGGAGGTGGAGAATTCTTCCTACGTGTCTTGCCTGCCAGTCCTGCAATAAAGAGAGAGAGAAGTAGGTAAAAAGAAAAAATAAAAATCTAGTCTCCAAATACTCAAACAAGTATCCAATATCGACACCGTCCCCGGCAATGGCGCCAATTTGATGAAGGCTTTAAACCTAGGAATCAAATAAATTTATAAACCTAGACTTAACCTCACTAGTCGTCAAAGTTAAGCTTAGGGTCGAACCCACAGGACGGATTAACGATTACTGGACTTGTTCTTTTTATGAAGCTAGACAATAAAATAAGGGTGAGAGTGTTGTAAATAACAATGTAATTAAGTAGATATTTTTTGTTGTTTTTGATTCTAAATAATAAGGTAAACTAAAGTAGGTAGATTTTGGGGTTTTTCAATTATAATAAAGCGTCTTAGGGGTCAGGATTCACTTAGGTTTAGTCCTCGATTTGTTGGATCGCTCGCTGTCGCGTTAAATACCAACAAATCTAAGCATAGGCCATCAGTTCGGTCCGAACACGACTTGTTCGGTCCGAACAGAGGCTGGTATGTTGAGTTATGACCATACAACTTGAGTTTTAACTTTATGAAGGGCTCAGATCGGCTATAGCTACATTGCCTAATCCTCAACTGTCGTCTTTTGGACTAGAAATTAGTACAGGTCTCTACTTTGTCCACATAGACCAATTAAACCTAAACTTTCGTGTCGGTATTTTAATTAACCTATGTCTTATTTATTTGTTTTCTTAGGGATATCTAAGTTGCCTTTCAGCCAACTTAGAAACTACACCTTTCAGTGCTAGCTAATCTCCTCTTTCGAATCTTCAACTTATCCCAAGTACTTAATTTAATCCTAATTGTTTAACCTAACCTTGTAACTTAACTAAACAGGCCTTTATTTAGAAGTAAATCAGGTCAAAACAAGGGAATTAAACAAGCAATTAAAATACTACTCAATAAATAGATCATAAAGCCAAACATCAAGTCATATCAAGTCATAACATCAAACTAAACCTAAACTACATCCATACCCTAAGACAACATAAATTTAGCCTAACATAGTACTAAAACACACAATAACAAGAGTAGAAATCACAAGATACAAGCCCATGGAAATTAGAGATAAAAACATAGGAAGAATAAACCAAGTTGTCTTTCTATGCTCGATCTTCAATCATCAAAGGCAGTGGGGTGTTGCAAGGCGTGTCTGCAACCTTCTCCTTGCTGCCGTCGCCTCAAGAATCTGGTTGCTCAACGAAATCAATGGTGGAATCACCTAAGGAAGGTGGAATTGTATTATGGAGGGTCGAATGCCTTTCCTTCAGGCCTTGGGGCGAATATATAGTGGTCTTCTGGCTTGGAAAGGAGGCTGGGGCGCTATGGCAAGAAGACATACCAAAATATCGAGTTTCCATGCGTGAAAACCCTTCCAAATATGTCATGGCGGCTCTCGGTTCGGTCTGGACAAGTTTTGTTCGGACTGGACAGGCCTAATTCGGGTCAAAACAACTCAGTTCGGACCAAATGACCTCAGTTCGGACCGAACAGATTCAGTTCGGGTCGAACTGAGACTCCAGCTTTGAGTATCTATTGTATTTTGGTCATATCTCCTTCGTCCGGACTCCGATTTAGGTGATTCAAAAGCCGTTGGAAAGCTTAGGTTGAGCTCTACAATGATGTTGACTCTATTTAGCCATTTACTTTCCTTAGACTCTCATTTTGTTCTGTAAAGATGCCTTCGGTTCGAGCAAAACTCCATTCGGTCCGAGTAGTAGCTTTGATGTTGCCTCCAAGTGCTAGGAATGAGTCGTCTAGCGTATGCCAAGTGCCAAAATCCATCTAATATTCGAGAATCCACTAGAAATCGTCGAGAAACCTGAAAATAAGAGAAAAGACGACGGTAGAGCCAATTCCTAGAAAATCATAGCAATTTATCAAATAATTGAATGGTTTGAGTATGATTTGAGTGCTAAGTACGGTCCAAAAACCTATAAATAATAACGATATCACCAACCAAAACCACCAAATTACTCTCCTCTCTCTCCTCTCCACCCTCATACCCTCAAATCACTCTCTCTCTCTCTCTCTATCTCTCAATCCACCGAAACCCTAGCCACCGCCATCACCGTCAATTCCGGCGATCCGACCGTCGGATTTTCGATCGGCTTCGGTTCTGTGCTCTCCAAGGTCATCTCATCCTCTCCCGCTCTTCAATTCAAAGGTTTAACCTCATCCTTTCTCTCTCAATTTTCAATGGCACCAAAAACCGCTACCAACAAACGAACCAAGCGCAACCCCAAGGGTGCCTCCTCCTCCAACCCACCGGTTCAAACCGATCAAACCGATCAACCGATCCCAATGGAAATACCCCCGGTACCCGTGGATTGGACCCTCTCATCCTCCAACAATTACCTCTTCAAAGACTCGGCCTCGTACATGCATTTTTGCCAATACCGCGATGTCAATCGCGAGTGCTCCGAGTGCTTCTTCTTCGAGCACCCCTATGGTGTCTACCATTTGAATCCAAGGGAATTGACTTGGATCAAAGAAAGGATCGAATATTGGAACATGGCGGGTCTTCTCGCACATTCTCAACCGTACAACCCGTCATTGATCAAGCTCTTCTATGCCAATCTCACAATGACGTGGACCGATGGCCACCCAACCGCCAACTCCTATGTCCTCGGTCGCCACATCTCCATCACCGAGGAAACATTGGCCAAACTCCTTAGCCTCGATAATGACAATTTGGAGATTTACATCCATGCCACTTGGCCACGTGAGTTGCCTCCTTATGATGAATTTCACCGATTCTTTTATTGTTGGAGGAACTACACCGTTCGCCAATTCACCGCCACCGAGCTCCCGGCATTGCACCGCCTTCTCTTCCTCTTCATCAACAACATCATCACTCCAAAGGCAACAATCAAAACCAATGTGGAGCAATTCGCCGTGTTTCTCCTTCGCTCCCTCCTTGAGATGAATCAAAAGGTGAATCTCCCTTACATCATGCTTGCTCATATGGCACGGGTCGATACCTCTTCTCGCTTCTCATTTCCTTATGCCCACATCATTCAATCTATTCTCATTGAAAACGGCATCCCTCATGACACACCTCTTTGGGGCGAACCCGTGCCCGAGAATGCCATTGCTACTCCCGAAAACCTCATGGCACATCTAAATGTTACCGGATGGACGGCCCAAGACGATAACTCCATTGTGCCCGGTGCATTCCACCGCAACAACTACATCTTCCGGCCCAATGCCACCATAAACCAATATGAAGAGATAGGCAATGAACCATTGCATGTGCCTGGCGGCCGAATGGAGGGTCAAGGCGCACCTCAAGACTTCCATGCTTACCTTGATGCCAAGTTTGCCGTCTTGACAACTCATATTGATACGCGGTTCAACACAATTGAGGAAAACTTGACCGCTTACCAAGCCAAGACCGATGCCTCGATCACTCATCTCAAGGATGAGATGATCAACCTTTGGGGAAAGATGGAGCTCCATCTCAAGAGGGGATCCGGTAGTGGTACGGGTGATGATGATGAGGAGTAGTCGAGCCGAAACAGTCTCCAAGCCTTAGCCCTCTCCTTTCTTTTTATTTTGCTTTTCGTAGTTTCTTTGCCTTTCGTATCTCTTTTGTGATTTCTCGGTGTTTTTGAATGCTTAAGTTTGTGCTAAATGGATTTGTTTTGTTTTATGGTTGTTGTATGAATTATGTTATGCTTTAATGAATTATATTGTGCTAAATGGCTTCGTTTTTAGCTCTTTTAATTTTAATATGCATGCATGGTCTATAATTGTTAGTTTAAGCCCTCATTAAACCTTGTTAGCTACCCCTACTCAAATGAACTTAGTGGCCAAATTCTTTTCGAAAGGGGGAGGATTGTTATGGTTTTTATTCAAGGGCGTTTTGGGTATTCTTTTCCCTAATTGCAAAAAGGGGGAGAATTAGGTAATTTGGGTTATTCCGCCTTGTTGTATCAAGTCCCAAATATACCTTAGGTGTTGTTTTGCAACTCGGCAAAATGGGGAGATTGTTGGTTAAACATTTTCTCTCGATTTGCCGATTTGCAAAACAACACCGAAACCTTTAAACTAACATCTCTTTTTTAGTGTTTTATAGCTAAATTTATTGAAGAATGGATTAAAGCAAGTGTGGCACTTAGTTTGGAGCTTCAAGAGATTGCTTTGGTCTAGTTAGAGTCAATAATTAAGGTTTAATTAAACTCTAAACTAATCTCAATCAATTTGCTGGTAAAATGCTCAGTTTTTCTGTCCAGCGTCATACAACGCCAGTTGCCGTTACACAACGCTGAGTTAATTCGTTTTTAATTGCAAAATCTCTGACAAGGTTGGAACAGCGTTACACAACGCTCAGTAGCGTTGTGCAACGTTAGTTCATTTGTTTTTAAACCAGTTAAACCCATTATTTCCCCTTGTCAGAACGTTGAGCAACGCTAAGTAACGTTACACAACTTTTCCACTCATACGTTGTGTAACGCCACTCAGCGTTGTACAACGCAGTATGAAACAAGCGTCTCTGCATTGCTCAGACATCGATCTGCATCGATGCTGCATGCATGCTGCAATGTTTCATGCATTATAGCGTTGTGTAACGCTCCTTTTTTCGCTCAGACTTCGCTCAGTTGCTCTGGTCGCGTAGAGCAACGCTGAATAGCGTTGTGCAACGGCTACGTTGTGTGACGCCAGTCAGCGTCGTATGACGTTCTGACAATGTTGTTTGAGTTTGTCAGTTCTGCCTTAATCGTTTTCTTGACTTCGTTGTGCAACGCTACCAAGCGTTACACAACGCTCTGACAAGTTCCAACGGAACTGTCGAGCTTCTGCTTTGGATTTTTGCTGAAGCGTTGTGCAACGCTATACAGCGTTACACAACGCTCTGACAACTCACAACGTTATTGTCTGTGACCGTTTGATTTTTCAACAGCTATTTAGGCGTTGTACAACGGCATATAGCGTTGTATAACGCCAGAGTCTGTTTTGACTGGTCTTTGGAGCTGTTGGCGCCCTCTATATATATGGGGCCTCTTGGAACTGTTTAGACACTTTTGAAACCTTTGAAACTCCTCCCTTTTGAGCTCCAACCAGTTAGACATTACTCTCTCTTGTGTTTGAGCATTATTTAGCAAAATCATTGAGATTAGAGTGTGCTAAACCAATCCACTAGTGTTAATTGCTAGATTTGTTGAGTGATTTGGTTAGAGCCTCAATCCCTTGAGTGTTTGAGCTTTTTAATTGAGTTAGGCCAATCCACCTTGAGAGTGATTGTAACAAGGTGATTTGGTTCGAAGTTGTAGTCCCGTTCGTGTGGAATTGAACGGAGCGCGCCCATTTCGAGGTTGCGAAACTCCCGGAGACGTACGACTAAGGCTAGCACTTCCTAGCGGGTCGGAACTCCGTAATATATCGCGTGTCACTTCTTTCTCTTCTCTCTTTACTTTTCTTGCATTGTGAATTGATTGTGCTTTGATTGTTTGTGTTAGACCAAGTTTGAATTGAACCAAATATTGACCATACCGGTTTAGAACTTTGTTTTTGTGCCTATTCACCCCCCTCTAGGCCTTAATTTAGGGACAACAAATCTAAATTGGATACTTGATAGTGGTGCATCTCACCATATGACCGGAAACATTAACTGCTTATTTAATGTTTGCAAAATTCTAAAATCATCGGTTGAGTTACCTAATGGAACCAACACGGTGACAGAATATGAAGGTTCAGTGAGATTGAAAGAGGGATTTACACTGAAAAATGTTTTGTATGTGCCATCTTTAAGCTGCAACTTGATTTCTATTGGAACATTGATTAAAGACAATGGCTGCCTTGTTACATTTATTGACCAGTTGTGTGTCATTCAGGATTGCACTTCGAGGAAAGTGATTGGTGTGGGTGAACTAAGAGATGGAGTCTACTACTATCGTTCTACAACAACAGCTAAAGCTTGTCATACCAACAAGAGTGAGGATTATGAACTATGGCATCAAAGGATGGGACATCCTTCCTCAAAAATAACTTTTTTGTTTCCTGGTGTAGAGTTTGATAGTAGTAGCTCAAGAGATATATGTGAAATTTGTTTGAGTGCTAAGCAAACAAGAGATGTTTTTCCTGTTAGCTTGAATAAAATGGATGAACCATTTGATTTAATTCATTGTGATATTTGGGGACCTTACAAAGTCCCCTCTCATTGTGGTGCACGTTATTTCTTGACTATTGTTGATGATTTTAGTCGTGCGACTTGGGTATATTTGCTGCTTGATAAAGGAGAAACTGGTAGTATGCTTAAATCTTTTTGCAACATGGTTCACACACAATTCTCAAAAGTGGTCAAGTGTATTAGAAGTGACAATGGACCAGAATTTAAGTCACAAGAAATGCAAACTTTTTATTGTGACAATGGTATTTTGCATCAAACTTCCTGCGTGGGTACACCACAACAAAATGGACGGGTAGAGCGTAAACACCGTCATATCCTTAATGTGGCAAGAGCCTTGAGGTTTCAGTCAAAAATGCCCATTGAATTTTGGGGAGAATGTGTCTTAACAGCTGCTTATTTGATTAACATAACTCCTACTCTACTTTTGAATAATAAGACACCTTATGAATTGTTGTTTGGAAAACCACCATCTTATGCAGCTGTGCGAAACTTTGGATGTTTGTGCTATGTCTCAAATAGATCACCATTTGTTGATAAGTTTGGGAGTAAAACTCGAAAGTGCGTCTTTGTGGGGTATCCTTTTGGAAAGAAAGGATGGCGTGTTTATTGTTTGGATACAGGAGATTTTCTTGTTTCTCGTGATGTTGTGTTTTGTGAGACTGAGTTTCCATTTGGACAAGAAAATGATGTTTCAACCAATACTAATTTGGAGGAGTTGCGTGCAAGGGGGAGAACAGATGATCTGTTCGATTATTCTGCAAGTGACAGTGCACCTGAATCTCATAATGATGCGCCTGCATCAGCACCTGCACCTGATACAGGTGATGCACCCGCACCCGATACAAGTGATGCACCTGCACCTATACCTGAAAATACACAGGATGCACCTGCATCGGAACATGTATCTAGTAATGATGGAGCTGCACCCGAAACTATACCAGATGCACCTGCACTTGAAGCAGTTGGTCCTGCAAGGCGAGCCAGAAAATGTCCAGCGAGGTTGCAGGATTATATATGCTATACTGCACACTGTAGTTCATCTAAAGCCCATGCCACACATGTTCACACTTCAGGTAGTCCTTATCCCATATCTAATTATGTAACATGCAACAAATTTTCTATGCAACACAGAAAATTCTTGGCAACAGTTACAAAGGAAAAGGAACCTGAATTTTATGGAGAAGCAATGAAACTGAAACAGTGGAGGACAGCAATGCAAGCTGAAATTGAGGCACTGGAGAGAAACAATACTTGGACTTTAGAAGAACTGCCAAAAGGAAAAACAGCAATTGGATGCAAGTGGGTTTATCGAGTTAAATATAACTCGGATGGAGCAGTAGAGAGATACAAAGCACGCTTGGTGGTACTTGGAAACCGTCAAAAGGAGGGTGTTGATTTTAATGAAACATTTGTCCCTGTGGCGAAAATGGTGAGTGTACGTACTTTTCTTGCAGTTGCTATAGCCAAGAATTGGGAGCTACACCAAATGGACGTGCATAATGCCTTCTTGCACGGTGATTTAAATGAAGAAGTGTACATGAAATTACCTCCAGGTTTTGCTTCAACACATCCAGGGCAAGTTTGTCGTCTCCGAAAATCTCTCTATGGTTTGAGACAAGCCCCACGTATGTGGTTTTCAAAACTTGTTTCAGCTCTTGAAACTTACGGATTTATTCAATCTAAAGCTGATTACTCACTGTTTGCTTATCGAAATGGTAACATTTTCATCACAGTTTTGGTGTATGTTGATGATCTAGTTATTGCAGGAAATAATGATGAGGCAATACTAAATTTCAAAAGTTATTTGAGTAGAGCTTTTTCCATGAAAGATTTAGGGGTGCTGAAGTATTTTATTGGCATTGAGTTTGCTCGAAATGCTACTGGTTTGGTTTTATGCCAGCGCAAATACACACTTGATATATTGGCCGAGTATGGTTTACTTGGTTCTAAACCTACAGCAACACCACTTGAACAAAATCACAATCTGTCAACTCTACATGGTGAGTCCATGGCCGAACCTGAGAAGTACAGGCGATTGGTTGGAAAACTTATCTATCTCACCATCACTCGTCCAGAATTGAGCTATTCGGTGCATATTTTAGCTCAGTTCATGCAAAACCCACTTAGTGCACACTATGATGCAGCCCTTCGAGTGTTGAGGTATCTCAAAAACAGCCCAGGGCAAGGTCTTCTTCTTCGAGCTGACAACGATCTTCGGTTGTATGCTTACTGTGATTCTGATTGGGCAGCTTGTCCCTTAACTCGACGGTCTTTGAGTGGTTATTTTATTTTGTTGGGTCGCTCTCCTATTTCTTGGAAGACAAAGAAACAACACACTGTTGCCAGATCATCTGCTGAGGCAGAATATCGCTCAATGGCTGCAGCTGCTTGCGAGCTCACTTGGCTTCGCTCACTTCTCCAATTCTTAGGTGTTTCTCATCCAGAACCAGTAAAACTTTTCTGTGATAGCCAAGCTGCTTTACATATAGCTGCAAATCCAGTGTTTCATGAAAGAACGAAACATATTGAAATTGATTGCCATTATGTTCGTGACCAAATTTGTGCAGGATTGATTGAAGCCTTCTATGTTCGTTCTTCAGATCAATTAGCAGATTTGTTTACCAAGTCACTTGGAAAACAACAGTTTACTTATTTGATTGGCAAGTTAGGCATTTGTGACCTGCATGCTCCAACTTGAGGGGGAGTATTAAGGCTGCGCATATGGTGCATATTTCCTGCCATATTAGTTGAGATGTAGTTTCTATATTTATATAGATTTAGATGTTGTATGCAGAATGTTGTAATTGGTATGTAATTTATATTTAGGAAACTTTATTTATAGCAATTAGAATATATAGGGATGTTGTAAACAGATTTGTTCAGAATATACATAAAACATTTTCTTCAATTTACAAAATCTTGTTAAGGCAGTTCCCATTTCATCCAATCGTAATCAATTGATACGACACGCATAAACAAAACTCAAATGTTAGGTTTTCTACATTTCTTTTGGGTTTTTATTTCAAGGGCATTAGAAAAGGCAATTTGTACACAACCCCAACTAAATTTTAGGGTAAAAATAACCTCACCTAAAAGAGAGTGGCTAGCGTCAAACATATAGGACATGTACACTTATCCAACGCGATAAAATTTTTATTTTTAAGATTGGAATGTCTGATCCAAACCGCTCAAATTGTTCTATGTTATAAAATCTTCATGGAGATCAAATTTTATATTTTTTTTCAAATCTTTTAACTATTTTTTTGGAATTTTTCAACATGCTTAATCTAAAAAGTTGTGAACCCTTCAATTTTGAAAATTCGAAAAAAATAATTAGAAAATATGAAAAAAATATAAAATTTGATTTTTAAAGATATTTTAATATAGAGATCATATTGAGCGGTTTGAATTGACCATTTAAAATTTTAATATTCGACGTTTAGATCGTGTTTGACGTTCTATATGTTTGATTCTAGCGTTATTCCCTAGATAAGCCTAGAAACGGCGATAGGCTCACAGTGGCAGTCCCTAGTTCCAATACAACAGGAGGTAATATTTTGGGGCCATGTAACATAACTCCGGGCTTTAAGAAAAAAAAAAAAACCCGAAAGGCATCCCGCAACACAAAAAGCTTCGTACTACAAAAATACTAAAATCGCTGTCAGCACAGTGATTATTGATTCGGATCTCCCGATCAAAATCATATGCTTATACAGTATTTAATGATTAGTAACGATTTGTTCTAGTCAGGGAGTAATTAATTACAGCACAATTCTTATATCTCTGACAGAGAGAATATTATTTATCGAATTAAGAAGGCCAAGCTAAAATCAATCAATTTTATATGCCATAATATTTTACCATATGACTTAATGATTAATTTTTGTCAGGTAAATGTTGCGATAGATTTGAACAAATCTTTTTAAGAAAAATACCTATTTAACTCTCTAACACGACGCCGTAAGTGCCAATTCTGGTAAAAGTTTCCATGTTTGTAACTACGCAGTCAATTAAACTAAAGTGGCGCCGTCGTAAATTATGCTTAATCCCGGTGTTAACAATCAATTAACCTTTTTCACATAAGTTCTCTGTTTCACATTTGCAAGACTTCATTTGGAGCAAGTCGCTGGCGTCCTTTAACCAGCTATATTCTCTGATGAAAAGAACTCGCTATACAAAGTACTACATAAAATTGAAACAGAGAAATCGTACCCTTCTCTTTTTTCCCTCTCATCTCTCCCAACCCCCAACTATTTACTTTTGTTCCTTCTCTCCCCCACTCCCACTCTCTCTCTCTCTCTTTCTCTCTTCTCTCGCCTCCTCACCGAACCAGATCCAAACCTTCCCACCGATCTCCGATCAATCTCGCAAGAATCCTAGACTTAGAAGCGCCAATTTGACCTCCATCCAGCAATGGAGGAGGCACTGGAGATGGCGCGAGGGAAAGACACCAAGAGTCGCATGGCGGGGGTAGAGCGACTCCACGAGACACTGGAGAAGTCCAGTAGGCCCTTGACTTCGTCTGAAACGGCGTCTCTGGTCGATTGCTGTCTAGATCTGTTGAAGGATGGGAATTTCAGAGTGGCGCAAGGAGGGCTCCAGGCCTTGTCCGCCGCCGCTGTGCTTGCTGGAGAGCATTTCAAGATCCATTTGAATTCTCTTGTGCCGGCCACTGTCGACCGGCTTGGAGATGGGAAACAGCCCGTCAGGGATGCCGCTCGCCAGCTGTTGGTGACTCTGATGGAGGTAAGGCATGTCTGAAATTAACAAAACTGCTACATTGTAGGGAAATAGAGGGAAAATTTTGTTTGTTTACAAGGGTGTAAAAGAATTGATTTACTTAAGTGAGCTATTTCTGTTCTTGGTAATATTGACTGACAGGATCACAATTTAGAGAGAGAGACCAATAATTATAAATTGTAGTATGAACTGAATGTTTGGTGTTGGTACTCTCATTGCTAATTCTATCCAACCAAAAAAAAAAAAAAATCTATAAATAGGTCTCTTCATCCACAATTATTGTGGAGAGAGCTGGTAGCTTTGCCTGGACGAACAAAAGCTGGAGAGTAAGAGAAGAGTTTGTAAGAACAGTTGCGGCTGCTGTAGGCCTATTTGCCTCAACTGAGCTCCCTCTTTTACGTGCGTTGCTTCCTAATGTAAGTAGCAAACCTCAGTCGATTTGGGAAATAACAGAGCTATGATTCCTAGGAGCCTTTTATGATTACTATCATCTGGTACAAAATCTGTGTTTTTCAGGTTTTGCATCTATTGAATGATCCCAACCAAAGTGTCAGGGATGCAGCCATGTCATGCATTGAGGTTTGTATTTCATATTATTCAAAAAAAAAAATGAAGTTCAAAATGAATTACGTAACACCATCAATATATAGGTGCATTTTGTACTGGCAATTATAATAGTAGCATGAAGAATGTTTTATTGAATGCACATAAATAGTTATGAGATTGTTTCTTTTAATTTGACATTATACATTTAGATTGGTATGAATGTGCAACTTTTTTTTTTATTCTCAGGAGATATACAAGCAAATGGGACCTCAGTTTCATGAAGAGCTGCAGCGGCATAATCTCCCATCATTCATGGTACCATATTTGGTGCTTTATATATATGAATATCATCTTTCTTGTAACTGCGACAGTAGGATATGAATTTCTAATACCAGTACAAATCTGGACTTATACTGTTTCAGTAAAGTACTAGGCCCACCTGTTCCACAATCGCTACATCAGCTGGGATATGTTACGTGCTTGACCAGTTTAAATACCTATAAAGCTAACTAGAAATGGTCTAATGAGGGTTTGCTATACTTAGACTGGTACATTCAGGTACCTTTATGTATTAAAAATGGGCTCAAGTAGTTGTGTTATTGCATTGCCTTTTTTCTCAAACCAGATGTTATTGCTTATCCATTGGTCCTATTAATAGTATTTTTGTTTTATGATTGCAGTTGAAAGAAATAAATGCAAGAGTAGAGAAGGTAGAACCAAAACCTCGTCAATCTGATGGCCCCGGGATTCCTTATGTTCCTTCAGAGGTCAAGTCATATAATTCAAACCCCAAAAAGAGCAGCCCAAGAAACAAGAGCACACCTAGAGAGAGTTCCCTATTTGCTGGCAAGTCTTTTGCTTATTTTGTCCTTAAAATAAAATTTAAATTATAGACATGATTTATAAAAAATTTGTAATTTTTCTAGCATCTATAGTGGTTTTAAATAATTTCTGTTTCGAATTATGTCATAGCATTGTAAATAATACTGTGAGTTTAAATTGTACTGGTAGCATACTGGAAGTCTGTTACCACACGCTTAGTATTGTTGGATCTTTGTTGTCAGTTAGCCTCTATGAGCTTCTTCTGTTAATACCAGACGATATGATGGCTTCATAGTGTGTAAAGTCTCTCTTGGTCAAAAGCTGACTTCATTAAATGTAAAATCTCCAGAGAGGATCAAGACAATTTAATATAACTTGCACAACAAACTGACTTTTTTCTTTAACAAAATAAAGGGGATGGCGATATTACAGAAAAGCCGGTGGATCCAATAAAGGTATACTCTGAGAAGGAATTGATTAGAGAATTTGAGAAAATTGCATCTACTCTTGTACCAGAAAAAGATTGGTCGCTTAGAATAGCTGCCATGCAAAGAGTTGAAGCCTTGGTTTATGGAGGTTCTTTCTTCTCGAAAACAACTCTTTTGAACTCTTACGCATCGTATGTTTGTGGATGTTTCTCTTAGATATTAACTTGAAATATTTGTTCAGGTGCTATGGATTATCCATCATTCCTTGCGCTCTTAAAGCAACTAGTCCAACCTCTATGCACTCAGCTGTCTGATCGGAGGTCTAGTATTGTAAAACAGGTACATTATTACAAAATTTTCTTTTACGCTATGTAATTACCTTGTAATCTTTGTATGCTATATGTGTGTGCTGTCTTCTGACTATTTCTCTTTCTTCAGGCATGCCATTTGTTAAATATGTTATCGAAGGAACTCCTGGGTGATTTTGAAGCCTGTGCTGAGATATTTATCCCAGTAATAGTCTTAAAACATAAATTCTTTGCTGTTCGAATTAAGGTGTTTTAGTTTTGAACTTAACAATTACAATTTGGCTTTCAGGTACTATTTAAGCTTGTTGTGATAACAGTCCTTGTCATTGCTGAATCTGCTGACAACTGTATTAAAACTGTAAGTGTAGCTTCTTCCACGCGAGTTTGTATGTTACATTGGACAAATTTTGAGGCCTTGAGGGTTTTTAAAATTCTTGTAGTTTTCCTTTCAACTTGTGTCTCCCATATTTTACATTTTATATGTTACCTGATATTATACTTACCAATTACTAGTTGGACTTTGCATATTGAAATCTTTCTGCATTACCTTGTAGATACTAAGGAATTGCAAAGTAGCACGCGCGCTTCCAAAAATTGCTGACACAGCTAAAAACGATCGAAGTGCAGTTCTTCGTGCTAGGTATCTTGTTTTAATCTATATTCCTCCTGTTGTGGTCGGACAACGAGCAAATATGGAAATGGATTTTTTTTTTTTTATCCCAGTATGAATATTAATTTCAAAGAAAAACTGACCTAAAATTTTAAGTCAGGTGCTGTGAGTATGCACTTCTAGTACTAGAGTATTGGGCTGATGCTCCAGAGATACAACGATCAGCTGATATATATGAAGATCTCATTAAATGCTGCGTTGCTGATGCTATGAGTGAGGTACATGGTTCTTTCACATGTTTTGATGTTTTATTTGTGCGTTTGTGCATGCTGCGTTTGTCATTTGTTGGAGCCATCATTTGTCCAAAATTGGGATTACTCTTCTTATTATGAGAACTCTGAATTTAGGCCTCGTTATTTGTCACATGCATCGTGGCCTCTGCAATTAAGACGTGTTCCGGTCATATTTTTCTGTCGACTGCTGATGGTTGGAATTTTTGTAGGTGCGATCAACTGCTAGAACATGCTATCGCATGTTTTCTAAAACATGGCCTGAAAGGTCGCGCCGTCTCTTCATGTCTTTTGATCCATCCATACAGAGGGTATGATATTATTTTATGACTGACAGGTGTTATGCTTCTAGAAGAAATTATGTCTTATGTAGCACAGTGTTCTTATTGACATAATTTTGGATAAAAAAAGCTCTCTTATTATTTATATTGTGACACATAAATATGCCTGCCTCAAAGAGAGACAATTCTGGTAGCATATTTTCTTGGACAAATTTCTTCACGGATAATTGTTTACATATTAAAGGAACATAGGTGGAATTTTGTGCAAAATAGTCTTATCATTAATATTTTCTTTTGAATGTAATTGCAGCTGATAAATGATGAAGATGGGGGAATGCACAAGAGGTATGCTTCCCCTGCTCTTCGTGACAGAGGTGGGTCCATGCCTCTCTCTCGCACC
Organism: Rhynchospora pubera; assembly: GCA_028095005.1. Lineage (NCBI taxonomy): Eukaryota > Viridiplantae > Streptophyta > Magnoliopsida > Poales > Cyperaceae > Rhynchospora > Rhynchospora pubera. The sequence continues at coordinate 330,191,228 of CM051460.1, forward strand.
TCCAACACACCTTCAGGCCCCATTTTACCTGGATACGGCACCTCAGCCATAGTGGCTATGGACAAGACTGCCTCAACCATCTCCTCTGAGCCATCTCTCTCCTCTACAAGTCTCCTCTCTCAATCAAAGTCGAATAAAACAACTGAGAGGAGCTTGGAGAGTGTCCTCAGTTCGAGCAAGCAGAAAGTGTCAGCTATTGAGAGTTTGTTGAAAGGTGCTGCTGATAGAAATTTCTCAGTCGTGCGGTCGTCAAGCCTAGATCTTGGTATTTTTCTTTCAAAAGTATCAATTGCTCACTGATATTCGAGTTGGTATGCGGTGCACATTTCTACAAGACACTGATTTAACCCGCACAGCAGCTTACCAGATTTTCATGCTTTTTGGCATTGAAATCTGACATGTTCTTTTACTAGATTGGAACCTTACCAAGTTTTAACTAAACTCAAAATTCTCAGTTTATGAAAATAACTGAAGAAGGATTAAATTCGTAGGTTAACTGTCAAATGTTTCGTTCTTTCCAATCGTATTCATTTTTTTCCTTGAAATGCTCGATTCATCTAATAAGAACGTAACATCTTATTTTCATATGTTTTCTATGCAGGTGTCGATGCTCCATCCTCTCGGGATCCCCCTGCGCTGACGTCGGGATCAAACCACCTCTCTCTGCACAACTCACTGGTTGACTCAACTCTGCCCACTGTATCAAAAGCCGGTAACAGCAACACTTTCCGAAATGGTGGTTCATACCCTCTAGAAAACATGGCCCCTCAGATGCAAACCTCCAGAAGCAACCCTAGATCTGCCTATTATGGGACTCACCTATCTGATTCATCATCTCATTCATATACCAAAAGACAAACTGAGCGACACATCGACATGGACAGGCACTATTTGGATAGTATGACCTCATATAGGGATTCACACTCAGGTAGCTATGTGCCAAACTTTCAGAGGCCTCTGCGCAAACAATCCACACAAAGGGCTACTTCAGTCAGTCGTCACATGTTTGATGACGGTCAGGTCTCACCTAGTGAAATGATGGATAATTCACCAGCCTCTTTAACTGATGCACTTGGCGAGGGACTTAGCCCCAGTTCTGACTGGGTTGCACGTGTGTCAGCTTTTAACTATATTAGAGGATTGATCCAACAGGGGCCAAGGGGTTTACAAGAAATAACCCAAAACTTTGAGAAGGTTATGAAATTGTTTTTTCGGTATTTGGATGACCCACACCATAAAGTTGCACAAGCAGCCTTGTCAACCCTAGCTGAGATTATACCGGCCTGTAAAAAACCTTTTGAGAGTTACATTGAGAGAATTTTACCGCATGTATTTTCAAGGCTTATTGACCCCAAAGAGCTCGTCAGACAGCCTTGCGTAACTACTTTAGAAACTGTAGGTAAAACTTACAATACCGATACAATGTTGCCAGCCCTTTTGCGGTCTCTAGACGAACAGAGGTCTCCTAAGGCCAAACTTGCAGTAATTGAGTTTGCAAACAAGTCATTTAATAAGCATGTGGTTGACCCAGAAGGTACATATAGCAATGGTGGATTTTTGAAACTTTGGCTCGTGAAGTTGGCACCGCTGGTGAATGATAAAAATTCAAAATTGAAGGAAGCATCGATTTCTGGAATCATTGCTGTTTATTCCCACTTTGATTCAGTAGCAGTGTTGAACTTTATTCTCAGTTTGTCAATTGAGGAACAAAATTCCCTTAGAAGGGCGTTAAAGCAATATACACCACGAATTGAAGTTGATTTAGTTAATTTCCTCCAGAGCAAGAAAGAGAGGCAACGGCCCAAATCATATGATCAGACTGATTTGAATTTTGGCAACTCTTCAGAAGAAGGGTTTGCTTTCAGCTCGAAAAAGGGATACCAGTTTGGCCGGTACTCGGGAAGTTCACTTGATGCGGTTGAATCGGCACGCAAATCAAGTTCTATGCAAGAACCAACCCATCTAAGCCTAGATGGTGTTGATGCTGTACGTACATGGGCGAGCAATGATTTAGGAAAGCCAGAGAGAAACATAGACATAGAGAGTTCAATTTCTACCCCAAGGCTGGATTTGAGTAGGTTGGTTTTGTCAGATGTTCAAACTGGTACTGGCCATGTTAGAGTTGGTGAAGTAGCGCAGGAGGCAAGTGCCTTGTCGGAGAAGTTTGGTAATGTTAAGAATAGCCCGCTTGTGGACAATGGCCCTAGCATACCCCAACTTCTCCACCGGGTACAACTCTGTCATATATATAAATTTACATATAGTTTCGTTAATGTGCTTCCTTTAAGGGTCCCAAAAATGCATATATCCAATCCTAATCTCTCAGTGCAGTTACATATCAAAATCTGATAGAAAACAAGTTTTGCTATTTACTGAAATGCTAATGATAATAAAAAAACACATTTCCTTGACCAAACGGCCGATCAAATTCAGTCAGCCTGATCTACATATCAAAATCTGATAGGCAGATGAGAAACCAATTTGACTATGTTTAGAATTTTTTTTATTTTACTAATTTTTTTTTGGATTTTTTAAAGGTGACCCTGAAATAGTTAAGAACAAAATATTTGCGTATCAAAATGGGCCATCTTTCAAAAATAAAAAATACTAAAAAAATACTTACATATAGAAAAATTTAGTTATTGATTTGTAGATGGCATTGAGCATCCTGGATCAGCTGTTTAAGCATGAAAAGTTTAGTTTCCTACTGTACATCTTTTGTTTATTCTTTTATACTCACCACTCTCTCTCTCTCTCTCCCTCCCTCTCTCTTTCTCTGCCTCCCTCCTTCCCTGCAGATAAGCATTGCAAATGAAGCAAGTTCAAGCTTAGAGAAAAGGGAAGCATTGCAACAGTTGGTGAAAGTCTCGATTGATAATGATACCTCTATATGGACAAAGGTTTGTGGCTTTGTTCAGAAATATAAATATAAATACAAATACTTTATGTCTGCACTTTATTTATAATTTTTTTTCCTGATACTCTCTAATGTGATTATTGTATTAATGTGTAGTACTTCAATCAAATTTTAACTGCTGTGCTTGAGGTGTTGGATGACTCTGAGGCATCAATGAGAGAGCATGCTCTATCTCTGATACTTGAAATGCTTAACAATCAGGTTATATCTTAGGAAATTTCTTTTACTTGAAGCTTCCAGCCATAGGAAATTGTTTCTCTAAGAGCTATTACTTTGCTTTTCAGAAAAGTGCTATGGAAGATTCGATCGAGATTGTGTTTGAAAAGTTGATTCACGGGACCAAAGATATTGTTTCCAAGGTATGTTTTTTCTATCACATTTTTCCAAAGAATGACGTAGTATCAGATGGAGACTTAATATGCTTGTGAAATTCTTCAAACATGTAATATTCTTATTCTTACCATTTTCAGAGTTTTCATAGTTTACCTTCTGTGTTACAGGTTTCAGATGAAGCACACAAATGCCTAAACATCTTGCTGACACAGTATGATCCATTTAGATGTCTTGGGGTATGTTCCATTTAATTTTGGAAATTAAATTGTACTTAGAGTTTTTTTTTTTCCCCTTTGTCACTGAAAGACTGTGCAAACATGATTGCAGGTGGTTGTTCCTTTGTTGGTTAGTGAAGATGAGAAAAGCTTAGTTGTTTGTATCAACTGTTTGACAAAGGTATCTCATTCTCTGAAGTTAATTTTCTGTTTTGCTTTAAATCAAGTAACTAAAAAATTTATATATGTATATATATCATGATACGGTGCCACCCTCCCCCCAATAGGCTAAAGACACCTGTCTTGGAAAAACTACTGTCCCAAACTCCCACAAAACAGAGAAGGGGAAGGATAAAAAAAGCTTTCATCCTGTGACGGGTTGACATGACAAAATGCTAGTCCTTGTTTTTCTAAACATTTATTCATTTGGAGGTTAATTTATAGAATCCTTAAAAAAACAGCTGATTTTACAATTGTCCATTGTTTGGTTTCATTTTTGTTTTGTATTATACACTTCTATCTTTCACCAAAGACACATTTTTATTTAAAACCGATACATGTTGGTCGATGTGCTTTTTTTATGAAAGACAAGGGCAGCCTGATCTAATATATATGCCATTACTATTTTAAAGAGGAAATAAAGAAAAGTTTTCAGTTTCATTAAAACAACTTCAACTTTAGTTATTTTTGCAAAATTGTTGATGTTAATATTGAAACTAAACGAACACAATAAGAAAGCATTATCAATGGTGAATTCTTTTTCAGCTCCCAATTTACTAAGAAAAATGGAAAACTGGAAGCACTTGATACAGAACTGAGCATTAGGACTTCTGTTTTATTGCAGATTGTTGGGCGGTTGTCACAGGAAGAAGTAATGACTCAATTGCCTACATTCCTACCAGCACTTTTTGATGCTTTTGGAAACCAGAGCCCTGATGTTCGCAAGGTATTTTGCTATTGTACATTACAGACTTCTAGAGCACCAAACCAAATTGATACCTCTTAAAAGTGAACACCAAGTAGTTCATCATTTAGATAACATAATAGGTCAAGGAAATATAATATTAACTGATAAAAATTAAGATCTTGATGTGAAACTGTTGTTTGAACTGGTATGTTTAATGATAAATCTAATTTATATTCTGTGTTTATTTATTTAGACTGTGGTGTTTTGCTTGGTGGATATCTATATCATGCTTGGAAAGGCCTTTTTGCCTTATTTGGAGGGCCTGAGTAGCACGCAATTGCGACTAGTAACTATTTATGCAAACAGGATCTCTCAGGCTCGGTCAGGTGCTCCAGCTGATTCTTCTAATTGATTAATGTATTGCTTTTATTAGCATATATATGCTAACACTTTCTTGGATGAGTGGTGCTTTTTTTTTTTTGTATTTTGAGAGGTTTGATTCATTTGTGTATTTGTATAGAGTGAGAGCTTTGTACTAGAACTGCAGTGAGATTTCAAGCGTCTTTTAGAGTGAGGATTTGGTTTTCCTTTTTTAGTTTTAGGTGTAGTGCAGAATGTACAAAATGAGTGCAAAGTATCTTCTTTCTCTAGAGCAATCAGGAAACTGTTTGTTTGTGTTTATTCACTTGCCGCGTTAAAATTATGCTATATTGTTAGTGTTTGCGATCTTTATTGGCTAAAGAAAGGTGCAGTCCTGGATACGCCTGTTATAATATTCAGAACGTTTTCGTTAATTAATTCTTCAATCTCCAAAAAAAAAAATAATAAACAGTTCTTTTTTCGTATACGTTGCTCAATAATAAATGATATGTCATTTTTATTTGAAAAACACAACTCCAAAGGTGAACTCAACGTTAAATATGTTAGCTTAAACAATTATACAGTCAGAATTTCAGATAATATGATTTGAACCAGGGGGTAAAATCTCAAGGGAGGCATACATCTTGATATGTCTTTGTTTCTATTCTACATTCATTTCTGTTATTTGTTAATTGATGTCATAAAAAACCTATCCTCAGACGCTGTCATCGTGCGTTTGGATCGTTGGAAGAAAGAAGAAGAAGAAGGAAGAAGAAGAAAAAAAATTATAAACAATTCAAACTCTTCACTAAGTTACACACTTCCCAATACTTCTTCCCACTTCTTCCCTTCTTCCCACACCTATCCAAACGGAGCCATCGGATTCATTTGGTGTCCTTAGAAATAGAATAGCTATATTTATATGGAGAGGTTAGTGTCAAAACACGTTATTATATTTTCTATTACCAAACATATTTGGTACTATTCCAAAAGGCACCGTTGATCACTCATTCACTCTTTGTAACCCCTACGAGCTACGAAACTAGCTACCTTGTAAATAAATTCAGATGCAAAGCTTGTGCTCTCGGCCGTGTAATTAGCGTAAATTTGAGCAAACCAAAAAGAAAACAAGGAGTGTTAGGCCCATTAGGCCCATAGAAGCTTACTCGAGAACTGAAGAAAGAGAAGAGAAGAGAAGGGGATTTCAGATTTGGCGCGCTGGAGGTCACTTGGCCAATCTGACCATGGAGAGATCGATCGCAAGACCTTCTTCTTCCTTCAAGCGCTCGCGCCGATCACCTCCTCCTCGCTCCAAATCCACATCTCGCCTCAACTCCTACTCAGGTTTTCCCTGTCTATTGCCATTACTTCTATTGATTTTCTTTTGTCGAGATCCTCAACTCTCTCCCTCTCTCTCACGCGCGTGCCCATGCTTGCTTACGACACATAATCGCATTCAGTCATTCACACACATCTGAGAAGTGTCAAATCAGTACAATTAGGCCGTTGAGGCAGGTAGCTTGAGACGCTACGTGGTTTTCTCTTAATTTGGTTGTGAAGGGAAAGAAGACGCACTGATTCTCAGAACCCTATTTCTTGAAATGTTTTAAATTAAGGCTGTGTTAATTGAGATGCTATTTTAATTTAATTACTTTGTCTGTAGACCATGGGACTGGTGGTGCAAAGACTTCTGAGCTCATGTTTTTCCAGAAATTATGCGGCACTGCTGGACAAAAAGGCATATCGAGTAAGAACTGCATTCATCTCCATGTCTTTGGAAAGCTGATATGCAAATGAAGTAATTCGCTTCTTTTACAGAACCACAGAGTATACAAGCACAAGAATCTAACAAAGTAAGGATTTCCCTTTCTGATCAAGCTGAGAAGGAAACACCTATTGGTCGTACCCACTTAGTTTCTTCTCATGAAAAGCAATTATATGAAGAACCTAGCCATTCTGGTTTGTGCTTGACTGGTATCTTATTCGTTGACTTCAAATAATCTAACTGGCTTGGAATTACTATTAACTGACTAAAAGTTATCTGAATTGTTTTAGGACTATATGAGACGCCAATTTACAAATTGCATAAGAAGGAGAGCTCATATCCTGCTTTTAAGGTCACCCCTCTAGCTCAAGAGCCGTTGCTTTTATCTCCTGAGGCTTCTAGAAGCTTGAGTGAGAACATTTTTACCCCATTATTTGTTCTCTATTGCTTTTTAAAGTATTGAAAAAATTGAAGTATCAATTAGGGTTCTTCTGTCTTTCTAACTTATTTTGTACTATATGCTCATTTGGAAAATGTTCTTTGACACAAAGGTTCTCTTGTCAGAAGCCTACATTTGGCTTGATTCTGGTTGTCCCACAAGCACAAAATTTGGCTTATGTCATGAATTAACTTATATTGTCTCATTGCCTCAGATCCTAAATGTGAAAATGGAAGGGTATTCTCAGACAAAAGGAGAAATTTAATCAAATTGGCAGCCAAGACATTGTCAGTAGGAGTTGATGATTTCATTGCCAGAAGGTTTGCTGTTTTTTTTTTATTTCAAATATCTGAGGTAATATACCTACTTGATTGTCCTACAGCCAATTTTCTACTATTTCAGGTCAGATTTGATTCAAGAGCTAATGCAGAGGTTGGGCACTAAGCAACAACCAGAATCTGTAAGTTTGTTTGTAATTTTCAAAAAAATTGGGAACAAGAATAGAAATTTGTTGCATAGCTTACTTTCTGGCATTTATCGCTTAATTAAATGATGTAAATTGTATGACAGAAAAAGAATACCTCAAGTTCACATTTAGAGACACCAATTGAGAGGCATAGCTATTTTGGGAACACATTGGAGTCGACAAACTCAGACCATTATGCAAGCAATCTCCCAGCTCTGCCCTCTATTGAAGCAGGAATGCAACCCAATATGGGATCACATTGGTCAATTGAAGAACTTGAAAACTCAGAAATTCATCCTGATTTTGACACGGGCTTTGCGCATGACAAAAGTGCTCATGATAGCAGTAATTATCTGCTACCTTCTTCGCCATATCACGATCTGGTCCCATATGGTTGTTCATTAGATGGTCAAGTCCAAGATAAATCTCTGGTTCCCTACTCTTTCTTTCAAAGTCCAGTTGAGAAATTTAATTCTGAGCTAATGAGTTGGGATGTAAAAGAGAGAGAAGAGAAACAATCGCGTTTACCTCTGGCACTATGCAATCCTTCTTGTTTCTATGATGAGGCAGAAGACCTTGGTGGAGATGTTTTCTTTGGTTCACCTCTCAGGAAAAAAGTCTCTGCAATTGAATTGCATTCTTCTTATGTTTGTGAAAGGGAGAACTTCTCACACATTTCTGATGCAGATTTTAGTATTGCAAATGACCGAAGCCTTGTGTTAGTGAACAAGACTTCAGTGAATAGTGTACTGGGATTTGGTTGTGATCTCCCAGTTTTGGATTTGTGGTCATCTTTCAACGGATCAAACTGGTGTGCTTATGGAAGAGAGAGTTCTGATCTCTTCTTAATCAACAACTGATGATTCCTCTTGTTCAGATGGGCAAGAATCAAGTCTTGAACTTGCAACATACAATTGTAAAAATGAGTCAACAGGACGATGTTCTTTTAAAACAAGGAGATTTATACGATTTTGTTAATAGTTGAAAAGAGTCTGATGTAAGTATTTTCTTGTAAGTTGTAGCCCTTCTTCCTCTGTTAGATAACATAAGTGAGACTAAAATTGTATCCAATTGTTAGATATTTTGCATGCTAATGCCAATTTTTTTCATTAGCAACATCAGCATATATGGAAGGCCAGTAGTGAGGCGAGGTATTAAAAATTTAGAAAAAGAAAGGAAATATAGCCAAAAAATAAAAAAAAGTTTTCAGTAATAGCAACTGACACAATAAAAATATACACGACTGATAAAAACCATCCTATATTCGTATTGTCACCACCCTCCCTCTTGCCTCCCTTGCCCCCCCCCACCTTGCCTCCCCCAATGTCGCTGACCCCGTCCTCTCCATTCCTTCGTGCGCAGAAGAACTAGTAACAATTGTCCTACTAATCGTCGTAAATGTCTAACTCATTATTTCATTAATTGTCATAATAATCATTACAATTGTCCTACTAGTTATTATAATTGTCTTGATAATCATCGCAATGGTCCTACTAATTGTCCTCATTGTCTGCACATAAAAATATATATGTCTAACTTATTATTTTATTAATGTCTTAGTAACCATTACAATTGCCCTACTAATCGTCCTAATTATTTGCACAAAGGATATATATATGTCTAACTCATTATTTTATTAATTATCTTAGTAATCATCACAATTGTCCTACTAGTTAAAATCGTTTATAATTGTCCCAGTAGATACACTAAATGTTTGTAAATGGATGGGGGAGGAGGAGGCAGATGATGGTGGCGGGTCGATAGGGAAGGTAGGTAGGTGCTGAAGTAGGGGGTTAACTTAAGTTAAGTGCTGGATAGGCGCTGAGTAGAGTAACCGTTGTGTAGGGGGCAGGGTGAGGGTAAGTAAGGTGATTACGGTGATGATGAGAAATGGTGATGGTCCTAGATAATTCTCAAAAAATATTTATGCATTAGTTTTAGAATATTTTTAGCTTATCATTCTTTTAAAAAAAAATGTTCATAAAACTAAAAAATATTTATGCATTAGTTTTAGAATACTTTTAGTTTATTATTTAAAAAAAGTTCATAATACTAGGTGTTGTTAAAGCCTGAATAGGGTTTTTTTTTGTTAAATTAACGGAAAAATAATCAATCGACATCAAATCTTATCAAATTTATAACAACTTATCTAAGAGCAAGGTTCAAATGCCAACATTTTGGTTACCCCCAAATGCCAACATTTCATTAATTAGTTACTTTTTCAAAATTTAAAATTGCAACGTCAAATCCAAACCGTTCATCTTATTTAATTTAACAACCGATGTGTTTGTAAATTTTAGAGTTTATTTGATACTCCATCAAGAGATAGAAAAATAAGCGAACCTTATTAATTATGATAGATTCATTCTAATACGTTCATGTTTTAGCCTTTGATGGAGTATCAAATAAATTCTAAAATTTACAAAACTTATATGAAAACACATCGGTTATTAAATTAAATAAGATGAACGGTTTGGATTTGACGTTATTATTTAAAATTAAAAAAAGTAACTAAATAGTATAATATTTACATTTAAGGACAACAAAAATATTGGCATTGAAGCTTGCTCCTTATCTAAATCATCATAAAAGTTTTTCTAATTCTCAACTTATATGGGCAAATATTGTAGACTAGTGATGTCGGACCAGCTCTTACATTATAATAGCTCATCGTTTTCGCCGTACCAGCGTGTTGTCCCAATTACCTCCACAAGATAAAATTGTGGGGCAGAATCGCACCATTCAGAGTTTTCTCTTGTGCTAACTTCTTACGCGGCCCATGACGCAATTCTGCGCTTCCAATTTCTCTCCTGGGTTTTCCCGGGAAGCAAATACAGGCGATGGGTACCGTTGCCTTGCTTCCTCCGCTTGTTTCCCACTCCCTTGCTACAACTACCACTCGTGCTATTGTTGCCTTCGCTCCTCCACTTCCAATTCACAAACCCTTTTTCCTTTCTAGAAATCGGCGCAGTTCTTCTCCTATTAACTGGAGACTGAGGCGTGTATGCTGTTCCACTGCCAACAAGCCTTCTACCTCATCTGAAATTAGGTACTTGGTTGTTCTCCTTTCTCTAGAATTTTGGGTGATTAAATTTCTACTCTTTGCCTTTGTCTAAGTATGACTTTGAATTTTGGTATGGTACCTACAACGCATACAGACGCAAGATAGCAAAGACATTACAATATTTAGTGGCTTCCTTTATTCTTTCCTTTCTAGTATTGGCCTTTCTGGTGCTTGCAACTGGCATGTAAAAAAAATTAAATTGTTACTCAGCGCAGTAAAATTAGATAGCCCCTGAAATAACTAACTTCTGACAAGTTTTAAAAACTACATATGATTGATTTAATTTTCTGAATATGTTAGTTCATAAATTCCATTTTTTGTTTTTTCTTCTCAGCTCATCTGCTAAACTACGAAGCGAAGTGCTCTCTCCATTCCGGTCTGTGCGCATGTTTTTCTATCTTGCTTTTATTGCCAGTGCCTCCTTAGGTGGACTGATATCTCTCACCCAACTAATACCTGCATTAACATCTCCAGCGAAATCACAATATATACCCAGTGTGCTGCAATCCTTTGGTATAGACTTAGGTGCAGTTGTACTCTTCGCTTTTCTTTACACGAGGGAAAATAAAGCTAAAAATGCCCAAGAAGCTAGATTAGCTAGAGAAGAGAGCCTTTCTAAACTTAAACTTAGATTGAATGAGAATAAGATTGTTTCCATGGAAGAGCTGAGAGGTGCTTCAAGGCTAGTAATTGTGGTGGGGCCTGCTTCTTTTCTTCTCGAATCATTCGAGAGGAGTAAGGCATTTGTAAATGGTCTTGTGGAGAGAGGAGTGTTGGTTGTTCCATTTTGCACCGAGGGTGAGCTTCCAGATTTTAAGTCACTTGCAACTGTTGGTGAAATGGCAGATGATGACAAATTAAAACGGCTCTGGCAGCTTAGTCCTGTTTTTGTCTCTGAATGGGCCAAGTAAGACCAAATAATTAATGTTTGTTATATATAAAGTTTTAATGAGATATTCTCTATAAAACAGATTTGGAAAACAGTTATGAAAAGGGCGCACATCGGTTTTGTTGGTAATTAAAATCTATGAATATGATTATGCATGAACTCTTCCTTTCTTGTGCTATTGCAGATGGATAGATGAACAAAAGAAGCTTGCTAATGTTGCTCCTGATTCTCCTGTGTGAGTATTATTTTTCTCTCGCTGTCTTTTTGCCCATCTATAATATCCTTGTAGGCCTATTTGATGCCTTATTATAGTCTTATTCCCATTGTTACAGATCTTTAAGGAAATAATATAATAAGATATATTTAGATTTAAGAAAGTCAGATTTAATAGATATTATTTGATTTCAATATATTTATGTATCTTTCTATTTCTATTAGCTAGCTGATATTGAGAATTGATATGTTACCATATTTTAGAAAGTTCTATATATTTCGAGCTGAGGATTGTATTAGAATTAAGCAGAAATCAATAACAAATAGTCTTTCCTTTATCTCCATCTCTCTCTTATCCCTTCTGTCCCTTTTCTTGTGTACCCCAACCAAAGCTCGTAACAATTTGGTATCAGAGACAGCCACGATGTCTAAGGATAAAACAACCCCAGCCACATTTGACTTCACAACCGCCTTCCAAAATCTTCTCCAAAGCAACCAACAGCTTCTCCATGGTCAGAACGAGATCATGCGTCGCCTAACTCTGTTTGAAGATCGTTTGCTTGCATTAGAGCATCCTCTCAAAACAGATGAGAACCACTGTCCACAATCTCGCGCCACCGCTGATTTGGTTACTCCAACTCAACAAATCCATGTTTTCACCGCTAATTTGGTTACTCGAACTCAACAGAGGCACGTTTTTATTGCTGGTTTCTCCGATCCTCTTCGCGCCGATGTCGAGTTACACAAACATTCTGACCTGCAACATGCCATGAGCTTAGCTCGCAGTTTCGAGCATTGCTACCGCATGACTCCTGCCACAAGTATTCTTCTTGAACCTCCTGAAATGATGACGCTACCATATCAACGTTCTTTATGCCGCCTCACCCCAACTGAGCTGGCTGAGAGACGTCATAAGGGTTTGTGCTTTAATTATGATGAGCTATACACAAGGGGTCATAAGCGCAAGCGACTATTATGGCTAAAGGTCGTGGACGATGATGATCTTGAGCATTCATCATTGTTAATTACCAATGAAGCACCTGGATAATATTTGCATTTGTTACCCCATTTTTCAGCTTGAGGACAAGCTGATTCTCATGGAAGGGGGAAATGTTACAGATCTTTAAGGAAATAATATAATAAGATATATTTAGATTTAAGAAAATCAGATTTAATAGATATTATTTGATTTCAATATATTTATGTATCTTTCTATTTCTATTAGCTAGCTGATATTGAGAATTGATATGTTACCATATTTTAGAAAGCTCTATATATTACGAGCTGAGGATTGTATTAGAATTAAGCAGAAATCAATAACAAATAGTCTTCTCTTTATCTTTCTCTTCTCTTTATCTCTCTGTTCATCACGGCAGAACCTAACCAGTCCCTTAATACCCCTTATAACCTACGACCCACCAAGGCTCGTAACACCCATAAACTTATTCTTTTCTCTCCTCACCATTTATTTCTAAATGAAGGTACTTGTCTCTACGGATGGATGGACGTGTTCGGGGGAGTGGAGTTGGTTATCCGCCCTGGAATGCATTTGTGGCACAACTGCCTCCAGTTAAAGGCCTGTGGGGTGGCCTCCTTGATGGCATGGATGGAAGAGTTCTCTAATTCCCCTTCACAAATGGAGATTATCTTCTAAATTTCAGGATAGGAATCTTGGGGAACATGTGAACAGAATACTAACAACAGAGTCTCTCTTCTGCATAAGCAACAGACCTATTATGTAGTTGTTGAGCAAGAGAGGAGTATGTAAACAAGCTTAGAGATAACAGTGTATGTATTACAAGTTCTTTTAAGAACAATTTCTTTATATTTTGAGAATTTTGCCGTTTCAATCCGCATTGGCCTCATCCTTGAGGTTTGCACTATTCTACATGCAAAATAGCAATGTAGTAAGTACATGATATAAATTTAATGTTTTCCCTTTATCAATTTCAGGTAAGGTACTTTTTCTTAAAATGTTCTCAATGTAAAGCAAACGTCAACTTAATTACTAGAGTGGAAGCCTCATCATATGTGTATATGTCGACTAGTAGTAGACGAGTGATGACAAGTGTTGATTCCGAAATACTGAATTTTTTAAAATCTCGGCACAGTTGGGTGTTAATTTTTATTATTTTTTTTGAAGCAAAAATGAGGTTCTGCGACCCCATCTTAAATATAGTTAGGTGTTAACTTATCATATCTTAATCTAGATTTTATACTAAAATGTTAATCAATAGCATATTGGATTGTCAATTTGTAGTGAATATTTGTGACGAAGTTGGTGATTCTGGAATATGATGGAGCTTTCAGTGAAAAAAAAAGACAATTTCTGCCAACTTTGAATTATGTATTCCATTAAAAGCTTCCATAACTTTTATGTTCTACAATGTGGCCAGTCTTTTTTTTTTTTTTTTTTTAGGAAAATTTGACGGCCGCTGCCAAGTACGTGTGGCCGGTCGCCTTGTCCTGGCCGCCATTGCTAGAGAAATGGACAGCAGTTCCACAAACAGTTGTGGTTTGCATGTGATCAAACTTGCAATTAGATGCTCCTTTTTCTCCTCTTTTGGACTAGGCATATTCAAATACAATTTTTACAAAACAGAGGATACAAAAGAGAAAATTTGCAATCTGCAATTTTACCATCGTTTAAACAAAGTGAACATTTAAATAATCAAAGTTGATACATACAAATAAATAAGTTTAATAAAAATAAGTTAAATATTCATATAAAAATCTAAACAACAATACAAAAAATAAAATCTAACTGATGATTGAATAAAATAAACACATAGATAAACAAATACAAATGCAATGAAATGGTTATATTGCTGATGTGTGGAGAAACGGTAGATAGTAATTTTATGGCTATGTTTGGCAAGGAGCCGAACTAGACTAGTTCGGCTTTACCAAACATGGTCAAACTAAAACAAGATCTAGTTCTCCTCATTTTCTAGTTCTACTAAAACTATGGAACTAGAACTAAAATCAGGAAATTGATTACTGCCATCTGCAGTTTTACCATTCCTGCCATCGCTAAATATAAAGTGAACATATACAGCAAACAAAGTGAACATATAGACGATCTAAGTGAACACATACAAACAAATAAGTTCAATGAAAATAAGTTGAATATGCATGTAAAATTCTGAACAAATGATGACAACACTTATTTGTTTGTAAGTGTTCACTTAGATCATCTATATGTTCACTTTATATTTAGCGATGACAGGGATGGCAGAACTGCAGATGATGGCAGTTATCATTCCTGCTAAAACTAGTTGTTCTAGTTCACACCATTTGCCAAACATACCATCTCGCTAGTCTGGACTGGCCCGTTTAAGTTCAAAACCAAATCAAAGCCACACGGACAAGATAAAAGCCCATTGAGCCCAATTCTCTTCAGAAAAAATCACCAGAAGCGCAGGCGCAGCGCTTTCCAGACACTTTTTTTTTTTTTCTGGCGGGAAGTACGAAGCACCTTTTACTGGGAACTGGAGAGACTGATCACTGGCTCTCAGTGTCTCTTCCTTGTCTCTACCCCATGAAACCCTAACTCCTCTTTTCCCTCCATTTCTCCGGCGAAATTCGCTGGCTCGATCGCCCACATGCATCGCTTTTTGACCAGTTCGCTAATGGCGTCGTCGCCTCGCTTGCTCTCTCTTGCTTGGTCGCTCCAGCCCGTCTTTACCAGACGCCCCCACCAGTCCACTCTCCCTTCAATGTGTGTCAGAACATTTTTAATATTCCTTTTTGGATTGAAAAATTTGCTGGGTTTTTTTTTTCTATTCAATATCATGGAGCTTGATTTGATCACCCATTAGATACCTAATACTCTTGCTGATGACCCAAAATAAGTTGTAATAATCAAGTTTTGTAACAATTTTTCCTTTACATTTTAGCCATTGGATGGACATTAAAACATGATGTTGGATATTAAACTTAAATGCACACTATAATTAGTTAATTACCCTTCTTCAATCATCTTACCCTTTCTTATTCTGTGAGATATATTTACATTGGCTGAACTATGTCAGGTTGGTTGGGGGGAGATACTTTCTAAGACCACGAAAGGCTCCTCAAAGGATTCCTATGGCTGCTAGAAAAGTGCACAAGCAAAAACTTATAGATGAAGAAGAACATCAGCTACATATTCTATGGTGGAAAGAGGTTTGTTGAAAATTTAGTACCACTTGATTGATTGAAGTAATTTTTCGTGTCTTTTTAATCACGTGGCTATGTAACATGTAGAAAGTTGGGATTTGCAAAAAGCCCTCAACTGTTCATCTAGTAAAGAGGCTATCCTATTCAAATCTTTTAGGGATGGATGCCACACTGAAAAATGGGAGGTATGCATTGACTTTGTTGAATGTCATATGCATTTGTCATACATTTTTATGTTAATTGCCGGTGATAGATTGATAGATACTACATAGGTGTACTTATGCAGTTTAAAAGAGGGAACTCTGAACATGGAGATACTGCATTTCAAGTCGAGATTTCCCCGTGAAGTGCTATTATGCCGAGTAAGCGTTACAGTTATATGCTTCATTTTAATCAAATCGTAAGGGAGGTTATTGATCAGTACATTTAACTCTAAAGAGAACCACCAAATGATTTACACAATGGAAGTTTAGATAATACCAGATGGAAGGCATCTCTGCTTCACATTTTGAGCCATTCATGGAACTTGTGTGAAATTGTGGACTGTTCACAGAAGTTGAATTGGCCTTTGTGTAATCGAAACATAAATTTGTGAATTCATGGATTTGTAATTTTTTTCCCTTCAGGTAGGAGATTTTTATGAGGCGGTTGGGTTTGATGCCTGTATTCTTG
Source organism: Rhynchospora pubera (assembly GCA_028095005.1). NCBI lineage: Eukaryota > Viridiplantae > Streptophyta > Magnoliopsida > Poales > Cyperaceae > Rhynchospora > Rhynchospora pubera. Next base: position 330,207,629 of record CM051460.1, read on the forward strand.
TGGAGTATGCAGGTTTAAACCCAATGGGAGGTCTGCATTCTGATGGTGTTCCTAAAGCTGGCTGTCCTGTTGTGGTACCCCCTCTCTCTCTCGCCCCCCCTCCCCTGCTCCCTCACTTTTTCGTTTTTTTGACCTTTTTCTATTTTGACCAGAACCTGCGGCAGACTTTAGATGACTTGACTCGACATGGGTTCTCTGTTGTAAGTTACTCTTCTGCGTTTGAACGGCATACTGATCAGGCTTTGTATGGAACCATATTGAGCTGAGCCTAAGTTGGTCTTATCAAACTGAACCATTGTGGTCCCAGCTGGATTGGTTTGTCTGAATTGTACACCTTTATGTTTTTTATTCTTAGAAGTGGGATTGATAGTTTTTTGTGCTATCTTATCTTTTAGTGCATAGTCGAGGAAGTTCAAGGCCCTGTGCCAGCCCGCTCTCGTAAGGGTCGATTTATTTCTGGGTAATTATCTAGTATGAGAATTTATAAGCTAATAAAGCATTTTCCCTTTTCAACTTCCACTATGTTTGTTTTCTCTGCATAATTTATAACCAAAATTTTCTTAAAACTATAGGCATGCACATCCAGGAAGCCCTTATGTATTTGGTCTGGCTGGAGTGGACGATGATGTAGAATTTCCTGATCCTATGCCTGTTGTTGGTACAATATATCTAGATATGTCAATCTTTTATTGGACGCATTTCATGTATGCCTAGGAGACTTAAAAGAATAAAAAAAAAATTATGCATCTGACAGTTCCCTTTGTTACTTGGAATACCAACATACTCTCCTGTCTTATTGTTTGTTTTTGAATCTCCAAATTATTCATCTTTTCTTTTTATTACGGATAAACAATTGCATACAAGTTTAATTGGGATATTTTCTTAGATATAAGTGAAGCTGATGTTGGATAATATATCTTGAAAATTTGGTTGGGTTGGGTGTATAAACAGCATATTTTGTGTTTGTTCATGGTTATACAAGCTCAAGTTCCTTCAATTTCTTTTTGCTCTCATTTCTTATTTCTAAAATTTCAGGAGTCTGGAGATCTGCAAAAGGATATTGTTTGATATCGGTGGTAGAAACAATGAAAACATACTCTTCTGAGGAAGGTCTTACAGAAGAAGCTCTAGTAATGAAGCTCCGCATATGCCAATACCACCATTTATATGTTCACACTTCTCTGAGGAATAATTCTTCAGGTTTCAATTTTGGTTCTTGTATTTTTTTTTTCTATTTTGAAAGTACTAATAAAGGAACTTGTAGTATGTATTTTCGTCTTTGTCCTTGCAAAATAATAATGTATATTTAGCCACCATTCAACATTTTGGACATTGGGAAATAATAACCATGGTTTTTGAAATAATTGCTATAAATAACCAACTGTTAGAATAATGTTGTGGGAAAAAGAGAATATTGGTGATTTTACCTATTTCCGATTAGTTCCTAAATCCTAATAGAAAACGGACAGGAAGATTTCAATACCTTCTGTGTGCTTTCATGAACTAGTTCTGAAGATTTGAACTGAGTTTAGATTTGTTCTGGGTTTATGTCTTCATTTTTATTGACTCCACCTTGGTCATTGTTATATAAATTTATGAAGAGATTGAATAGTTACCTTTCATTGCAAATTTTAGAAAATTTGGATGTCATTTGCAACCGTGTAAAATCTTTAATTTGATTTGCAGAACCAGTTTTGGTTGTTGCAGCAAATAAATAAATAGATAAACAAAACTTTTGGCAGGGACATTTAGGTGGGGAGAATATGGAGATGGAGGGCTATTATGGGGAGAATGTAATGGTAAATATTTTGAGTGGTTTGATGGTGATCCCATTCAAGAACTTCTAGGCAAGGTATGTGATATGTTCAGGCATCGTACTAGTCAAAACCCAGTTGTTACTAGATAGTAGCACTTCCAGCAAAAAGTTGCCAAAAGAAGGCTAGATTAGTTCCGGCAAGAAGATATTAAAAGAAGCAGAGATTAATTTCATATGATACTGGACCCTCAAAAAAATTTCATCTGATACTGTACAAAGTTGGATTGGTGGTCTAGTAATTCTTATCTCAACACCATTAACTCTTTTCTTAATTATTGTTCTTTAGGTGCGAGAAATATATGGGCTTGATGAAGGAACTACATTTAGAAACATGACGATCTCATCAGAAGATAGGCCTCAACCTCTGTACCTGGGGGCTGCATCGCAGATAGGTTTGATACCAACTGAAGGAATACCTAGCTTGTTAAAGTTCTTGCTGCCTTCCAGCTGCGCCGGTCTTCCTTTGTTGTAAGTTTACCCAACCTTTATCTTATCAATTAGTGTCTGACGCTTTTGGTACTTTATTTCAGTGTATTCATAATTTAATTTATTAGTATTTTTTGTACTAGTGTTGAACATAAGAGCGAAGCAAAACATTAAATATCAATTTCAGGTATATTAGGGATCTTCTATTAAATCCTCCTGCATTTGAGATTTCTTCTGCAATTCAAGGCAAGTCTATATTTTCAGGGTACCTTTGCATCATTTTTATGTGTATCATTTCTGTGTTCAATAGGTGTTATTGATAAATGGCTGTGTGTTATTATCAATTTTCTGCGGATGTTTTGTTATTTTTCCTTTTTAACTTTTGTTTTGCAGATGCATGCAGGCTCATGAGTAATGTCACATGTTCAATCCCTGATTTCACTTGCATTTCTGCAGCTAAAGTACTTTTTCATCTTTAAGCTTACTATTAAGGCTAAATAACAGCTTCAAATTGTTTTCATTGGATTATTCTTTTTTAGAGTGCATTTGACAACATTAATTGCTGGACTAACCATTTTGTATAAAATTCAGCTTGTGAAGCTGCTCGAGTCAAAAGAGGCAAACCACATAGAGTTCTGTAGAATTAAGAATGTAGTTGACGAGATACTCCACATGAGTAAAAATGCTGAGCTTTCTCCTGTCTTGCATATACTATTGATTCCAACCTCTGTTGCCACTGGGCTGCAAGTTGAATATGACCTGCTTGTAATGTTTATTACCATCATCTACAACTTAACATTTGAGTTCTTTTTTTTTTTGATAAAATCCAGCTTAATAGCTTATTTTGTCAATTATTTATTTATTCTTGTTGATATTGAATATGATATCTAGCTTGAACCTCTTCTTAAACGTGCTAGGACAAAAGAATGGAATACTGAACCAAAATAAATAATATTAATATTGGAAACAAAGTGTACAAGTAAATCAAATTAACAAATGAGATATCTGAAATTTAAGTTCTGTTTCAGAAAAATAAAGGTTCACATGCAAAAAAATAAGGTTAATATTGATAATTAGAAATTAGTGTAGAAGTAAATCAAATTAGCAAACCACCCTTTGCAATCAAAAGCTATCTTAGTCACATGAAATTTCTTTTCCCCTAATATATTTTCAGTCGAAGGAATGCGATTTGATCTCTCAAAGAATTGGAGAGGTGATCTCTTTAGGCAAAGAAAGTGACCAGAAAGTAAGCTCTTTTGAAATCATACCAGATGGGTTCTTCGAAGATATGGAGTCTTCTTGGAAAGGCCGCGTAAAAAGGATTCATGCTGAAGAAGAGTTTTTACAAGTTGACCAGGCTGCTGAGGCCTTGTGTTGTGCTGTACGCTTTGCACCTTCAGTTTTCCTACTCTCTCTTGGGTTTAATTTATGTTTATGTGATATTTTCTGGGTTTAATTTGGTCTTGCTTTAATAGAGACATGAAACCAATATTTCATTTAAAGTCAAAGACAATCTTAATTTACTGCTAATGATGCTATAAACCACCAAATGGGCTAAAGAACATTGAACAAGAATAACTGGAAAGAAGACTATGGTTCTCTTTGATCTGGCAGTCAAATGGGTACCATGTATTGCACTGGAGTGTAAGTAGGGATGAAAACGGAGCGGATAAAATCCGCTCCGATCCGTATCCGAATCCGAAAAATACGCATAACATCCGATCCGTATCCGTATCCGAACATATCCGTATTCGTATTCGTATCCGCCAAAAAAATATGGATGCGGATATGGTTTTGAGTTTTTTGACAATATCCGATCCGTATTCGTATCCGACATGGATATTATCCGTATCCGATAGATATTAATCCGTTTATCCGTATTTTTAACGGCATAAGATAATTAATATAATTACTTATCTACATTAGAGAATACTTTTAATTATATAATGCTTAATTTTTATTAGATAAGTTCTCTTATAATAATATTTTTATTTGGAACATAAAATTATTTTTATTTTTTTATTATTGAGATGATTATATATGATAATAATACTAAATTTTTTTTTCTCTAATCATGTTGATTACATATGATTAATATACTTTTTTAATGTATGATGACATTTAAGGTAACATGATATGATTTGACATTGAATAGTTAAATATACTGTTGGAATTCAAATTATGGAAAGACTGAATTTATTGATCAATTCTATTAAATTTGTACTTATGTGGTGCTTGCAATTTTATTGATTAATTCATAAATTTGATAATTATGGTTATATATGTGATTTATTGAATCCAATATATTTGTTGAGAATCCAACCAATAATGTTAATAATAATTTAATTTATACATATTATATATAATATTTTGATGAAATTTTGGATTTAATTGGTTGAAAGAATAAATTTTGTACACTGCTTACCTTATTACCTTATTATCGTATAATTTATATTGTTTGAATATAACTTATTGCATGACATGAAAATTTTCTTATGCTTCAGCTACTCTCATATATAACAAACTTTTATACGCAATATGAAATTTAAAAAAAGTTCTAAAGAAATGAAATAAAATAAATTGATCGTTATATGATCCGTATTCGACAAAATATATTCGTATTCGACTCCGTATCCGATAATATCTGAACCGTATCCGTATTCGTTTAATATCCGAACCGTATCCGTATCCGAACGCATCCGTATTCGTATCCGTATCCGAGAAAAAAATATGGATGCGGATATGGGAAGACCTACATCCGCTCCGTATCCGATCCGTTTTCATCCCTAAGTGTAAGTACAACTTTGTAATAGAATATCACCTCGTTTTGAACATCACTGTTCCAAGCTAAACTCGACCCTGGTAGAGGACAATTCAAGTAATGTTTTTATCGGGCCTGCACCAAAGTTAAGAAAAAGAGCATAAATGTCCCTAACTTTGAGTTTTTATACTGGCTTTCAGATAACAGAAGATTTTCTCCCAATAGTATCGCGAGTAAAATCTTTAATCTCTCCTAATGGAGGCACAAAGGGGGAGATTTGTTATTCCAAAGAGCATGAGGCTGTCTGGTTTAAAGGGAAGCGGTTTCAGCCCAGTGTGTGGGGTCACACCCCAGGGGAAGAACAAATTAAGCAGCTTGTGCCAGCTTATGACGCGAAAGGTCGAAAGGTTGGTGAAGAATGGTTTACCACTGACAAGGTTGACGATGCTTTAACCAGGTATTAACAAAATGAAGGTTTCTTAGGGTCTTACTATAGTTGTCACAAGTCACAACTGACTTGTCGCAAGGTAGAGCCAAACATGTTAGCAGTACTTGCCAATTGGAGCTACTTTTTGTTGCCTGAGAACCTATCCCAACATTAAAAAGTAAAGGTTAAGCTTAGCAAGAGGATGGCTACATTCCCTTCGAAATGCGAACAAATTGCATTGCTCCTATTCAGTTTCATGAGAGCCTCTCTGTTTTTTGCTTGGTGTACTGTTGTTTTGCATTACTTTGGTGGGGATGACGTACAATGCAGTGGTATAATCATATTTGATGGACTACCCTTTTGCATTTTTAACTAGTTATGAAAACTTAAAAGTATAGTAAACATGTATTGATGTGTGCCTGGTTGTCAACTGTTTCTTGAAATTTGCAACCTTTTTACTTTCCCTTAATATGCGGATGTTATTTTCTTCGTTGTTTGTAGGTATCATGAAGCTTGTAATAAGGCGAGAGAAAAAGTATTGGAGCTATTAAGAGATCTTTCAGCTGAGCTTCAGAATAACATTAATGTGCTTGTTTTTGCCTCTATGATACTTGTCATATCAAAGGCACTCTTTAGCCATGTTAGGTAATGCTTAAATAACCATCAGCTGAAAATATATTTTGGACATGTTATCTAACAAAAGTTCTATTTACTCTGCAGTGAAGGCCGACGCAGGGGATGGGTATTTCCTACAATAAAGGAATCTTATATTTCTAAGGTACTAATTCATTTGTGTTTCCAATACAATTTTTGCTTTGAGATATGTAATTTTACCATAAGCTATTCCTAGATTTTACATATACTGTGATATATTTGATGTGCTACATTCATGTGTGTTGATTGCCAACTATTTTAGTTCTTACGGTTATTGTATTGTGTAGACCAATATTCATCTTGAAATTTCTCTTAAGAGTAAATCGGTGCAAAAAGTTAGATGCATAATTAGGCAGTTGAGAATTATTTGATACCATACCGAAATATATTACTTGTGTGGGTTAGACGTTACTCGCCTAATTGGGGTACATGACCAAAAAGCTTAATAACCAAATCCTTGTACAAGGGTGTTAATGGGCTATTTTGGGTTAATATATTACCCAGGTGGGTTTTGGTCATTTTGTGTTCTGGTCATTAGGAGGTCATGGTCATCCACCCTGTCGATTTTTGGGTTTTTGCCAATTTCTGGTTTTGAACGGAATTGTTGGATTGAATTTATTTATATTTTGAAAGTTATATGGGGTTAACTTTCTGGATCATAGGGATCAGGACGTTTAAGTTTTGGTGGTGCTTGGAATTCCATAGGCCAGCCAGACTGAACAGTACAATTGTAGGTCAATCCAGGTTACAACTAGTCAGATTTGGGATTGTTGATTTCAAACAATTGTTTTGGGTTTTGCTAGGCTAGGCAAATTGTGCAAATAATTCAAATACAGTCAAATTTGTTTGCTCAAGCTCTACTGTTATTCATCCAAAAAAGAAAATTCTTGTAATAATTCCATAACATGCAGGGTGAGGCAGAAGCAAAAACAACAAGAGAGATGGAACTTTTGGGGTTGCTCCCTTATTGGCTTGAAACGTCACAAGGAAACGCAATACCAAATGATGTGAAAATGCACTCTCTGTTCCTCCTCACTGGACCAAATGGAGGTGGAAAATCAAGTATTCTTCGGTCAATCTGTGCTGCATCTGTTCTTGGAATATGTGGTCTGATGGTGCCAGCTAAGTCAGCTGTTATTCCTAATTTTGACTCAGTTATGCTCCATATGAAAACATACGACAGCCCTGCTGATGGAAAAAGCACCTTCCAGGTAAAAAGAAAAATATTATTTTGCAAAATAATTTCGGCAAGTGGATGTGATACATTCTTGTGTTTGCCAAGGAACAAAAGATATTAAAAAATCCACAGGGAATGGATCACATGTTATTCGTATACTATTGTGTCTTACAGGTGTTTTGTTAATGTTTTTTCAGATTGAAATGTCAGAGATAAGGTCTATAGTCACACGTGCCACGGAAAGAAGCCTTGTCTTAATAGATGAAATATGCCGGGGCACAGAGACAGCCAAGGGCACATGCATAGCTGGTAGTATATTAGAGACACTTGACCAAGTTGGGTGTCTTGGTATTATTTCAACGCACTTACATGGCCTTTTTGACTTACCCATAAGTACCAACAACACAGTCTTCAAAGCAATGGGTGCTGAAACCGTGAATGGAGTTATTAAGCCAACCCTAAAATTGACTGATGGGGTATGTCGAGAGAGCTTAGCATTTCAGACTGCCCAAAGAGAAGGGATGCCTGACCCAATTATTACACGGGCTGAAGAGTTGTATGAATCTATGAAGGAAAGTAAAGTGCAATATGTTCCTGTTGTACCTGGAATGGGGTCTAAGCCGGTCATTAATGGATCCAAGTCCGAGCCGTTGGCTAAGGAGGTGGAGAGGAGTATCTTGGTAATATGTCAGAAGGGAGTTGTTAAGGCTGGTGAGGTTGCCTGTGTTATAGTGGGGCCCAGGGAACAGCCGCCTCCTTCAACTGTTGGTGCTTCATGTCTATATGTGATTATTAGATCAGATAAGAAACTTTATGTTGGTCAGGTACTAGCTATTTACTTGGTTTATCTTTTATTTATGCTCTTTATCTATAGGAGAAATTGGTTCTGACTCTTTTTTTTTTCTTTTTTTTGCTTTTTGATAAATAGACAGATGACCTAGTGGGGCGGTTGAGAGCACATCGGTCAAAAGAGGGAATGCAAGATGCTACTACCATCTATTTTGTAGTACCAGGAAAGAGTTTTGCATGCAAATTGGAGACGCTTCTCATAAATCAACTCCCTTTAGAAGGGTTTAAACTCGTAAACAAAGCTGATGGCAGGCACCGTAATTTTGGCACTTCTGCCCTCTATCACGATGCCATCCCTCATGAGGCACTTACTTTGCAGACATAACATAAAGCTGTTAAGAGGAAACTAGTGCGCCATTTTTTGTTAGCATTACTTTTCTTCACCTATGTTTTCAGACTACTTTAAAGAAGCGTCACCATTTATAGAAAATTTATTATTCAAATATGGTGGAATGACTAATGGGCTTTACGGCTGCTTGTAGAGCTATTAATTCCTTTTGGGATGGTGCTTTCACCAATTTTGTATATGTAGGTGGAAGCTCTAGACCTGAGTTTTTGTATGTATGTTAGAACCAAACCTATTTTTTATTGATAAAATTTAACATATTTATCTTTCAAGTTATTTGCTTTGAAGTATGTGCTCGTTTAATGTTCTTTAGAAGTAGGAAATATGAATCATAACTGTGGACTGTGGTCGTGACCGCTTTGGTTTTAGTGATGCAAATTTACACAAATTAACCCTGTTAACTAAGCATAGTTTAATTAGCAACGATAGTTTATCACAATGGTTTATGATGACTTTTCCTGGTGCTAATTGGTTCTAGTGTTGGTGGATTTGTCATAATGTGGTACATGGTTAACTTCAGTTGTTCTATTTTATTTTCTTTGTAAAAAAAGGTTCGCTACTGAGCTGTACCAATCTAATGACAAAAAGTACAACTAGTTGAACTGTATGTTTGGATTTCCTTTATTGGGACAAACTTTCCGATCAATAGGGCTCACATAAAACAGTGATGTGGATCGCTCTTGGATCAACCAATTTTTTTGAATTGCAAGTTATGAAAAGAGGGTGGGAGGGGAAAAAGGGAATTGCAATCTTGGATCTCTTTATCAGGTTTGAAACAATCATCTACAGGGATAGGTGGCAGGGGCGGAGGCAGTAGGGGTGCCAATATGGGCATTGCCCCCCCCCCCCCACCCCTGTCTTTTGCATTTTTTGTGAGATGCGTTAAGTTTTTTGGTGTTAATTTAATTAATTTAGCAAATTTGCCCCCCGGTCACACATGACAAGTAAAAACTCAGTCACACAACTCTAGTAAGAGCCCATCTACTGTAATTAATTTTCTTTTTCTAATAAGAGACCATCGGCCTGTTTCTATTAAAAGAAAATATTTACATTGAAAATTAAAATTCGTATATAGTTCTCTCTGGGGGTGGTACAATTAAATACACTTTCATTATTCTGACAGTAAATCACTAATTGTTGTTTCTGCAATCATATTAAATTTTAATTCAATGGAGAGAGAGGATAGTGTTGGCACTTAATTGAAGTCGCTACGCTTTACTCGGTGATCTGAGGTTGATTTGGACAGCTTTTGTGGTTACATCCTGAATCTAAACAGTTTTGGCTTTTACATAAATGAAGGTGATTGTAACTTTTACCGAATACATGTTTACTGGTTCTAAAAAAAATACATGTTTACCACATCCCATTCCCATTCACATTGAAAGAGTCAGAATGAGTCATCAATCGCCCTCAAACTATACCGATTGACATCATTTCTCAATCATATTTATTGCAAGTATATTTAATTTTGTTTGCTTTTCTAGATTAGAGTCGTTTATTATCACGACACAATATAACGTCAAAAAGGCATGCTGAAACATGACTATCTTGAGAAGGCGACTAGTGTACCTACGTGCACCTTTGCTCTAAAAAATGCAAGCATAAGAACATGCTGATATTAAGTGCTCTTCATTGCTTAGATCAATGATAGTCGATTGATAGCCTCATGGCACTGTTCAGGCATTAATATCATGACGTCTACATTCTTCTAACACATTGCAACATGCAACTGATTGCGACCTCCCCATGCAAATATTGGTACGACTTCTCTGCTGTATCGTCAGATAATGTAAAATTCTCTGCCTCAATCTCAAGCGCTCCAACTAAATCAAAATGTTTGAGATTTGGTCATTTGAACTGAGTATAGTATATATGAATAAATTTGACTTTCCAGTTTGTTTCCTTTGGTATCATACACAGCACAGGGCAATTGCGCACAAAATTTGTAGACTTAAATCTGGGAGATCGTCTTAGAAACACTTCTCTTGTGTTAATAATCCTTGAAGAGTGTGGATAGTAGATTAGTAGTGACAGCTATTAATTATCAATAGCGTTCTAGATCTTCCGAATTCCAATGACATCCAAGCCAAAAAGTATTATAAAATATTCTTGATAATGCGTTATGATTATAGCTGTCAATGGCAGCTGTTATGCCGTTTGCCGTGACGTGAAACCACTCAAGAAACAGTAAGTGGCAGAGCGGAATGAAGCGTTTCAATAACGGAACGGCAAACGAAACACAGAATTGTACCGTTTCGAACTGTTCCGCTTCGTTTTCAGCAAAAATACATGTAATTTTTAAGTGGAATGAATAGTGGCATGGATTCTTGTTCCGTTTTCTAAACGAAACGCTAAACGGTATGAAATGCAATGCCATTTTCTTAATGAAACGGCAAACGTAACGACCTATTTTGTGCCATTTCACCACGTCAGTCAGGTCTAGTTATGATTATGAAAATTCTAAAAAGAAATTGAAAAGTGGACCTCCATATTTCTGATCTTCTGTGGTTGCTTTAGCGCAAAGTTGCTAAACCTTACTATTTACCACGTGAAACAACCACAAGAAATTTGATACATGAACAATCGCAGAAAGACATGACAAAAGTCAACATGGCGTAACAGCAACAATTATTCTGGTTTCCACGGAATTGGAGTGGACTTCAACCCACTCGAAAAACCAACAAGCTAAAAAGATTACGCTTTAGATGTCTTTTCATGAATTTTATTAAGAAGATTTGAGGATATAATATTATTGACATCAATAATTAATCATCAAATAACAATAATGCCAAAAATTAATTTTGATGTCTTACCTTTGATTGGGACCTTTCACCCGTATAGGCCATTTGTAGTAATATTTATCACGAAATTGGGCTAATTCTACTCATGATAACAAAAGGCATATATTTTGTTTGAAAAGAATGGTAGTTATATTATCATATTCATTGCTTTACAAAAAAAAAACTTTGATAATGTACGAATGTTAATATTTCAACCAAAATACAAAGTGCTCTTTTGTGTTTGGACGGCAGATATAAGTCTACTAAATAAATTTTACATACCAAAATCATACAAGAAATATCATCTTATTATTTTTAAAAATTTGGCTTTTTTTTCTTTTGAAACAATTTCCTTTTTATATGCAACGTTTTCTTTTTTTTTTCTTTTTTTATTGTTAAGCCTTAAGGCCATCTTAAAAAAATTTGAAAAGAGATAAATTTAATTTTATAAAAGTAAATCATATTTAGCGATTGAGTTGGCCATTTGTACTGCTAGAATTTCCAGTATCAATATAATAATACTTTATATTCACTGAAAACTTCCAAATTGACAAGATTTATCTATTAGAAGATTACACAAGATATCGAGGATCAATTTTAATGAGCAAAGATATATAGTTATACTTGATATGTGTTAATTTGATAAAGATGGCAAGAAATAAAGTAATTCTTTATATATCACAGTTACTAATAATTTTTTCAACTAGAAGTGAAAGTTGCTATTTGATGACTTAACTATTAACGAAAAATTTTTACAAGATGCTATAGACAATATGGCTCCGTTTGGATGCGTTGAGAATAAGGTAGGAAGAAGGAAGAAGGGAAGAAATTTATTGGGAAGGGGTAAATTTATTGGGAAGTGTGTAACTTTTGTGAAGAGTTTGGATGGTTAGAAATAAATTTATTGGTAAAAAATGGTTATTCCTTATTCCTTATTCGGGAAAGAAGCCATTCAAACGGAGCCTATAGTAATGAGAAATAATAAATGCACAAGGTAAGTCCTAGCTAACTCCTAAGAAAAAGTCACTGAAAGAATTTTTTTTTTTTTTTTTTTTTTGTAGTTTGAATCTTTTCAAAACTACAATTGCTTCATTAGCAATCTATATATATAACACTCTCTAACTTTAATCCCAATCCCAATGTTTTGCATTACTTTGGAGGCAAAGTAAGAAGTTCACTGGGACGTAATTGTAATTTGTAAATGAGATGTACATGCGAGAGAAATCATGGAAGAGATAGGGTTGGTGAGACCATGTGCAGAACCATGCGCCAAACGCTGTATAATGCGGGGCTTTGGTGGGACAGACGTAAATCGACAAATCAAATGCCAAATTTGTAGTTTTGAAATTTCTACATCACACGCAAATTGACATAATGATGTGTAGTCTCTCTTCTTCCCAACCATCTTACTTGTCATACTGTCATACACATACATACTATTACATGTGTATACATACTAAAAGATAAATAGGTATGTACTATGTTATGCAAACAAGCGGAAACAAACAGATCTCATCAACAAAATGTCCTGGAAAATCCAGACCGGTTATGGTTGAATTGCATGTATGGTCCATATAATCCGATCTACCTAGCTTGAATGGGCAGGATTAAATAAAAGCTCTCTAATAGACTAATACAGTTGGAATTAGTAGGTGAGTACTGGATTATGTTTCAAAAAAAAAAAAAAAGTACTGGATTAGAAAATTTCTTGGAAGGGTTCACCTAGTTTATTGTTAGTTGGTCTCCGGTTTAATTAGCTTCCTAATTAAGATATAAGTTTTAAGTTAAACTATTATCCTCTATCAATCCGCCGCAATTGAAGAGAAGAATAAATAAGGTAGTGCTAAAATAACATGAATCTATCTAGTTCAGCTGTTGGTTTTCCTTAATTTAATTATTTTATTTATCTATTTTCTTTTGTACACGGTTTACCATATGGCTGCATAACGTCTAAAACGACCACGAAAACGGTCGATTTCGTTAACCGTTTCGTTTTAAAACAAAATTGATCACCCATTTGCGTTAACCGTTTCGTCCATGGACGAAAATCACGAAAATACCACGAAAATACACATGGACGAAACTGTTCTAAGCTTTCGTTAACCGTTTCGTTTATAAAACGCAACAAAAAATCTTAACCGTTTCGTTTCGTTTTGGACGAAACGAAACGAAAGGACGGTCGAAACGGTGACCGTTTTCACCCCTGGTTTACCAGATCAAGGCAGAGGATGTGGACCATGGCCTCTTGTTAGAAGGCCCACAGTGCTACCATATTTTGTCACATCATTTAGACGCGTATATGGCGCGAATCTTTTTGTTATTTCTTTTTTTTTTTAGAAATACACATTTGTATAATCTGGAAGTTGGAGCCGCTGAGTTGTCCTAATTAGCTTGATTAAACGAAGCACATTTTTAAGACTTGAAGTCAAACAATGTTTAATTTAATTTAATTTTATTATTTTTTTTTAGAAAGAGCTCTTAAGCTTTTAAAATTAAAAAGAAGTACTTAATTACAAAAGGAAGGATCAGCTTCGAATGTTTTATTCCTTTAATACGGTCCAATGCTTTATTTTCATTTTATTCCTTTGATGCTGTCCCGTAACAATTCTATCAAGGATTGTAACATGTATATTTGTGAAGTACTTATGTCTGTTTTTCCCCCGTTGAATATATGGAGGTTAATTTTAATTGTTATTTTAACTTAAAGAATTAAAATACAAAAGGACAATTTTGACCTCTTGTTTATACAGCAAATGTGCCATGTCTCGTTCGAAGCTTTTATTTATATATATTGCAAATAATTTGGTCATCTGATCTCTATTGAATAGGAAGCTAACTTAGGAATAGGATACATTGATTGTTAAGGAATAAAATTTGAAAGTGTGCTTGTTAAGGTAAAAAAAAAATAGAGAATGAATATTATATTTTGGAAAGTACGGATCAATCGATCGTTTGGTCTTGTCTTCAAACGATCAATTCAAATCGTCCAATTTATTCTTCATATTTAAATATCGTTAGAAATAAAATTTTAATATTTTTTTCTTATTTTAATAAAAAGATAAGGACTTGACCTTTATTTTTTATTCAAATAAAATTCATATTCTTTTGATTTTATAAAATTATTGTTATTAGAATCCATTATTATCTGATCGAATGATTTTACTAAAGATCATGAAAATAGTAAAATATACATATATACATATAGAGTTTTGCTATGGTGAGTCGTGACTCACAAGAGGGTCCGTGAGTCGGGCTCAAAACTCCTAAATCTTTTTCGAAATTACTGATCCAAACCGTTCAATACGATCTACCTATCGAAACCTCCATGCTGACCAAATTTTACATTTTTTCGAAATTTTTAAGTATTTTTTTTGAAATTTTGAAAAATCGTTAATCTAATTAGTTTGAACCGTTAAAAAAATAGCAGTTTTTAAAAATCTGAAAAAAATACTTAAAAATTTCGAAAAAAAATGTAATATTTGGTCAGCATAGAGGTTTCGATAGGGAGATCATATTGAACGGTTTGGATCGGTCATTTCGAACAAAATTTAGGAGTTTTGAGCCCGACTCACGGACCCTCTTGTTATATATATATATAGAGATAGGCTAAATTAGACTCCAGCATATAGGAGCCTTGTATGCTCCAGTTTTATCGCCGTCGGATCTGAAATCCAAGGGTCCAAATTGAGACGCTGGAGTAGAGATGGAAGTCCCGTTTTTCTATTAAATTTTCCGTCAACCTTCTCCGTTTGCTAATAGATCGGAAAGAAAAAAAACACACCAAGGGTCTGCCGCTTCTCTTCGTCTCTCTCACGCAAAGAAAAAACCTAGCTCGCTTATTCCCTTCTCGCTGCCTTTCTCTCTCTCAAACGACCCAAACTCCAGCTCCCATTTTCATCCCCTCTCTCTCCTCGACTCACGCTCCACCACCAGGCATCTTTCTCGAGCTCTAACGCTCGATGCTTCCTGTCGGCTGTCGTGCTCTTACACTCGCCCCTTTCTCACTCAAGAGAAGCCGGCCGCTTATCTCTATGAAATTTCCATCACAATACTCGAGCAACTCTTCTTGCATCTGATATTTCTGCTTAAAGGTACCAAATTGGAACTGTAAATTACTAAATATTAGTTATCTAGTCCGTGATTTGGGCAATGAATCAACTGATTTACTTTTGTGGAAATATTTGGTGCTTGCTAAAAATTATTAAGTGTGCTAATTTGCTCAAATTCCTTGTCAGAAAAAGGTGCTTATA